>SJYT01005941.1:90061-224885 GCA_006410635.1 Cephalophus harveyi
TTGATGCTAGTTGACCAGTCCCCCGGGTGTTACGATCCTGGTCAGCATGTGTTTTTGGTCTATGGTGAGAGAATGAGAACCAAGGAAGATAAAGAAAAGGTGAGTTTCATGCTTGCTCTTTGTATTTCTTTGATTTCTCCCTGAGGGAGAGAAAGGCTGTACCTGCATCAACAGTACCAAACTCAGTAACGCAGCTTGGAAATTTAGAAATTAAGGGCAGAAACAAAAACTTCATCTGTCTCAGAGTCTCATAGTGTAGTTTGCTTTAGAGGACACAGTTTGCTTACCTATCTACATTGCCATGATCGCTTACCTTCTTAAACAGTATCACCTTGCAATAATAAAGGCTTGGTCCTCATCACCTTGGTTCCAGGCACAAAGATGAGACGCAGGAGGAGAGAGGTGATAACAAGTAGAAGAGGAGGAGGGTTTTCTACCTTTAAATAAATGTCAAATTGCAAGATACTTAATCTAGAAAGTATAAATAAATAAAAGGGAGGATATTCTGTATCTAAATGAAAGTAAAAAATAACTCCTTCATAAGGAGAAAATAACACCAGAATTCCTTGCTTAGTAAACTGTAATAATGGATGCATTTTGCTTTGTGGTATTTAAAATGCAGTTCATGAAAAATCTCACTACAGCTGCAGTTAGGAAACACTGTCATGACCTCTTACAGACAAGGATCCAGGCTCAATCATGGAGTCTCCATGTTTTGAGTGGCAGAGCCAGCTCTCCAGCCCAGACCTTTCCACTTTGCTTGCTGTTTCTTTATTTCTCCTTCTCTGACTTACTTCACTCAGTATGACACTCTCTAGGCTCATCCACGTATTCAGTGCTTATTCTTTTTTTTCTTTTATTAAAAAAACTATTTAATTGGAGGATAATTACTTTACAATACTGTGATGGTTTTTGCCACACATCAATATGAATCGGCCCCAAGTATACATATGTCCCCTCCATCCCGAACTCCCCTCCCCCCTCCCCCCAGCCTTCCGGGGTGTCCCAGAGCACCGGCTTTGGCTGCCCAGTGTTGTCCGTCAAACTTGCACTGGTTGTCTGTTTTACATACGTGATGAGTATGTTTCAGTGCTGTCCTCTCAAACCATCCCACTTTCTCCTTCTCCCACTGAGTCCAAACGTCTGTTCTTTACATCTGTGTCTCCTTTGCAGCCCTGCACATAGGATCATTGGTACCATCTTTCTAGATTCCATACATATGTATTAATATATGGTATTTGTCTTTCTTTTTCTGACTTACATACCCTGAGGAAATCAGAATTTAAAAAGACACATGCCTCCCAGTGTTCACTGCATCACTATTTACAATAGCTAGGACATGGAGGCAATCCCATGGATGGAGGAGCCTGGAAGGCTGCAGTCCATGGGGTCGCGGAGGGTCAGACATGACTGAGCGACTTCACTTTCATTTTTCACTTTCATGCATTGGAGAAGGAAATGGCAACCCACTCCAGTGTTCTTGCCTGGAGAATCCCAGGGACGGGGGAGCCTGGTGGGCTGCCGTCTATGGGGTCACACAGAGTCGGACACGACTGAAGTGACTTAGCAGCAGCAGCAGGACATGGAAGCAACCTAGATGTCCATCTGCAGGTGAATGGATAAGGAAGTTGTGGTACATAAACACAATGGAATATTAATCAGCTATAAAAGGGAATGCATTTGAGTCAGTTCTAATGAGGTGGATAAACCCAGAGCCTATTATCTAGTGATTATTCTTATAGACACTTTCTCCTTGGCAGAAAAGCTATGACCAACCTAGACAGCATATTAAAAAGCAGAGACATTACTTTGTCAACAAAGGTCCATCTAGTCAAGGCTATGGTTTTTCCAGTGGTCATGTATGGATGTGAGAGTTGGACCATAAAGAAAGCTGAGCACTGAAGAATTGATGCTTTTGAACTGTGGTGTTGGAGAATATTCTTGAGAGTCTATTAGACTGTAAAGAGATCCAACCAGTCCATTCATTGCAAGGAACACACAGGACTGAAGCTGAATGCTGAAGCTGAAACTCCAATAATTTGGCCACCCGATGCAAAGAACTGACTCATTGGAAAAGACCCTGACACTGGGAATGATTGAAGGCAGGAGGAGAAGGGGATGACAAAGGATGAGATGGTTGGATGGCATCACCAACTCAATGGAGATGAGTTTGGGTAAACTCCAGGAGTTTGTGATGAACAGGGAGGCCTGGAGTGCTGCAGTCCATGGGGTCGCAAAGAGTCGGACACGACTGAAGGACTGAACTGAACTGAATTCTTGTTTAGCAGGTTCTTTTACCCACTTGGAACCAGGGATGGGTTGAGATTCCTGTGGGTTTCAGAAGCATGAGTATATGGTTATGTCCCAGGAAGAAAATAAAGGAGTAGAAAGAACAGACGATGTGAATCTGTGCAGAGATTTCCTGCGGATTAACAACGAGAAGTCCGATATCCTTTATACTCTTCATGTTGAGAAACCGCCACCCTCAGAATGGCTCTAAGGCTTTCTGTCCCCAACACCCCACAGTGAGACCACCGTGTCTAAAACTGTGACATTCCCCAACTCCCTTCTCTGCTCTGGTGTTCTCCTTAGCACTTAGAAGCATCAAGGGCATGAACTAGGGAATGAGTCATCTTGTGCATTGCTCATTTTCCCCACAAAGCTCTGTGGAGGTGGGAATTTTGTCTTTCTTGTTTCCTGTTCTATTCCTAGCCCTTGAAATAGGTTGGCACATAGTATATGCTTCCTCGGTATAACACATGAACAAAGCGTTGCTTCACACTTGTGTTCAAAAGACAGGTCTTGCTACTTACCAGCAGCTGGAGTCTCAAACCATGAGCTCTCTGGGTAGAATATGGCATGCCTTCAGATCTCTGGGGCCTCGGGGAACTCCAGTGTTAACAGGCTACCTTTCTATTTCCCCTACTTGTCCCTCTTTAGTAGCAACATCTCATGTCTTCCTTAGAAAGAAAGTATTTCTACTCAAAAGATGACTTCAAGAGCAGATTTGTGGTTGCAGAGTGGGAGGGAGAGGGAAGGACTGGGAATCTGGGGTTAGTAGGTGCAGACAACTACATTTGGGACAGATAAACAAGGTTCTACTGCATAGCACAGGGAACTACATCCAATTTCCTGGGATCAACCATAGTGGAAAAGAATATTGAAGAAGAATGTAAATATGTGCATAACTGAGTCACACTGCTGTACAGCAGAAATTAGCACAACACTGTAAATCAACTATACTTCCATTTAAAAAAAGAAAGAGATGATTTGCAATCAGGGAGCCTGCAAAAACAGCCGTGCTGAGTCTTTCTGGGGGAGCCCAGTGGAATGTGCAATGCCCCAGCTGCCTCAGCTGTCCCCAGCGCTAATGAATTATTTCCATCTTTACCATCAGCTGGGGTCACAAGTGAGAGTATTGTTCTTGGACAAGAACACGCGTCCTCGAGAAACTCGCACTTGGGGTGACCTCACCCTCAGGTCAGACTGTCTGTGTCTCTCTGGGGCAGACAGAAGGCGAGTTTGAATTACAGCCTCAGGAAGCTCCCTCCTCTGCGAGCTTAGAATCAGACTTCCCCCAAGTCCCCAAAGGAAAAGTGGGCAAAGTAAGGTGTCAGTGAAAGAACTCAGGTCCAGAGAATGTTACAGGAGTTAACACCCCCCAGGGTTTAAATTAAAAAGCGTGTGTGTGCGTGTGTGCAGGGAGGGAAGGTAGTAGGAACCATGAGAAAAGAGCCAGCAAGCCTCCTTAAATAAAACTTGAGTCACTAACTCACAAGCTCTTCCCTTTCAAACTTTAAACTTTTAATTTTGTATTGGGTTATAGCAGATTGCTGCTGCTGCTGCTAAGTCGCTTCAGTCGTGTCCGACTCTGTGTGACCCCACAGACGGCAGCCCACTGGGCTCCCCCATCCCTGGGATTCTCCAGGCAAGAATACTGGAGTGGGTTGCCATTTCCTTCTCCATATAGCAGATTAACAATATTGTAATGGTTTCAGGTGAACAGCAGAAGGGACTCAGCCATACATATACATGTATCCATTCTCCCCCAGACTCCCCTCCTAGTTAGGCTGCCACATAACATTGAGCAAGTTCCTTGTGCTATACAGTAGGTTTCTATTGGTTATCCATTTTAAATATAGCAGTGTGTACATATCCATCCTAAATTCCCTAGCTATCCCTTCCCCAGCAGCAACCGCAAGTTCTTTTTACCAAGTCCGTGAGTCTGCTTTGCAAGCAAGTTCATTTGTATCCTTTCTTCTTAGATTCCACATATAAGGGATGTCACGATATTTCTCCTTCTCTGTCTGACTTACTTCACCCAGTACGACAGTCTCTAGGTCCACTCATGTTGCTGCACTTTGTTCTTTTTAATGGCTAAGTAATATTCCATTCTATATATGTGCCACTCTGCTTGCCTATAGTGCAAGAAAATGGGCTACATCATTCCCTGCTGAGTGCTTGTAATACACTGTAACTCCTAGCCTCCCAAAAACACTGCCAACACATTTGATTTTCCAGATATTTTTTAAAATGCCATGAATTTTCTATATATGATAATTCTACAGTTTTATAAACAGCTACCCTGTCCAATTCTTTTGAATTTGTCATAGTTTCTTATCTATATTCTGGATTTCCCTACAAAATCATTTGTATGTGTGTACATGCAAATAATGATTTTATATCTACTTATTGTAAAAAGTGCAATGAAAATGGTTTCTATTTGTTGAGGACTCATTTTATGTTAGAATCTGAGCTCTTTAGTCCTTTCTTATCTTGACAACAATGCTATGATATTTATGAGTAAAAGCCATCCAAGCTCAGACAGTTCAAGTGCCGTCAAGGTTCAGGCTGAAGTCTCTTGGACTCCAGTGACTGCAGTTCTTGTCTCTATTCCACTGAGGAGTGAGAGGAAGCTGCTAAGTCACTTCAGTCGTGTCTGACTCTGTGCGACCCCAGAGACGGCCACCCTCCAGGCTCCCCCGTCCCTGGGATTCTCCAGGCAAGAACACTGGAGTGGGTTGCCATTTCCTTCTCCAATGCATGAAAGCTGCCTACTTGTTTATTTGTCTCTTTTCCTTATATCCATTCCTGCCCTCTCCTTGCCTCTACACTTGAGGAATCTACATATCCCATGTTCCACTGCCTTCTGACTCTTGGATGGGTTCGACCAATCAGAGGCACTGGCAGAAACTATTAGGCATAAAATAAGGCAGTGGCACCCCACTCCCGCACTCTTGCCTGGAAAATCCCATGGACGGAGGAGCCTGGCAGGCTGCAGTCCATGGGGTCGCAAAGAGTTGGACATGACTGAGCGACTTCCCTTTCACTTTTCACTTTCATGCATTGGAGAAGGAAATGGCAACCCACTCCAGTGTTCTTGCCTGGAGAATCCCAGGGATGGTGGAGCCTGGTAGGCTGCCGTCTATGGGGTTGCACAGAGTCGGACACGACTGAAACGACTTAGCAGCAGCAGCAGCAGCAGCAAGCTACAAGGATCTATTGTACAACATGAAGAATGCAGCCAATATTTTACAGTAACTATAAGTGAAATACAACCTTTAAAAATTGTGAATCAGTAATGCACCCCAGTGCTCTTTGCAGCACAATTTACAACAGCCAAGACGCGGAAACAACCGCGTCTAGATGCCCACCAACTGGTGAGCAGGCCAAGAAGATGTGGTGCATATGTTCAGTGGAATATTGCTCAGCCACAAAAAGAATGAAATCATGCCGTTTGCAACAACATGAATGAAACTAGAGATTATTACACTAAGTAAGAGAGACAGAGAAAGACAAATATATGATATAGCTTATATGTGGAATCTAAAAAAAGAAAGATACAAATGAACTTACACACAAAACAGAAACAGACCCACATACTTAGACAACAAACTTATGGTTACCAAATGGGAAAGGGTGGAGAGGGATAAATTAGAAGTTTTGGATTAACATAGCACTACTATATACAAAATAGATCACCAGCAAAGACATACTGTATAGCCCAGGGAACTATACTCAGTATTTTGTAATAACCTATAAGGGAAAAAAAATATGAAAAAGAATTTATGCATGTGTGTGTATATACGGGCTTCGCTGGTGGCTGAGTGTGTATATATATATTTAGATATAACTGACAAGTTAGCTGCACACCTGAAACCAATATAACATTGTAAATCAACTATACCTCAATTTAAAAATTAGAAATAAAAAAGTCATGAATCACTGTATTATACACCTGTTTCGTTTATGTAATACTGTACCGTATAGCAACTACCCACAGAAAAACAACCCAAGCTGTAAAGAGAGAAGGCTGGTATGTTTACCCCCACCCCCCGTCATTTTAGACACCGCCCCCTTCCAGCAGAATCTCCATTGCAGCTCCAGCTCCTGGTGGATGCCCCCTGGCTTCTGAGCTCTGGTGACAACACCTAAGCCTGTTACCTCTCCAGCATCAGCCAGTAGAGCTGTTGCTAACCCCTGGGTCATCTCCCCTCCCGTTTCATTTCTCAGCTCTTCCATCACCCGTGTAACCAGTACCCTGTATTATATCACCTCTGTTTGAAAAACCCAAGGTTGGTTTCCATTTCCCTGCCTGAGCTCTGGCTGACGTGCGCCTTCTATCAGAAGACAAACAAGCATTATTCAGAGCATGTGCCAACATTAAAACCACAGTTGGAATCAAAGTGCAGAATAAAGGGGAGATTGATGGCCATCAGCATGGTTTAAACCCTCCGAATTTCGTGTTACCCTGAGAACCAGTGGGGGAAACATCACAAGGCTTTGCCGTCAGAACTAACGCCCCTCCATTGCTTTACTGGCTGTGCGACTTCACGGAGCTATTTCTGCCTCTCTGCCTCTCATTTCCATCAATACACAAGACTCCTGTTGCAGTCACCGCACGAGCCAGAACTTCTGTGTGGAGAGTATTACAGAGCAAAGCCCAACTCCTGACATGCAGGAGGCGACCCATAACTGTTACTCGCTTTTCTTTCATTCTCAGGAATCTGAACGATTTCAAAAGGACTGAAAATCCACATTTTTCTAGAAGGGTGAGAGACACGCAATGCTTCAAATGCAGGAGGAGAAGGAAAGAATGACGTTTAAAATGATCAGCTATGAGCTAAGGAACACGACCTGAAAGAATGCTAAAACATGCAAGGTTGAGGGTGGGGTTGGGGCCCAGAGAAGACAAATATGACAAAAATGTTTTTGTGTGATGACTTTTTTTTTTTTCCCCTTTGGTATCACTCAGCGAGGAAATGTTTATTTAGCTTCTCTTCAACCCAGGGCAAGGGGAGTGATGTGAGAAAAACTGGCCTTACACTGGGTATTAAGACCGAGCCTGGCAATCAGGAAACCTGGGTGCTGGCTCTGCTCACCTCCCCGCTCCGGACCTCAGCTGCCCCTTCTGCTGATAGATCGTTAAGTCAGCGCCTGCACCTCAGGATCAACACCGCAGCTCTTCAAGCACCTGTTTTCCCACAGCCTGTGGTTACAGTCTGATCCAAGGCCTTCCCGGAAGGCCACCTCTCAGAGTTACTCCTAAAAGCTCCAGACTGGACATGCACTCCTGCAGAATCCTGTGGCTTTTGGCTTCACCGTTCCCCTCTGGTTCTTTCTCAAACCTTGAACATACGCTGACTGAAGAGGAACCAAGGAAAGGGGCCAGTTTTGTTCTGGGTTCTGCATTTGCCTGTTTCAAATTCTTTGCTGTGTCTGCACAAAGTCTTCTCCTTCCCGGGTACCCCCTCAATGCGAGTCGGGGAGAGGTGCCTGGGATGTCTACATCATCCATTTCGCCCCAGAGGGAAAGAGTCTCTGGGCGCCCCTCACTAACCCAAAGTGCAGATCTCAGCTGATCACTGGAGGCCTTTTTTTTTATTTTCCTCCCATCAGTCGCCGCAGAGATTCCCAGTTTTCCACCCAGCCCACGCCTGACCTCTTACCTCCGCCCGCCGCTCAGATGGCCCAGGGAAATCCTGGGAGGGCCTGCCAGGAGCGGCGGCCAAGGTAACGCATCTGCCTCCTTATCTACGAGCCGGGCAACTTCCCCCAATTCTTCCCAAGAGGAAGACTGCTCAGGCAGCGGGCTCAGCGCTGCAGGCTGAGGCCAGCTGGGGAAGGGGCCAGGGAGGCGGGCCAGCCTGTCCGCCGCTTCCCTGACTCACGCATGCCTCCCTGCCGGGCCCCAGCAGCCAGGCCCCCTGCCCTCCTCGCCCCTCGCCCCCTTCATCACTCGAGTGCTCTTGGTTGGTTCCCCCATTTCTGTATCGTGGACTTCAAAGTCAGATGGGCAAAGTCGAGAGGGTTTCCTGAGTTCAACATCCATTCAAACACTCCAGGGGCGCACTTTATACAGGGGCGCACCGATACGGTGAAGTACTGACCCACACTTCTAGGATAGCCCTCCTCATCTGAATTCATCACTGACTGCTTTGTTTCCATCTGAGGCTCTTACCTGTGTGGTTTCCTGTGCGAAAGGCATCGCCTATTTATATCTTAAATAAGACAAAGACAAAAAAAGAGACCGTATGCCTGACTTTTATTATTAAATCCCCAAAGACACATAACTCTGCATCTGATATCTTGCTTGGGTTGGGGGTGGGGATGGAGCTTGGCATGAATTGTTAAATTAGTCAAAGAGATCTGACTGACCGGGAACACTGTTTCTTAGCTCTGACTTGAGCAGAACATTCACTGGCTCACTGGTCCTCTCCTCCCATCGTCCTGTCCCTCATTTAACTACTGCGTTATTTCCAGAAGACCTGCTGTGTGCCAGACGCTGCACCAGCTGCTAGGGCTGTGACTGTGGAAGAAACGGACAATATTCTCAAATCCGTGCTTCCAAGCCTGTCAGAGGGCACACATTTATAAGGAAAGCTACTGTCTCTCCTTGATATTCCAAAATCCAGACTTGACTTCAAACTGCCCCTGCAAGAAGAGCAAGTCGTTGGGATGTATAATATCTAAAAAAGTCCTGTAGCGCAACTCTCTGCCCCAAAGATAGGAAACTTAACAGGTCTATGTTAAATCACATTCTCCAAATCAGTCTACTCTCCCCTGTGGTCCATAGCGCCTGTGTCTTTTTAAAATTTTTTTCTTTCTTTTATGTGTGATTTCTACTCCCATTCTCTCCCCCATAAATCTTACTCTATTCAATATATAGCCTTTTATATGCCCGTGACCTTGTAAATTATGTTTTTCATGTATGTGGATGTGTGTTTACTTTACATTGAAGGTTTGGTGTTCAAAATCACAACCCGTTTCTTACTTTTCTCAGTTGGAATTTGTATGAGATCTGTACAGGTTGCTATAACTTAGATATCTAATGAGTTCATGTAGAATGCTGCAGAGTCTTTGCACTAGTTTCCTATGGCTACTGCAAAGAAAGAAAAAAAAAAGAAAAATGCCACAAACTTAAACCAGACAGATCTATAACCTGATAGTCCTGGAGGTCAGAAGTCTGGAATGGGTCTCACCAGGCCAGGGGCAGAGCTGCAGTCTTTCCAGAAATGAATCTGTTCTCTAGGCTTTCTGGCTCAAGGGGAGAGGCCGTCTCCCTGCCCTTTTCAGCTTCTAGAGGTCACCGCATTCCTGAGTCTGGGGCCCCTTCCTCCAACTTCAAAGCCAGGAACGGCAGGTCAGGTCATTCTCATCTCTGTCCCTCTGACACTGGTCCTCTTGTCTCCTACCCCCACTGTAAAGGGCCCCTGTGATGACACCGGGCCCAGAATAATCTACTGAATACTTGAAGATCAGCTGGTTGGCAAGCTCACGTCTATCCACATCCTACACATTCCCCTAAGCTGTGTAAGTAACACAGCTTCCAGGGGTTAGGACTTGGACTTTTGGCAGGAGTGGCAGGGAGGATGGAGGGGGCTTTATTCTGCCTCTCATAGTATCCCATGGTGTATAGCCACCATATTTTAATTAACCCAGGTTTCTGTCTCCAGGGGAGTGAAAGACTCCCGTTCCTTACTAAAATAATACCTCTATGTTCATCCTCCCAGGTCTATGAGAACATTTCTCTAGGAGATGGATACACACACACACACACCCCTGTAGGGATGGTATTACTGAATGTTATGCAATATTCATAGTTATGATACTATGTGATTCAGAAAAAAACAACAAATACTCTCTTTCTGTCTCTCAAGCAAGCCAGCAGTATTTCTATAGAACGTATCTGAAGCAGACAGGAGAGGTCTTCCCAAATTTCTTCTCTCTCTCCACTTTCCAGGCACATGGCAAGTGGCCCCCCTCTGACCCCTTTGAAATCAGACACGGTCATGTGACACTTGAGCCAATGACATGGGAGTGGAAAAGAGAATGGTTCCACAGACCAAAATTTTAAGAGGTCAGCTTCATCTCCTGCCATGGAGATCGGATTCCCATGACGACCCAGAGCCTTCACTGAGCTGGGTCTCCGAATGACTCCAACGGACGGGGACCAGCCTGACCCTTAGCAACCCACTGGATGTGGTCAGAAAAAAAATCAAATGTTTGCTTTGTCAAGCCACTGGATCATGTGGTCTTTGTTACTGCACCATAAAGTAGCCTATACTGACCAATACATCTTTGAAACCAGAAAGAATCCAAGTTTCAAGTTTATTCAGATGTAGAGAAGGTTTATAAAGCACTTTTTATTGCTTTCTTCTACTTCGTCCTTCAGACTTATAAGCCCACCTTCTCTCCCTCCCATGCACACTGTTAAGGTACACTGAAATCATCTCTCTACTTGATTTTCTTGCATCAGTCCCTCTAGATGACAGTGTGGTCCTTGAGTGCTGGGATGGTGTTCCCTTGTCAGGCCCGTGTTCAAAGGCAGTCAGGAACTGGCACATTTGTAGCAGTCATGTAACGTCGACCCAATTTTACAAACGCCAGCTGAGATTCAGAGAGCACAGGAGACTGGCCAACGTCACATATCCAGGAATAAGAAGGATGAGAATCCAGGTCCCACTGCAATATAATCCCTCCTTGGCCAGCTCGGGGGAGGCATCCCATGATAACCCAGAACCGACCCCTCTCTGCCTTGCCCACCCCACACAGATGCAGGCACCGAAGCTTACACACAAGGACAACTGCATGGATTCCCTTCCTCATTTTCGAAGAAGGTGGGAATGAGGGCTTTGATGTCTATTTCTGATGAAATTAGCATCTGGGCTAATTGCTTCTCAGCATCTCTGTTACACATTTGCTAATACTTCCTCTTTGCTCAATTGCAGAAAGAACCTCAATAAGCCTGCTTCATCAGATGAGAGATCACAGACCGTGATGTAAGCCCAGCCTCTCAGGAGACATAAACAACTCAAACCAGCAAGTGTTCCTGGAAGTAAGTACAGACTGCAAGGTACAGGGACATACAGGGAGGCTCCAGCAGTGAACAGGGCCCATATTTGGTTTAAAATATAAATTAAAGCTTGAATGAGGGAGAAACCAAAATGATCCATTTCCTCTCATATTATCCTAAGTGTGGTTGACGGTGATCCCAAAAGGACTCCGAGGCTTGGCGGTTGGCAGATGGTGCGGCTCCCCTTATCGGTCCATCAGCTGGGCTAACATGACCCCATGGAAATGTTTTTCTCCGTTGCATCTGTGCAAATAAACACTGGCAATGTCTACTATCGAGCTGCTTGCCTGTAAAGTGATCTAAGTGATGTCAACTTAATTCACAAATGATGGCTCACCTCCAGTTGGACCTAAAACACTAATTTGCTAATTCCTCTGATTTTCCCTTTTCTTCTTGCTCTTGACCCTGACAGATTATCACCCTGAAAGTGAGTCTATGACTCCAAATCAGAGGGTCCCATTTTGCTTCCAGGACTTGAACTTCTTTTTCTTTGCAAAGGAGTGATAGCGTGGCCCCAGAGGGTGAGAAGTGATTGCTCACTTGCTCTCCCCATGGTGCTGAGAACCCCAAGGTCTGCAGTACAGAGGCTAAAAGAGTTGACCAGCCTTTAACGGCCCTGGGGGATGCCGAATGTTTGTGCATGATGTAAGAAAGCTGGAGCCTTGACATGGATCTTTAGGTGGGACAATAGAACAGAGAGGTCCAGAGTCCAAGATCTGGACCTGAGTTTGAATTCTGCTCTGCAATGCAATAGCCCCAGGCCCTGGAGCAATTGACTCAAACCTTCCCAGCCTTTTCGCCGCTCACCTGGAAAAGAGGATCATAGTAGACATGGACGGGGTCATTGCGAGAAATCACCAAATAATCTATGCAAGTATTAAACAGTTCCTGAGTGAACTATAACACGGATAAGAAGAACAATCATCATAGCGATTCCTGGTGGCTAGTAGTGAAGAATCCGCCTGACACTTCAGGAGACATGGGTTCGGTCCTTGGTTTGGGAAGATCCCACGTGTCATGGAGCAGCTGAGCCTGTGTGCTACAAATACTGAGCCCGAGTTCTAGGGCCCGGGAACCACAAACAGTGAGTCTACATGCACAGCTACTGAAGCCCAGGCCCCCGAACCCCTGCTCCACAGCAAGAGAAGCCTGTGCCTGGCAGCTAGAGAGCAGCCCCCACTCTCCATGACTGGAGAAAAGCCCTGTACCAGTGAAGATCCAGCACAGCCAGACAATAAACCAGTAAGTAAAATTATGCATAAAAAACGAATAGTCACTGTAGATATGCCACTGGGCGATGGCTCCACATTCCTGCTGGAAGGACACCAGGACTGCGGTTAAGACTTCGAGAACTAAGAAGGTGGCCCAGGACACACAGATCTCTGGGATCTGGGGGCGCCAGCAGTTCTAGAGGAGAGGAAAGGATCTTCCAGGTAGACCAGAGGTACCATCTTGGAATGTGATGGCTGTGGCAAGGTTCTGAAGATCACGGGCAATGGAGATGCTCGAGGAGGTGATGGCTGCAAGGAACATTCCCTCCACTGAAGCGAGAGAGAGAGAAATCAGCTTTGCTGGAAGAGCCTGTTAGCTGCGGCCCCTTAAAAGGCACTAGCTCTCAAAGGAATCTCCAGAGGAGGAGTCACTCTGGGGCTTCTGCTAGCAGGGAAAGATGGTATCACGCAAGGTAGCACCTTCTTTTTCAAAACTCTTTCAATGGCTTCCCATGTCTGCAGGAGGAAGATAAAGCTACTTTCCACGGCCAGTAGAGCAGCCCGTTCCTAACTCGACAGCATCAACAGGCCCACAGTCCCTTTAAGCATCTCCCTCCAGCCCCACTTGGCTTCTCCCTGTTCAAACACCTCCCACTCCTTCCAAGATCATAGCCTTTGCAACATCCATCTCCCTAGATGCTCGAGCGTCTTTCACTCCTTCGGAGAAGCCTCTCTATCATGGCTGCGTCTCTCAATTGTCCTGCCGGTCTAGGGGCGAATGACTTCCGCAGTGACTGGTCCCTGAGGGTGTCCAATCCCTCCTTTAAAAGTTCTTCAAANTCTCCTTAGCTGCTCGAGCGTCTTTCACTCCTTCGGAGAAGCCTCTCTATCATGGCTGCGTCTCTCAATTGTCCTGCCGGTCTAGGGGCGAATGACTTCCGCAGTGACTGGTCCCTGAGGGCGTCCAATCCCTCCTTTAAAAGTTCTTCAAAATCCCAAATTGCATGAGAATCTTGACTGTCATCTCCTTCCCAAATCAGGAAAACACAATGTCAGAGACCCCAAGGTTAGAGAGCACACGGACCCTCCCATCACTCCATACGAAGTTTATGCCTGCCTCCTCCGCCATGGACACAGAAGCTGGGTGGGCTACAGTTCATGGGGTCACAGAGAGTCAGACACAATTGAGCGACTAAGTGCGTACACACATACACACACACCCCTCCACCATGGCTGTGGCATCAGCTTACACACACACATACATCCTCCACCATGGCTGTGGCATCAGCTTACACACACACACACCCCCCTCCACCACGGCTGTGGCATCAGCTTATACACACACACACACCCCTCCACCATGGCTGTAGCATCAGCTTACACACACCCCCCTCCACCACGGCTGTAGCATCAGCTTACACACACTCACATCCCCTCCACCATGGCTGTAGCATCAGCTTACACACACGCACACACCCTCCACCATGGCTGTGGCATCAGCTTACACACACGCACACACCCTCCACCATGGCTGTGGCATCAGCTTACACACACCCCCCTCCACCACGGCTCTGGCATCAGCTTATACACTGTGGGCGATCGCATGATTTAAGGAGCTGAGAGGAAGCTGCTGCGGGGCTGGCCCAGGGAAGCAGGCACACACGTGGAGCTGAGGATGCCCGAGCCTCCGCACCTGGACCGCACTGTCGTCCTGTGGCCAGAGGCTGCTCCAGCTTAAAGCAATTTCAGCTGAACGTAAGCCTGCGGCTGGTGGAAATGAGAACGGGGAGCTGAAATCGCCCTCCCTGACGCGATTATCCGGAGGATTTCAGTGCCTTTGTGGTATCTCAGGACCTGTGAGAATTTCCAGCAGGGGGGACCTGAAGAATGCAGAGCTGATTGGAAAACTGGAAGAACTGCTTTGGCGTGGTGTGAGGAAAGGTGAAGGTCTGCACATTCTGCATGCTTCTGGAATCCCAACGTGATCCACGGCAAATGCCTTAGAAGATTCACTGGGAAAATTCATCAAAAATCATTTACAGCCCTCCCCCTCCCCTATACCACTCAATCCTAAAGGAAATCAACCCAGAATGTTCACTGAAAGGACTGACGCTAAAGCTGAAGCTCCAATACTCTGGCCACCTGATGTGAAGAGCCATCTCATTGGATAAGACCCTGATGCTTGGAAAGATGGAAGGCAGGAGAAGGGGACGACAGAGGATGAGATGGTTGGATGGCATCACTGACTCAATGGACATGAGTTTGAGCAAGCTCTGGGAGTTGATGATGGACAGGGAAGCCAGGCATGCTGCAGTCCATGGGGTTGCAGAGAGTTGGACACCGCTGAGCAACTGAACAACCCTCCCCCACAGTGTTACCGGTGGTTTACTGAAGGTGTGTCGTTTTTAACATGGTGATTCCGGTCTGGCCCCCCCAGACACTTGCTGTCTGGTCTTAACCATGACCCTAACATGGAAGCACTCTAAGGAATTTCTAAGAGGTGGAGACTTGAAACTTCAAATCCTAGAGGCCACTAGGGACTTGGAAAGCAAACAACCGTCTATAGCATCTCAGACCCAACTGCCCGACTCATGCATTACCCCACAGTGGGGTCCCGCCTTAGCTCCAAGGGGGCCAAAGATTCTCATGTGCTTCACACCTATGAGCTCGAGTGAGTGTTTGCCATTCCTGGTTACTCCTCAGCCATCCCCCTTCCTTTCCGGCATCGTGCAATGTGGCAGGCACGGTCTCATGGCAAACCAGACCACTCCAGTCACGGTAACTCCTCTTGGAGAGGGAGTTAAATATGCTAACCTAGCAAATTGAACAGCATCATCCAAGGTTTTGAATCTTTAGCAGATTGGCTGCTGGTCAGAAAAGAAAGAGGTTGGAATCCATTCCTTTTGGAAGTGAGCCAATACCTTGTTCCTCTATTAGCTAGAATATAGCTGCAAAACACTGCAAATCACAGGCCCTCCTGACAATTTGAAACTATCGACATAAAAAGGTAGGTGTGAAGAGCCTACTTAGTGGAGCAGACAGTGCTGATGCCCCACCTCGAGCCCACTGATGTCCCTGGGCTCCGTGTGTGTACCTTGGCTTCTGTGCATTCACAACAGCCAGATGCGGGGCTCTTTGAGGGGCTGACCTTGGCTGATGGAGCTGGCTTTGCTCAGCAGGCCTGGGAGGCTACAGTTCCTTGGATTTCATGTCCATCCCCATTGTCCTGGGGGCAGCTCTTAACCAATAATTGACAGGTGCGATCACAGGGATTCCCCACCTTCCTTGCCCCAGATGCTAAGGCATAGCTTGCTTCTCGAAGTTCCCCACGTGAGATCAGCCCGAAGCTCTCCACGGTGGGATTCAGCCTGAACTTGTCATCTTCCTTGACACCTTCCTCTGCCCTGTCCTGTTCCCCTGTCCCCCATCACCTCCACCCCAGGAGCCTTGCCTTGTACCTGAGACATCTGAAGGTCTGTGCTGGGGTCATCTCAGCTCCATCAACTCTGATAAACCAGCAGCAGCATTCTGAGATACGAGAAAGGACAGACATATTTTGGAGATGAACCCTGATCATATATATGCTTTGCAAATATTGTCTCCCATTCTGCGGGTTGCCTTTTCACTCTGTTGATTGTTTCCTTTTTGTGCAGAAGCTGTTTAGCTTGCTATCATTCCCACTTGTCTATTTTTAGTTTTTGTATTTTTTTTGCCTGTGCTTTTGGTGTCAGAGCCGTGAAATCATCCCAAGACGAATGTCATGAATCTTTCCTCCTGTATTTTCTTGTAGGAGTTTCATCTACAGTCAACAATAATGTATGCACACTTAAGACATGTTAAGAGGAGCTCTCTCATACTGTGGTCTTGTCACAATAAAATTAAAAGGAGAGACAGATTTGCATGAGAACAATTAAAAGAGTTACCGTTGACCTAGAAAGGCCTGAAGTGGCAAGTGTCTGTGTAGTATATTAAACACATTCAGAACCCTTCTCTCTGTTAAGCTGACAGTCCAGTGAGAATGAGACCCAGATCCATATTTATATCATATAGTCCATCTATGTACTACATTATATATGCATACACACAGATTTATATATTCACAAGTATATACTACATCATATATTCTATATATTATAGTATTTGTGTGGGCTTCCCTGGTGGCTCAGAGGTTAAAGCATCTGCCTGGAATGCAGGAGACCCGGGTTCGATCCCTGAGTCAGGAAGATCCCCTGGAGAAGGAAATGGCAACCCACTCCAGTACTCTTGCCTGGAGAATACCATGGAGGGAGGAGCCTGGTGGGCTACAGTCCATGGGGTCGCAAAGAGTCGAACACGACTGAGCGACTTCACTCACTCACTCATAGTATTTGTGTGTGTGTGTGTGTTTAGATGCTCAGTCATGTCCAACTCTTTGTGACCCCGTGGCCTGCAACCTGCCAGGCTCCTTTGTCCATGGGATTTTTCCAGGCAAGAATAGTGGAGTGGGTTGTCATTTCGTCCTCCAAGGGATTTCCCAACCCAGGGATCGAATCCGCATCTCCTACATCTCCTGCTTTGGCAGGCAGATTCTTTACCACTGAGCCACCTGGGAAGCTATAGTGTATATGGCATACTATATATGTATATATTATACATTATTACTGTAATAATCTAGCATATAGACAACATTAACCAGGAGGAATTAAAAGTCTACATGCTAAACTTGCAGCCAGCCTATGGCTGAAGCATAGATGAGTATCTTACGATTCCTTCTCTCAAAGAAAAGTTTGTGGGAAAAATAGTCTGGTTCCCTTGGCATCATCCTTAAAGGGCAGAGTGAGGCATGACTCAAAAAAATCAGTCTTTCTTCGAAGCCAGCTTCTAGGGATGTGACATCCAGGAAAACATCTAAAGGCGTCCGTAGCTCCATCTGTTTCAGGACCACTTCTCGGGAGAGTGTGTTCCATACGTTTCCTGCAGGGGGACAGGGTGAGGAGTGGAACGACGGGAGCAGCAGGTAACGTGGGCTTGGATGTGGCCTCTGCCTCCGACCAGTCCTGGGGCACTGCAGTTCCAAATACTAACGTGCGCGTCAGTTTCCCTTCCTGTGAAATGGGACAGCCACCACTCCCCTCTCTAGTCCATAGCATAGGATTCTTCTTTATAAAATTTTTACTTATGTATTTATTTTATTGGAGTATAGTTGCTTTACACAGCGCATCAGTTTCTGATGTACAGCCAAGTGAATCAGCCATACGTCTACACGTATCCCCTCTTTTTTGGATTTCCTTCCCGTCTAGGTCACCACAGGGCACTGAGTAGAGCTCCTTGTGCTACCCAGCGGGTTCTCATTAGTTACCTGTTTTATTCACAGTAGTGGATGCACGTCAATGCCAATCTCCCAATTCATCTCAGCCACCCCCTTCCCCACTTGGTATCCGTGTGTTGGTTCTTTACGTCTAAGTCTCTATTTCTGCTTTTCAAATAAGATCATCGAGTCCACTCTGTAAAGGGCCTAGCTTGCTACCCACATACAATAGGACTCAGTAAAGTTTATTTTCTGTCTGTTCTACACCTTTCTCTTCTCTTTCCAGGAATCGGACCTAAGGAATACAGAGACAGACTGAATCAACAGGCTGAAAAATGGTCTAAATCAAAGGACTTTTGAAAATAGGGCTTGGTAAGCTCCTTGAAGGCAGAGGCTAATTCTTTTAAGTATTCAGTACAGTGCCAAGCCTGCTAGAATTGCCCAATAAACATTAAAATTATGAGTTGCCCAAGAGCTAGATTTTGGTCTCAGTTTCCTTGGAGAGGTCGCCACCTGGTGGACAGACATGAAAACAGCACAGCTTTAGAATCGTGTCTTTCTTCAGCGTTCCTGCTCAGTCGCTCAGTGGTGTCTGACACCGCGACCCCAGGGACTGTAGCCCCAGGCTCCTCTGTCCATGGGATTTTCCAAGTAGGAATGCTGGAGTGGGCTGCCATTTTCTCCTCCAGGGATCTTCCCAACCCAGGGATCGAACCTGGGTCTCCTGCATCTCCTGCTTTGGTAGGCAGATTCTTTACCACTGAGCCACCTGGGAAAGCTGACAGATCTAATGCTACCATTTAAGGCTCCTGGGAGTCTGCTCAAGTAACAGTGAGTTTGCAAAGAAGCAGAAAGGCGAATTTAGGAGGAAAATGGAAACTTCTTCAAGTTCTAGAAAGATCAACACATTTTCTTGCTTCTAATTCCACAGAGAGAGGAGTCTGGTGGGCTATACAGTCCATGGGATCACAAAAGGGTCAAACACGACTTAGCAATTAAACAACAACAAATCATTTGCATAGAGACTCCATCTTGCCCCATTCACTGGCCCTAAGAATTATGAGTCAAAATGAGCACCCAAAATCCTCAAACTTCAAAGCACGCTAACCATCTCCAAAAGTAACCCTAAGCTAGGCCACGTGACAAGAACAAGACAAAAGCCATATTGAGTTGCTCTCAGTAAACCCTATAGAAGTGCCTGGTCTCTGCTGCTCTGAGCATTTGGAGATCTAAGAAATAAAGACATCTTTCATGAAAAAACACTTGCCACACACAATTCATTCTCCAAATGATGAATATATCAATAAATCAGAGCAGAAAGGAAATTCTCAGTGGGGACGAAACTCCTAGGCTGCGAGTCAATGAATCTGTGATAAATTGGAAACAGCATGACTTTAGAAGCCAGATGAGTCTGGGTTAAAATTCCAGATAAGTAGTCAACCATTCTAAGGCTTAGTTTCCTCATCTGTGAACACCACTCGGCCACTTGTAGCTATGGTTCCCAAGTCAGCACCAGCATGATGAATGGAAGAGTCTTCAGCAGCCCCAGTGGCCAGAGGTAAACCACACCACGCATCTGTGCAAATGTTTGGGCTTCCTTTATGATGACGTGTCACGTGGCCCTGCATCGCTCAGAGAATAACCCAGTTTTACCAACTGGGTGTTTTTCCAGTGAGTCCATGGAAGTCTGAGGTCAAAGAAGCACTTACTAAATAATGCCCGTGGGTTTCCTGAACAGTGCTTTCAAGCCAAGCCCATAATGTAAGGAAAGCGCTGCCCACTTCCATCAATTCATCTCTGTCTCTGCTTCCTGAAAGGTCCCAATTAGCAATTGTGATCAGCTCCACTTGGGGAGACCTGCAGACTTTCTCAGCTAATTGGCCCAAGGAAGAGAAGAGGGACTTGAGTGGAGTCCACGTGACGTGGGCTGACCTTTGTCTTCATCTTCCCCAGCAGTTATTTCCTGCACTGAAAGCAGATGCTGGAAGGATGCTTAGGACGGGGGCAAAATCCCTTGCATTGGCATTAGGGAAAAGTAAACGGGGTCGGGCACCAGGGATAAAGACAGCTGTTATAGTGGAACTGTATCCCCACCCCCAGAACAGAACACTTACCAACCTCCCTTACTGACAATCTTAGTGTCCTTCCCTGTTTCTAGAGATGGCAAAAGATTCCAGCAGACTCGTTTCCTGCCTGCCATGTTGGAAAGTTGGCACTGGTTTCTCAGTTGAGATCCTTGTGCTGAAATCTGGTTAGGTTCTTCTCTGTGTTATCCTTGAACAGAATCCTGGATATGACTACGGACTTAGGGCTGGGAGCGGGAATTACACACAGTCCACGAGGGAGAATAATCAGTGGGGGAAATCCTCCACGCACAGTCAGAAAACCCTGATGTGAGCCCTAGAGCCAGCAGTTTATGGGTCTGTGTCACCGTTAATAAAGCTTCGGTTTCTTAATCCATAAAATAGGCATGAGATTCTTCCCCGGCAGAATCCCGTCATGAAAAGTGAAATCATCCCCGTCCTTTCGTTGTTGTTGTTAAGTCACTGTGTCCAACTCATTTGCAACCCCATGGACTGTAGCCGCCAGGCTCCTCTGTCCGTGGGATTTCCCAGGCAAGAATGCTGGAGTGGGTTGCCATTTCTTTTTCCAGGGGATCTTCCCGACTCATGTCCCCTGCATTGGCAGGCGGGTTCTTTACCACTGAACCACCAGGGAAGCTTCTTCCTTCCTTTGTAAGATCATAAACATGTACACTGAAATCACCTACAAAAAGCATTTGTAGTGCCTGACATAAAGCACATGCTCAAAAGAAAAAAGATGTTTTGTCCTTATGAGTATCAGGGAGGCAAATATTGTTGAACCTATTTTATGGAGACAACTCAGTGTGGCTCTTTGAAGATCACACACCCAGTAAGGCTTGGGGTTGGATGGGGCCTGAAATAATACCTAAAGCTTATGCCCTCCCCCTCTACAGTAGGGAGCCTAACTCTGCTGGGCATCAGAATTTCTTGGGAACCTGGTTAAAAGTGAACATTCCAGGGCCTCATACCAGATTCTAATTATGGGCAGGCCTCAGATCTAATGTAGAAATTCCCATAATTCCTCTCATTCACATTTAGATATTATTATTATTATTACAAATAGCAGTAGTATTCATATTACTATTAATTTTTACTTTTACAACTAGGGTGAAAGTTCAGCATAGTTCCCGGTTCAGAGATTCAGAGAAAAAACACCATCCTATACATTCATGCACACACACACACATATGTAAAAAGCACACATTGGATTCTACTTGTTCCAAATTGTGATACAGAATAAATTCACTAAAATCCCCTGGACCAAGTAAATGCATATTTTAATAAATTTGTTCACAAAGACATGTTTCATGATCACAAAAACTGTAAAATCTCTCAAAGAGTCTCCATGTTTTTGGAAGATTATTTTGATAATGTGAAAGACTTGAGGAAAGTGAAATCCATTTGTTCATCCAGCAAATATGTTTCTTATCAATGTTAGTCACTGGGATAAGTGTGAGAGATTCAGAAATCAGTAAGACTGGAAGCTTCATAAAGCCCCAGATAGTGTCTGTCTTGTTGGGAAAACAGATACACTTAAGTAGATCAAATAATTCTAGGATACGGTAAGTGCTATTGATGAAAAAAGAGCAGCAGGGTGCCGTGACAGAACTGCTGGGAGCCTGGAGAGTGAGACAGAATGCTCTTTCTGAAGAGCAGGCATTTGGGCTGAAAACAGAAGGCAGGGAGGGCTCAGTTGTGTGCAGAGCCAGCTGGAACAGCAAGTGCAAAGGCCCTGAGGCAGAAAGGAGCTTGGTGGGTTCAAGCACCGGAAAGCAGCCCTGGGAGCTGGCGGTGGGGGCCAGTGCAGGTTGATGTGAGGGGGACTGGAGAAGAGTCAGGGGTCACGCAAGGCCCCGAGGGCCCTGGCCAGGAGTTTGAACTTGACTCCACGTGGAGCTGGGCAGCCACTGGAAAATTTTGAATGGGAGAAGCTGTTAAACGCCTCCCAAAACAATCCCTCTGGCCACTGGAGAATGGATCTGGAGGAGATCAGAGCAGAAGCAGTAGAGAATAGCGAGGTGCCTCACATGGGGGGAGGCCGCCCGCGGGGAGCTATGCAGGCTCTGTCTCATTGGTGCCCCTGGATTCCTGGTTATACAAGCCGCAAGTGTCCTCTCGGGGACCTGAACCAAAGTCCCCGTTGGCTGTGACCTCGAGCCTGAGGATCCCGTTTCTCTCTGCCTCCCCCAGGCCAACCGCCTCCAGGACAGCCTCTGTCCCCTCCAGCACCTGGTCCCATGGAGCACGTGTCCTTGAGAAGGAGCAAAGAGGTCACCTCCAGGGGCCACCCGCTGCAGGTGCCTCTGTCTCCTGCACCAGGCCGGGGATGCCTCAGTTAACCCACTGGTTCCCAAGGGAGACGGCGAGGCCCCCAGGGGACCTCTGGCAACATCCGCGGATGTTCTTGGTCATCCCCAGTGGGGAGCAGATGCTACTGCCATCTGCTGGGACAGGCCCAGGATGCTGTTGTACATCCTGCGATATGCAAGATGGTCCCCTTAACAGAGTCAGCTAGACCTGAAGGTCAACAGCACTGACGTTGAAAAAACCCTGGCTGATATGTGGAATCTAAATAAATGGTACAAATGAACTTCTTTACAAAACAGAAATCGAGTCACAGATGTAGAAAACACACTTCTGGTCCCCAAGGGGGAAGAGTGTGGGAAGGGATAAACTGGGAGATTGGGATTGATACACACACCTGCTGTATAACCTACTGTGTAAGAGAACTCCACTCAATACTCTGTAAAGACCTACATGGGAAAAGTGTTAGTCACTCAGTCCTGTCCGACTCTTTGCAACCTCATGGACTGTAGCCTCCCAGGCTCCTCTGTCCATGGGATTCTCCAGGCCAAAATACTGGAGTGGGTTGCCACGCCCTTCTCCAAGGGGTCTTCCCAACTCAGGGATTGACTTGGGTCTCCCGCATTGCAGGCAAAGTCTTTACTGATTGAGCCACCAGGGAAGCCCAATATGGGAAAAGAGTCTTTCAGTTCAGTTCAGTCGCTCAGTTGTGTCCGACTCTTTGTGACCTCATGAATCGCAGCACATCAGGCCTCCCTGTCCATCACCAACTCCCGGAGGTCACTCAGACTCGCGTCCATCGAGTCAGTGATGCCACCCAGCCATCTCATCCTTGGTCGTCCCCTTCTCCTCCTGCCCCCAATCCCTCCCAGCATCAAAGTCTTTTACAATGAGTCAACTCTTTGCATGAGGTGGCCAAAATACTGGAGCTTCAGCTTTAGCATCATTCCTTCCAAAGAAATCCCAGGGTTGATCTCCTTCAAAATGGACTGGTTGGATCTCCCTGCAGTCCAAGGGACTCTCAGTGTCTTCTCCAACACCACAGTTCAAAAGCATCAATTTTTCGGCGCTCAGCCTTCTTCACAGTCCAACTCTCGCATCCATACATGACCACTGGAAAAACCATAGCCTTGACTAGACGGACCTTAGTCGGCAAAGTAATGTCTCTGCTTTTGAATATGCTATCTAGGTTGGTCATAACTTTTCTTCCAAGGAGTAAGCGTCTTTTAATTTCATGGCTGCAATCACCATCTGCAGTGATTTTGGAGCCCCAAAAAATAAAATCTGACACTGTTTCCACTGTTTCCCCATCTACTTCCCATGAAGTGATGGGACTGGATGCCATGATCTTCATTTTCTGAATGTTGAGCTTTAAGCCAACTTTTTCAGTCTCCTCTTTCACTTTCTTCAGGAGGCTTTTTAGTTCCTCTTCACTTTCTGCCATAAGGGTGGTGTCATCTGCATATCTGACGTTATTGATATTTCTCCCAGCAATCTTGATTCCAGCTTGTGCTTCTTCCAGTCCAGCTTTTCTCATGATGTACTCTGCATATGTTAAATAAGCAGGGTGACAATATACAGCCTTGACATACTCCTTTTCCTATTTGGAACCAGTCTGTTGTTCCATGTCCAGGTCTAACTGTTGCTTCCTGACCTGCATACAGACTTCTCAAGAGGCAGGGCAGGTGGTCTGGTAAAGAATCTTTAAAAGGGTAGATATACAAACATCAGTGTGTACAACTGATTCACCTCTCTGTACAACAGGAACTAACACAACATTGTAAATCAACTGTACTCCAAGAAAAATTAAAACTACGACAACAGCCCTGGCTTAGAGGCTCAGCCAAACTTTCTTTCTTCTCTTCTAAAGCCAGAGTCTCCCACTGCAGTTCCCCCAAGGATAAGGAAGAATTCAATCTTTGTAAACAAGGAAGAGAAAAGAAAAACAGCATGCATTGATTGACCTACTGTATGCAGGCCACTGCAATTTGCCTGTTTAACTCATTTCCTAGTGGTGGGGGGTGTTTTTATTTATTGATTGCTTATCAGAAGCACACCTGTGTAAGATAGGGGGCTTTCCTGGTGGCTCAAATGGTAAAGAGTCTGCCTGCAACGTGGGAGACCTGGGTTGGATCCCTGGGTCAGGAAGATCCCTTGGAGGAGGAAATGGTAACCCACTCCAATATTCTGGCCTGGAAAATGCCATGGATGGAGGAGCCTGGCGGGCTACAGTCCATGGGGTCGCCAAGAGTCAGACCCAACTGAGCGACCTCACGGCTATGTAAGATGGTACTTTCATTACTACTACAGAAGGCTAAACTGAGATCCCTGTGGGGGAAAGGAAACCTTCAAAGTCACAGAGTTGGGATTCAAACCCACAGCTCACTGGCTGCCAGCAGGGTGTCCTTTTCTGAATTCCAGAGAAGCTCCCAGGACAGCAAGGGAAATGGGGCAGTGAAGCTTCCATTTGGTGAAGTCTGGTGTCTTGCCTGGGAAATGTAAATAATTTAGAGTGCAGGGGCTGAGGTAATCACTCTGTCTGGTTTCAGGGGCCACCCAGACAGAGCACTGAAGCGGCCTCCCTGCCATTCTGTGCCCGAAACACACCCTGTGCCCACCCCCACCTCCCTGCAGATTCTTCTTGTTCCAGGGAGCTGAACTTTCTTCTCAACCAGAAGGAACACAGCAAGAGGGGAAAAGGCCATTTGGCAGCCACGTTCCTCAAGCAGAGAAGCATATTACAGGCTGGGTAGATGGTATGGGAGCAAAACTTGATCAACACATGTTGATTTGACGCCTACTGTATACAAGGCTCCATGCTCAGAATAGTGAGGACTGGGAAGCTGAGTAAGAAACATTTCATGAAGCCCTTTCATTCCTTATAAAACGGTTTATCAGGCAAATATTCTATGCCATGCCAAATGTGAGGCTTCAAGAAATCAAGATAGAAAAAATAAGACCCCCCCGACCTATACACATACGTACCTTGAGGTCAGAGGTCCTGTTATGAATTATATTAATAAATGAGTGCTAATTTATTAATAAAAGTGCCATTAAGATATGGATTGAAAACAACAGTGAACTAGGCAGAGAAGAGACAGACAAGGTCCCAGGTGGATGAATTAATTAATTAAAATAAAAAGGAACAAGTGTCATTCAAAGTGCAGCTGAAGTTCTGAGAAAAGAAGGTAGAGAAGCAAAATCTGACTTGCAAGAGAGAAATCAGGAAAAATTCCATGACCTTTTCATGTTAACAAGATTCAGACATGTGGGTAGGAGATGGCTTACATCCTAGAGAGGGGGAATGAGTCAAAACTCTGGAAAAATGCCTTCTCAGCCTAGAAGTCATGTTATCCAGAAGCCAGAGCCACCTGGGGAAAAGAAAAAAAAAAAAAAAACGACGCAGCGAGAATGGCCAGGTGCCCATCACAGGGGAGACAGTATTTGGAGGCCTTCTCCTATCGTCTCACTAAGGCTCACCAGAATACAAACTAGGGACTCTTATTAACCCATGTAACAGATGGGAATGATGGAATACCCAGCTACAATCCCAGCAGAAAAGCGGTGAAGCCCAGCTGAGATCCAGCCCTTTGGTTCAAAGCAGGTGACCGCAACCTGCAGAGTGTGGGCTAAACCTGGCTTGCAGCCTGTCTTTATTAAAAAGCTTTATGGGAACACAGGCACGCCTGTCCACTTGCCCACTGTCTATGGTTATGATGGCAGAGCCAAGTAGTCGGACAGAGACCATCTGGTCTGAAAAGCCTCACGTAGTTTACTATGTGGCCCTTTCCAGAGAAAGCCTGCCCAAAGCTCCCTCCCTTGGCTTGAGTGGCCCAGGGCGCCCTGGGCTGGCATCACCAGATGGAACCCTTCACGTGGGGGCCCCTGCCAGTCACTCCCCACTCTGCTGGGGAGGCTGAAACCCAGGGTCTTCTCAGGACGTAGAAAGCCCAGTGAGCAAGCACATCCCTGGAGCGCTGGAATTCCTGTGGCATCTCCAGTATTTATATTGCAAACACCACAAGAACTCGTTTTTCATGCTATTTCAGCTGAAAGCAGCCTTGGTCTGGAGATCACGGCGGTCGGGGCAAGTGGGCCTGTGCCGCCGGGCTCCGCTGACCGGCCGGCCCCAGGTGGCTGGCCCAGGTGTGCGGGGCCCGGGCCAGGCTTTCTTCTGGGACGGCGGGCTTGAGGAATGAGAACAGGAGGAGGAGGGCCAGGGCGCCTCGTGGGAAGCGGGGCTGCCTCTCAGCGAGAAGAGCCTGCAGACACGAGCTGGAGTCCACACGTCCACCTTGTTCGATAACCCAACGTGCTCGTTAATCGAAACAGAAACGAGCCAAATGGAATCCAGATGTTGGCATGTACGCGCTCACACTCAGCGCAGAGACACCCGCTCCAGTGGAAAGGGCCCGAACCATGAGCAGCAGTTACCCGAGGGCCAGGGGTCGCCTCCCAGTCTCTGCCTCAACCACTTGCTTCTGGCTTGTTTTCCTTTCATGGCACTTAAGCAAAGAGAGGAAGAAGGAGAAGAAAAAAAGGTAAAATCCCAACAGAATTATCTTGCACTTCTCCCCATACGAATGGAAATTCCACAAGCGCCTGTGCTTGTTGAGTGCTCACTGGTTTATCCCTGGGCCCAGCACACAGCCTGGAACATAGTATGTGTTCAATTAACCGCTGTTGACTGAATACGTGGTTCTCTTGTCATGCCTAGCAGACGATCCACAAGAAACATACATTACTCTCAGAATTTTTTATAGCCACCCTATTTTAAAATAGTATCAGTCAAGTCAAAGAATGGAAATTGACATCTTATCTAGCAAATATTTCTTGACTACCTACTGTGAGTTCACATCACCAATTTCCTGTCACCCCTAGAAAGCCATGCACTGTACGCCATCAGAACAAATCTTCAATGAATATCCGTGACCACACAAATTGCACCATGGCAGTTACCACCTACTTTGAGGATGATATATAAAAAAAGTAGAAACAATGACTCAACTTTAAGAGATTAAATGTTTCAATGAGCCCACCACCTCCAAGAATCTGGAATGCATTTTCCTGGGAGATAATAAAGCTGAATCACAACCATAGCATGAGAAGAACCCAATGCTGTTTTGGAGAAGTTCTCAATAGGCATTTCGAGGCCAGCATCTGTGAATAAACAAGTCAGCATTTACGGCAGTCTGCAAGACAACATTTGGCACCTGATAGGCTTCCTTCCCAGAGAAGGCAATGGCACCCCCCTCCAGAACTCTTGCCTGGAAAATCCCATGGACGGAGGAGCCTGGTAGGCTGCAGTCCATGGGGTCGCAAAGAGTCGGACACGACTGAGCGACTTCACTTTCACGCACTGGAGAAGGAAATGGCAACCCACTCCAGTGTTCTTGCCTGGAGAATCCCAAGGAGGGGGGAGCCTGTTAGGCTGCCGTCTATGGTGTCACACAGAGTCGGACACGACTGAAGCGACTTAGCAGCAGCAGCAGCAGCAGGCTTCATTCCAGCTGCCTCCATCGAGCCCCAGACTTTGAAGACCAAAGTCAAGGCACAAAATGAACTTGGGGTGTTGCAAAGGCAACAGCTTAAGGATGAACTTTTTGGCCAGCCCAGTACAAAGTATCTGAGCGTTTACCTGCATGAATATGTGCTTTGTCTAAGGCAGGAGACACTGAGGCATATTTGGACTCATTTTCTCCCCCTTCACAAACATAGTTTTTATTTTAAAGGCCACTCATTAATGTCAAGTAAGAAAAGATGCCCAGAGAATAGCCAAGATTGCAAAATAATGGTTGGCCTGACCGTGTTACTTATGTCTGGCTCTCCAGTCAGACAGGACTGGTGTTTGGATATAACAATAAACCCCACGACTCTGTGGGTCAAGCTGTCACACTGAGCTTTGATTATTAAACATCCTTGGGTCAGACTCATTGTTACCTAAACCACATCTGCCAGCTGTTAAGTGGTTCCAATGCAGTAGGGGAAAGTGAAGGGCAACTGAGAAGATGAAAAAAGAGCTTGAAAAAGTGAAATAAACATTCTTAAGCATATGTGACCCTCCACTAGCCATGTTTCAGAACTATGAAATAGAAAGAAAAAGTAGAGATCTATAATACGTGGAGCAGGGGAGCAATCCTTTCATCCTAAGGAGAAAAAAAAAAAGCTGCAAACCAAAACAGCAGCCTAGCTGATGCTGCAGTCTTTAAGAAAGACTGTTGAAATAACAAGTTCTGGAGAGGGTATGGAGAAAACAGAACTCTTGATGGGAATGTAAATTGGTGCAGCCACTGGAGAACAGTATGGAGGTTCCTCAAAAACCCAAAATAGAGTTGCCATATGATCCAGCAGTCCCAGTCCTGGGCACATACCCAAAGAAAACTATAGTTTGAAAAAATGCATGCACCCCTATGTTCATTGGAGAAGGCAATGGCACCCTACTCCAGTACTTTTGCCTGGAGAATCCCAGGGACAGGGGAGCTTGGTGGGCTGCAGTCCATGGGGTCGCAAAGAGTTGGACACGACTGAGCGGCTTTACTTTCACTTTTCACTTTCCTGCCTTGGAGAAGGAAATGGCAACCCACTCCAGTACTCTTGCCTGGAGAATCCCACGGAGAGAGGAGCCTGGTGGGCTGCCATCTATGGGGTTGCAGAGAGTCAGACACGGCTGATGCAACTTAGCAGCAGCAGCAGCAGCGATGTTCATAGCAGTGCCATTTTTAACAGCCAAGACGTGGAAACAACTTAAATGTCCACTGACTGATGAATGGATAAAGAAGCTGTGATACACAGACACACACACACCCCACCCCAGAATACTGCCCAGCCATAAAAAGAGAATAATGCCGCTTGCAGCAACATGGATGGGCCCAGAGATCCCCCTGCTAAGTCAGTCAGAAAGTGTTAGTCGCCCAGTCGTGTCTGACTCTGTGTGGCCCTATGGATGGTAGCCCGCCCGGCTCCTCTGTCCATGGGATTCTCCAGGCAAGAATACTGGAGTGGGTTGCGTGCCCTCCTCCAGGGGATCTTCCCAACCCAGGGATCGAACCTGAGTCTCCTGCATTGCAGGCAGATTCTTTACATTCTGAACCACCAAAGACAAACACCATACGATATCACTTACATGTGGAATCTAACATATGACACACATGAACTTGTCTACAAAGCAGAAACAGAGTCACAGACACAGAGAACAGGCTGGTGGTTGCCAAGGAGGAGGGGTGATGCCTCTTGAGAAACCTATATGCAGGTCAGGAAGCAACAGTTAGAACTGGACATGGAACAACAGACTTGTTCCAAATAGGAAAAGGAGTATGTCAAGGTTGTATATTGTCACCCTGCTTATTTAACTTATATGCAGAGTACATCATGAGAAACGCTGGACTGGAAGAAACACAAGCTGGAATCAAGATTGCCGGGAGAAATATCAAGAACCTCAGATATGCAGATGACACCACCCTTATGGCAGAAAATGAAGAGGAGCTAAAAAGCCTCTTGATGAAAGAGAAAGAGGAGAGTGAAAAAGCTGACTTAAAGCTCAACATTCAGAAAACGAAGATCATGGCATCTGGTCCCATCACTTAATGGGAAATAGATGGGGAAACAGTGGAAACAGTGTCAGACTTTATTTTTTTGGGCTCCAAAATCACTGCAGATGGTGACTGCAGCCATGAAATTAAAAGACGTTTACTCCTTGGAAGGAAAGTTATGACCAATCTAGACAGCATATTGAAAAGCAGAGACGTTACTTTGCTGACTAAGGTCCGTCTAGTCAAGGCTATATTTTTGCCAGTGGTCACATATGAATGTGAGAGTTGGACTGTGAAGAAAGCTGAGCGCTGAAGAACTGATGCTTCTGAACTGTGGTGTTGGAGAAGACTCTTGAGAGTCCCTTGGACTGCAAGGAGATCCAACCAGTCCATTCTAAAGGAGATCAGTCCTGGGTGTTCTTTGGAAGGAATGATGCTAAAGCTGGAACTCCAGTACTTTGGCCACCTCATGCGAAGGGTTAACTCATTGGAAAAGACTCTGATGCTGGGAGGGATTGGGGGCAGGAGGAGAAGGGGACAACAGAGGATGAGATGGCTGGATGGCATCACGGACTCAATGGACATGAGTCTGAGTGAACTCCGGGAGTTGGTGATGGACAGGGAGGCCTGGCGTGCTGCGATTCATGGGGTTGCAAAGAGTCGGACACGACTGAGCAACTGAACTGACTGACGTTATATAATGTTGTACAATAACTATACTTTAACAAAATGAAGAAAAATTTTTAACTTTTCTTGTTTCTTGTTCTACTGAAGTATAATTAATTTACAATGTTGTATTAGTTTCGAATCTACAGCAAAGTGATTCAGTTATACATATATATTCTTTTTCAGATTCTTTTCCATTATAGGTTTTTATAAGATATTGAGTAATAGTTTCCTGTGCTGTACAGTACATCTTTGTTGTTTACCTATTTTACATATAGCAGTGTATATCTGTTAATCCCAAACTCCTAATTTATCTCCCCCTACACACTGCCATCTCCTTTGGTAACCATAAGTTTGTTTTGTAAGTCTGAGTCTATTACTGTTTTGTAAATAAGTTCATTTCATTTTTTTACATTTCATATCATTTTTTTTTACATTCCACATTTAAGTGATATCATATGACATTAGTCTTCCTCTGTCTGACTTACCTCACTTTATATGACAGTCTCTAGGTCCATTCATGTTGCTGAAAATGGCATTATTTCTCTCCTTTTAATGACTGAGTAATATTTCATTGTATTCTCCTACATCTTCATTATCCATTCATCTGTTCATTCAGGTTGTTTCCATGTCTTGGCTATTGTAAATAGTGCTTCTATGAATAAATAAAATTTTTAATTTAAAAAATTATGAAGTACTGATGCAATAAAACAGAGAAAAGAATACCCAAGTGGCAATAGTGGTAAAGAATCTGCCTGCCAATGCAGAAGATGCAAGAGTCACAGGTTGGGTCCCTGGGTCAGGAATATCCCTTGGAGGAGGAAATGGCAACCTACTCCAGTCTGGAAAATCCCATGGACAGGGAGGAATCCCATGGCTATAGTCCATGGAGTCATGAAGAGTCAGACATGACTGAGTAAGCGAGCACAAAGCGGTACAAGATGGATGAATCTCACAAACATTATTACTGGGTCCAATAAGCCAGCTCTAAAAGAATGCATACAGTATGATTCCATTTATATACAATTCTAGAACAGGGAAACTACGGTGCTGGAAATCAGAACAGTGGTTGCCTGTGGGGAAAGGGCCGCCTGCAGGGAAGCACAAGGGTGCTGTGCTTTCTGTGGTGACAGAAACGTATCTCTTCATTGAGGTGTGTTTACATGGATGTGCGTGTTTGTCAACACTCATGGAACTGTACACTTAAGATCTGTCATGTCTGTGTTTGTAAAATATACATAATGAAACAAAAAGAAATCTCACTCAGGTGTGAGTAATAAGGATAGATCAGCAGAGAGCAAGGCTGAAGATGAACCTGCCTCCTCTTTCATTACAGTTCATTCAGGGTCTGCTCAGTCACGTGGCCAGTCTGCCCTGGTCCACACAGAGGAGTCCAGGACAGAACTGGAGGGCTTGGTTTCCAAAGAGAACTGTGCCCTTTCCTTTCCCTGGAAATGAGGAAAATTATACCAGGCTCTCCATGTGAAATCTGCTTTTGTTCAGATTCCGTACAAATACCTGATTATCTTAGTCCTCTTGGAGACAGTAGACTTAGTTGAATCAATAAGGAGCAATTCTATCGGAACACAGCAGAAGGCTGCGCCGCGTCCAGGGAGGTTTACAGCAAAATGTGACAAGTGCGGACACCAGGGAGACTAGAGCTTCCGCGAAGCCGGGTGACTTGAGCAGCCCCCTGTGCAATATCCGGCGTGCCAGACAGAAATGCTTAAAGACCTAGATCCTATTATATGAGGTTGAATTCATTCAATTAGACAGCTTAAGCAGCTCCGATCAGCCGCTGGAACACTTCTCCGCGCAATGCTAAAACAATGGCCCCGGGGGCAGCTGAAGTTTGCTTTCTCTTGTGTGAGGCCAGCTGGAGTTGCCGAGCACATGGCCGCGCTGGGGAGGGCCAACACCGCATAATTGCATTAAACCTGCGTGTTCTTTCCGGAAAGCACTTCCTGACTGCATCCAGGAGGAAATGAGTTACGGGGGAGCTTTGGAGTCTTAGGACACCACACTTCTCTTTCAATCCCCCTTCCCCAACCCATCAATATCACTTTTATGAAAAGAGAATCTAAATTTAGACTCCCCTGCCTAGGGCTAAAGTTTTGCTATCTTATACTTGCTCTGTCTTTCCTTGCTATTAAAGTGACGTTTGTTGGCCATAGCACTTAGGGCAGCAGAAAATCAGTCTGAATAGATTTCTACTAGGTAGAACTAGGGTATCATGAACTCCATTGCACTTTCTGAAGATGCTAGTTTGCTTTCAAAATCTACATTCAGTGATTTGCGTTGTTGTTTAGTCGCTAAGCCATGTCTGACTCTGTGACCCCATGGACTGTAACCTGCCAGGCTCCTCTATGCATGTCGACCTCTCTCAAAAAGCCCTCTCAGGTGTCTGTTACCGACTCAAGGATGTCATAGCTCCCTCCCTAGTGTTTCCCTGCTACTTTATCTCTTCTGGGGCACATCTTTACTCATCGGTCCATCCTCTCAACTAGCATTTATTGAGCTCCCACTACACTGGAAGCAGTTCTAGGCACCTTCACATATTATTCATTTAATCCTCATAGTAACACTTTCAGGTAATTAATATCATCCGCCTTTCACTGAAGATACCTAAACTCACAAAACAGGCAGCTTGCCAAAGGTCTAACAGCTGGTGCTGACAATATTTAGCTTCAAATCTAAATTTCCTGTTCCCAAACTCAGCCTGCCTTGTAGCAGCTATGTGTGTACTTTCTGTCTCTGTCACTGATAAATATCTACCGGGGTCTACTCTGTGCCAGGCACCATTCTAAACACCAGGGATACACACTGAAGTCCTGGCCCCAAGAAGACAGATATATTCCCAAGGATCTCTTAATTTTTTGTTTTTAATATTTATTTATTTGCCTGTGTCAAGTTGCGACATGTGGGATCTTTAGTTATAGCATGTGAACATGTGGGATCTATCTAGTTCCCTGACCAAGGATCAAACTCAAGCCCCGTGTATTGGGAGCTCAGAGTTTTAGCCACTGGACCACCAGGGAATTCCCCCAAGGATCTATTTGAGTCTGAAGGTCATGTCATTTATTTATTCAATAGGCAGACATGTGGGGAGCACCTGCTGTATCCTAGGGACTATATTCTGGGCACAGTCATGCTCCTATCCTTGGGACAGTATTTGAACAGAGGCCCAAGCAGAGCATCACTGGAGGGATGATTTGCTGTGTATGGCTAGCTTGGAGAAGGCTTCATAGAGAAGACGAGTTGGACCTTAAAGTTTAAGGAGAATTTTGACGGATTTTTTTCAAAAAGAAGTAAGGCATCCTACGGGGAAGTCATGAGCCAGGACATGGAGGTATAAAACCTCAGGGTAGCGTCAGGGTAATTTAAACAGCACCATGTGGCTGAAATGTGGGGTGTGAGGCAGGGAGTAGAGAGAGGGAGATGAAATTGGAAAAGGTGCCTCAAAAGTGACAATAAAGGATCTGAGAGGTGATCTCAGGAAAATACAGAGAACCATTGGAAATTTCTGAGCAGAGGAGCTTACTTATCTTTGTGTTCCACGGCGTGTGGCACACTGCCTTGCTCCTGGTAGCAGTTTTTAGCATTTGTCACTTTCCTGGCACCAGAGAAAACTCTGGCCCCCAACATGATGTCATGCTCTGTTTACACAGGAAAAAATAATGCCTATGCTCTTGCATATAGCAATTTTCTCATCAACCCCTCTGCCAAGTCACCTCAGGTCTGAGAGCAGTCTTTCTCTTTTATCCAAGGCCAAATTGCTGCCTCCTTGTTGTTGTCACTGACACAGACCCTGCTATTTTCTCCTTGGAGAATAGAATTTGGTCCAGTGGGAGCAGTACTAGCTTGGGAGGCTTAAGGAACTGGAGTCCTAACCTCTGCTCTACAAGTACCTGGAGTGTAGCCTTTGCTTGTGGCCCTTCTTTAAAATGGAGAGATGATTTCTACATTCCTCTCCAGACTTAATATCTCCTGATTTTAAACATAGGTTCAATGTGCCTTCAGCTAGGCCCAACAGTGGCTATATCTACAAAATTCTGCTTTAACTTTGTCAGAATAATTTCTGTCTCACATCCCCACCTCCTCCTTGCCCAATTCTAGGAAGGTTTCCAGGGATGTTTGCACCTATGCTTCAAGAGAGATCTGTGTTGCTAAGCTAGAAACAGAAGTTGCTAAAGAACACTCTTTCTGCCAATCTTCTTTGAAACCCTCAGTGCACTGAAGATATAAGGCTATTTGTCCCAAATAGAGTCCAGAAGGAAAGCAATACTTTGCAGAAGAGAGGGGCAAGAAAAGCAAGATTGAGAAGAATCTCTTTCTTATGATAACCCACAAAATCAACCTTGCAAAAGAGAGTGTTTTTGAGAAGGTAACATTTATTAATAATTACCGTGGAATGGGAATTCCTGGCAGTCTAGTGGTTAAGATTCAGTGCTTTCACTGCTGTGGGGCTTGGGTTTGATCCCTAGTTGGGTAACTTAGATCCTACAAGCCGCATTGGGGTGGCCAGAAAAAAAAAATTACCCTGCAAGCATAAAGCAGGATGGTCCCAGCAAACTGTGTGTTGTGGTCACCCTACACCACCATTAAATCCAAACAGAAACGTAGCATCACACCCCCACTGTCCTACTGCTGCTGCTAACTGCTGCTAACTCGCTTCAGTCGTGTCCGACTCTGTGCGACCCCATGGACGGCAGCCCACCAGGCTCCCCCGTCCCTGGGATTCTCCAGGCAAAAACACTGGAGTGGGTTGCCATTTCCTTCTCCACACTGTCCTACAGACATCACTAATCAATCCTCATATTTTCCACTGAGCCCAGGAGAGCCTAGAACCCTTCTGAACAAGTGCTTCTGACACTGCTAATCTGTCACTGTTGGCCCTTGAATTGAAATTTCTTTGTTACAGTTAATCTTGTAGCAGAAGACTGACACAGTGGATACTGCGGTGCTCTGCCTAGTTCTCCTCCAGGGATTGATGAATCCATCCCTCAGCTGCTGAATCTGATGATGGCTGCTGTCTGCTGATGGCTGACAGATGGACCCCTCACCAAGCATTGCCCACAGCTGAAGGTCACTGCCTTGCCCAAAGTCATGTCCTCTCTCAAGTGCGCTGGAGACCAATGGCTGCTTGATGGAAGGATACAAAAGCCAGAATCTGCCTTGCTTCAATCTGAGTCAAGTCTGGAAGGCCATCCCAGCTCCAGAGCTTTCTGTAAGATCAGCTGAGAGCGATGGCTTCTCCTCTGGCTCAATCTTGACTCTTCACATTTCTACAGATATTATCTCCCAGAAGTTCTCCTCAATCAGCCTTCCACCCACAATTCTCCACCTCAGGATCTGTTTGCAGGGATCCCTATCCAAGGAACCAAGCTGCCTCTGTGCCATTAGTAAGAAGTAACTCAAGGTTAACTTCCTAATATTTACCTCAGTAACATATGTCAATTAGCATATATGTCTTGTTCTCACAACTAATCGATCTTAATTTAAAAACTATCCCAGAAAACACAATGCCACTTCATTTTTTGCAATCAGACGAGTGCAAGTTCTCCCCTGTCTCTAGTCTCTAGTGGAGAAAGCAGGATTGCTATGTGGTTCCACAGCAGTAAAACGAAGCAAACACTTTTAGGGAGATAGGAGATCAGGGTTTTAGTTCTGACTTTGCCACTGACACACTATCATGTGAGCAAATAATTTCCTTTCTCTTGCTATTGTTTAGTCACTAAGTCGTGTCCAACTCTTTTGTGACCCCATGGACTGTAGCCCGCCAGGCTCCTCTGTCCATGGGATTTCCCAGGCAAGAATACTGGAGTGAATTGCCATTCTCTATTCCAGGGGATACTCCTGAACCAGAGATCAAACCCAAGTCTCCTGAATTGCAGGCAAATTCTTCCCATAGGGGAAGCTAGGTGAATCCAAATTTATTTGTCTATAAAACACAGGGCTTTTCAGAAAATTTGTCTGAAACTTAGAAATAAGGCAGAAAGGTAGGTCCCACATTCTTTCAGTGTTATACAGGAACAAAGACCACCCAGAGATTATCTAGAGATATGAATCTAATTTCTCCCACAATGTACTATTGATTGAAGGTCTCTGATTTAGTGACATTGCTTATTATCTGGTAGGGTTTTACCTCATAGATATGCAAATAATTTCTGTCCATGGAACAGATAACCACAAAGATTTACAATCCAGTTTTTTTATGTAACCCAATCAATTTACCTTAACATTATATAATATATACCTGACATTCTTAATGTTCTTTGAACCAATCATAACATCTTAACAGTTCCCTCACTAATTCACGAGTTAACTAGAATTTCTTACCTGTGGTTCATTCTATATATGTAGTGATTTTATCTTTTTAAAAATTATACTTCAGCAGGCTTGATCTGGGCCATGATACTGGACGCAAACCAATCCACGTACCCATCTTGAGAATGCAGGATTCATATGATGTTAATGTAACACACATCACTGAAGCATCCTTTCTGCAGAAATCCTCTGGCCCACATTACCCTTCAGCGAGCAGTCAGCAATACCAGAGTGTCCAGAGCCATCGTCTCTTGATCACTGTGTGGCTGGGGTGGGAAGCTGGGAAAAGAGCAGCATGGCCAAGACTTAATGACTTCCCCAGGGTTTTCCGAAGTCTGAAAGTTGTGAAAGTTATTGAGTTGGCCAGAAAGTTCATTTGGGATTCTCTGTAAGATGTTATGGGAAAAAAACCATACAAACTTTTTGGCCAACACAATACATGGTCAGAGCTGGGATTCAAACCCAGGCCTGTCTAGCACTAAAAGCATGCCTGTAACTATCCTACTCATACCTTCATGATGTGTCTCATCTACCCGAATCCCCAGTGTATGTCAGATATGTCCACTACATAGGAGGTACTCAATATATACCCCATGCAATTTAAAAAATTTTAAGTATCCTAGTGGCTAGAGGGAGAAGGAAATGGCAACCCACTCCAGTATTCTTGCCTAGAGAATCCTATGGACACAGGAGCCTGGTGGGCTGCTGTCCATAGCGTCACACAGAGTTGGACACGACTGAAGCGACTTAGCAATAACAGCAGCAGCAATGGCTAGAGACTGGCTATTTCCAAGGGACCAAATATATTGATAAACCTCACTTCAGAGCCCTGGGAGACAAACACCTGGGAGCCAGACAGGCCTACGGTCTACCCCATCGTGGCTGTTTCATGACCCCTTAACAGTGTAACCCTGAGCCAGAAGTGAAATCATGTGAGTCTCAGTTTCCTCCCCTGTCACATGCAAATAGCCCTCATAGGCTTGTTATAATCATTAAAGTAGAAAAAGGAGCATGAATGCACTTAGCACAGGACCTAGCAAAGGTGGCCCCACCCCCAGTGGTCTTCTGGTCTTTCCTTCCTCGCTCAGGAGACCCTGGAAAGCTATGAGGCCTTGGCTGTGCTGCTGCTTCTACCAGCCCCCACCGCAGCCACACAGTGATCAAGGGATGGGAAAATGCTCTGTTCAAACAGGTGTCACTGTTCTCAACCTACAGTCTCATTTCCTGATCGTGTCTTAATCTGCTCGTCGGTGGTGAAAGTTGATTTCTTGCACATTCTTATATCAGTGGGAATTTCTGCCCTTGGCTGACAGGCATTATGGGCTGGCTTTGACATACAGCCCTACAGGGTCTGAACAGCCCCTATTCTTTCCCAGTTCTGAAAGGGAGCTTTGTGCCAAGGATTCATTAAACTGCACTGCACAGCCCCTTCATAAATGGGGCTCAATAATGAACAGTCGATTTAACTGGAAAAGCTGCTGGAGCTGTTAAATTAAAGGGAAATAAAGTGCACTTTAGACTCAGTCTGCCAGAAGAAATGGTGACCTAAAAGGAAAATCTTCATTTTTATTGAAGTTTTTTTAAAAGTGTAAAATGTCCAGGAAGCTTCCTTGTGACGGGCAATGAGACATAAAAGTGGAGAACATGGGCTTAAGATAGTGATGCTTTATATTCACTAGCATCACCCCAAAGTGAGTCTTGGGCTCTCAGAGGAGACAAAGGATTGATCTAATCTGGGGAAGGAAATATGAAGGGACTCTGCAATAGGCCACAAGACATGATTTTTTATTTTTTATTTTTTTTTCATTTTTAAAGTTATTTTATTTAAGATCAGGATTTCTCTTTCATTCTTGGGACATTTGAAGGACCAAGAGCCATTCTTTTCAGTTTTTCTGATCTCTTTAGGAGATCAGAATAAGGAATTTGGAATAAGGAATCTCTCCAGGAGGAGATCTAGTTGTTTATCCTCACGCTACAGCTCAGAGTTATATTTGATTTGGATACTGTGCACTCTAACTCAGCAAGCTCTCCTCTTAGATTTGAGATTGTCAGCAGTATGAGTAAGGGCGCAAAGAACTTCCTCTTCAACCTCTGAGTTACATCACTTCTTAGCATGGTGAGATTGAACTTCTACTAATATATGCTGGAATGTTATGGTTTCCAATAGCTCTCACGAGCAAGAAGTAAAAGCCACTGTGCTTCGGCATAACCATATGGTGGTCTTGCTTTTTTCCGCTAAGCTCCCATAAGCTGAGACTTCTTTACAAGTTCCCCAATCCTTCGTGTTTTCAAATCTTTGAACCAAATCGGCTCCTGGGTATGTCACAGGCTTTCTTAGTCAAGGCCTGGTTTTCATCTTTAAGCATCGTTTTACCATCAGAAATGACAAAAGTCACTCATCACAGGGAATTTAAAGAGAAACCTGAAAGGCAATGTGAAATAAATAAAGCCTACTTCCACCCTCATTGTTCAGGGTCACTGGAATCCAAACACAGATTTTCAGTTGCAAATCTGTATAGAAAAGGCAAAACTTCCTTTCTAAGAAGTTTTATGCTCTCTTTCTAGAACCAACCTTATATTTCATTTTGAATTCTAAGCCATCAATTTAATTTTTTTAGGACTCTTCATCAAGCAATTCAAAGCCACTTTGAAAGTATCCTGAAGTTAAAAAAATAATCTCTAAATGTGTTCATTTTTAATAGTAACTATGGTGACCCACTAAGCAGTATTGTTTTATTCTTCGTCCATCTACCACCAATGAGTCACGGTTGACCAATGTAAATCATGGGCTCTCTACACCATGAAATTCTGGGTTCATAAAATACTGCTGCCTGTGACAACTTCTGGGGGACTTTGCTCAGTGTGAGCCCTGATGGTTACTAGGGTCTACACCTGCATCAGAGCAAACAAAGTTTCATTCACCTTCCATCAAAGATTGCCAGAGTTCAAAACAGCTACGCCACCCTGTGTGAGCCAGACTACATTTTGACATTTAGCAGTACAGTTAATATTTATTAGAAAATACATATTAGACTGGTCTAGCTTTTCACATGGTGTGAGCCATTCAAATGTACTTTTCCGGTCATGACTTATCTAACATAAATAACCTTCAACCCACTCAGAAGACATTTAGCCTTAAAGATGAGAGATAAGAGAACTTTCTGGATCTGACCACAACCAGACCGAGAGTTAAGGGAAGATGTTAGTATTTTACAATTTATCTAAAGGAAAATGACCAGGAAAGTGATGCTGATCAAAATCAAAGCACAGGAGAAAGTATGCTTCAATAGTATTCATATTAACCTTGAATTTTTCTATTTATTTTAAGAAATAAAATTTTATGTGCCCTTTTTTCCTATCAGTGTGTGATCTTTCTGAGGAAAGTACAAATGATATCCTTGGTGCTTCGTGGAAAGTATAACAGGTAGAGGTTTAAGAAATATTTGACAAAGGAGTTTAAAAAAAGGGAGAAGAAATAAAAGGGAAGAGAAAAAAGGGGATGTGAGACAATGAAAGGAAAATGTTAGCTCAGGGAAACTTAGAAATGACACAATAGCTTTCTTCACATATTGAAAGTTATATCATTTAGAAAAGAGATTAAAATTTATTCTAAAAATCATTTTAGAAACCAAATAATTTAATTAGGAGCTATGATTAAAAATCTAAAATATGTCTGGTCCCTGGATATAAGGAGCTTAGACATTGCTACCGCATCCAAGCAAGTAATAAGCTGGGGCGGGGGGGTGGAGGGAGGAATAATCAACTCTAGCTCCATCAGAGAAATGAGGGCACAGTACAAAACACTATCCCTCTGAGATTAGAGAAACAGACATGTGAATACAAGGAATCACAAGTTACTAGAACAGAAACATCTTTGGAACCAGTGCTGGCAGCTCAGTGTGCCAAAGTGTGAGAGCTAAAAGCTCAAAGGGCCACTGTCATTGTGGAATCCCTACAATTTTGTAAGTTTTATTTCCTGAAGTTCTACCCATTCTCACAATGAATATTAGAGAAAAATTCTCTTGTGCTTCCAGCATGGGTAAGGGAAAAGGAAGCAGCTTGAAATATGCTCAGTTCAGTTCAGTTCAGTCACTCAGTTGTGTCCGACTCTTTGCGACCCCATGAATCACAGCAGGCCAGGCCTCCCTGTCCATCACCAACTCCCAGAGTTCACCCAAACTCATGTGCATCAAGTCAGTGATACCATATAGCCATCTCATCCTCTTTTGTCCCCTTCCCCTCCTGCCCCCAATCCCTCCTAGCAACAGGGTCTTTTCCAATGAGTCAGTTCATTGGATGAGGTGGCCAAAGTACTGGAGTTTCAGCCTCAACATCAGTCCTTCCAATGAACACCCACGACTGATCTCCTTTAGGATGGACTGACTGGATCTCCTTGAAGTCCAAGGGACTCTCAAGGGTCTTCTCCAACACCACAGTTCAAAAGCATCAATTCTTCGGCGCTCAGCTTTCTTCACAGTCCAAATTTCACATCCATACACGACCACAGGAAAAACCATAGCCTTGACTAGACGGACCTTTGTTGGCAAAGTCATATCTCTGCTTCTCAATATGCTATCTAGGTTGGTCACAACATTGTTTCCAAGGAGTAAGCATCTTTTAATTTCATGGCTGCAATCACCATCAGCAGTGATTTTGGAGTCCAAAAAAATAAAGTCTGACACTGTTTCCACTGTTTCCCCATCTATTTCCCATGAAGTGATGGGACCAGATGCCATGATCTTCGTTTTCTGAATGTTGAGCTTTAAGCCAACTTTTCACTCTCCTCTTTCACTTTCATCAAGAGGCTTTTGAGTTCCTCTTCACTTTCTGCCATAAGGGTGGTGTCATCTGCATATCTGAGGTTATTGATATTTCTCCCAGCAATCTTGATTCCAGCTTGTGCTTCCTCCAGCCCAGCATTTCTCATGATGTACTCTGCATAGAAGTTAAATAAGCAGGGTGACAATATACAGCCTTGACGGACTCCTTTTCCTATTTGGAACCAGTCTGTTGTTCCATGTCCAGTTCTAACTGTTGCTTCCTGACCTGCGTACAGGTTTCTCAAGAGGCAGGTCAGGTGGTCTGGTATTCCCATCTCTTTCAGAATTTTCCAGAGTTTATTGTGATCCAGTCAAAGGCTTTGGCATTGTCAATAAAGCAGAAATAGGTGTTTTTCTGGAACTCTCTTGCTTTTTCAATGATCCAGCAGATGTTGGCAATTTGATCTCTGGTTCCTCTGCCTTTTCTAAAATCAGCTTGAACATCTGGAAGTTCAAGGTTCATGTATTACTGAAGCCTGGCTTGGAGAATTTTGAGCATTACTTTACTAGTGTGTGAGATGAGTGCAATTGTGCGGTAATTTGAGCATTCTTTGGCATTGCCTTTCTTTGGGATTAGAATGAAAACTGACCTTTTCCAGTCCTGTGGCCACTGCTGTTTTCCAAATTTGTTGGCATATAGAGTGCAGCACTTTCACAGCGTCACCTTTCAGGATTTGAAATAGCTCAACTGGAATTCCATCACCTCCACTAGCTTTGTTCATAGTGATGCTTTCTAAGGCCCACTTGACTTCACATTCCAGGATGTCTGGCTCTAGGTGAGTGATCACACCGTCTTGATTATCTGGGTCATGAAGATCTTTCTTGTACAGTTCTTCTGTGTATTCTTGCCACCTCTTCTTAATATCTTCTGCTTTAGCAGAAGATAAAAGCGACTGCTTTTAGGTCCATACCATTTCTGTCCTTTATTGAGCCCATCTCTGCATGAAATGCTCCCTTGGTATCTCTAATTTTCTTGAAGAGATCTGTAGTCTTTCCCATTCTATTGTTTCCTTCTATTTCTTTGCACTGATCACTGAGGAAGGCTTTCTTATCTCTCCTTACTATTCTTTGGAACTTTGCATTCAAATGGTATAATCTTTCTTTTTCTCCTTTGCTTTTCGCCTCTCTTCTTTTCCCAGCTTTTTGTAAGGCCTCCTCAGACAGCCATTTTGCTTTTTTGCATTCCTTTCCCATGGGGATGATCTTGATCCCTGTCTCCTGTACAATGTCACAAACCTCGGTCCATAGTTCATCAGATACTCTGTCTATCAGATCTAGGCCCTTAAATCTATTTCTCACTTCCACTGTATAATCATAAGGGATTTGATTTAGATCATACCTGAATGGTCTAGTGGTTTTCCCTACTTTCTTCAATTTGAGTCTGAATTTGGCAATAAGGAGTTCATGATCTGAGCCACAGTCAGCTCCTGGTCTTGTTTTTGCTGACTGTATGGAGCTTCTCCATCTTTGGCTACAAAGAATATAATCAATCTGATTTCGGTGTTGGCCATCTGGTGATGTCCATGTGTAGAGTCTTCTCTTGTGTTGTTGGAAATCATACCTGAATGGTCTAGTGGTTTTCCCTACTTTCTTCAATTTGAGTCTGAATTTGGCAATAAGGAGTTCATGATCTGAGCCACAGTCAGCTCCTGGTCTTGTTTTTGCTGACTGTATAGAGCTTCTCCATCTTTAGCTGCAAAGAATATAATCAGTCTGATTTCGGTGTTGACCATCTGGTGATGTCCATGTGTAGAGTCTTCTCTTGTGTTGTTGGAAGGGGGTATTTGCTATGACCAGTGTGTTCTCTTGGCAAAACTCTATTAGTCTTTGCCCTGCTTCATTCCATATTCCAAGGCCACATTTGCCTGTTACCCCAGGTGTTTCTTGACTTCCTACTGTAGCATTCCAGCCCCCTATAATGAAAAGGACATCTTTTTTGGGTGTTAGTTCTAAAAGGTCTTGTAGGTCTTCATAGAACCATTCAACCTCAGTTTTCAGCATTACTGGTTGGGGCATAGACTTGGATTACAATGGAATATTATTCATCCCGAAAAAGGAATAAAGTATGATACATGCTCGGATATGGAGGAATCTTGAAAACATACTGCTTGTGAAAGAAACCAGGCATGAAAGCTACATGCTGTATGATTTCATTTGTCAAGTACAGGCAAATCCATGGAGCTAAAAAGTGGATTAATGCTTGAAGTGAAGTGAAGTCGCTCAGTCGTGTCCGACTCTTTGCGACCCCATGGACTGTAGCCTACCAGGCTTCTCTGTCCATGGGGTTTTCCAGCCAAGAGTACTGAAGTGGGTTGCCTCCAAGGATTAATGCTTACAAGAGGCTTATAGATGGGGAATGAACAATGATTGGGTCATACAGGATTTCTTTTTGGGGTGATGAAATGTTCTGGACGTAGATGGGGTAATGGTGGTACAATGTGGTTAAATGATGAAATTTACATCATGTGGATTTTACTTCAATTATTTTTTTGGTCTTTATTAAAAAGAAATGAGCAAATGTTTTGCCTTGAGATGAGATGTATCTGTATCAGTCAGTTGATCTCTCTTCATGATGTGTCTGAACAGCCAAGTTTGCTGCATGTTGGAGAGGATATTCAACATGTCAAGGCCTGGTACCTGCCCTCAGCACACTGCCAGTCTGGGGACAGGAAAAACAAGGAAGCAGGTGATATGTTCTAAGTGAACCTGTCTTGGAAGAGGTAGAGATCACTGTGGACTTGTTGAGAAGGCTTCTTAGAAGAGATGGGACTTTGAAAGATAAGTGAGCATCCTGTAATGGAGAAGAGGGAGAGAGTAACCCAGCTGATAGAAATTCAGGGCTGGGTGAGAGTGGGTGAGGGCAGGAACGGGGGCAGGCTGAGATGGCCAGAGTGGCATGTCTGCTAATGGAGATATCAAGAAATAAAATTGCAGGAGGTTGGAGCCAAGTTGGGAAATCTTTGAAAACTACTTAAATTTACTAGATAGTGATTATTAAAGGGTTATCATTGCTGACAGGAGTAGAAAATGACATAAAAATGGGGAAGACAATAAAGAAACTAATGTAGTAATTTCACTAAATCTAATACAATCTGTTATTTATTTATTTAATAAATATTCATGGACTACCTATTATGTTCCATGCAATTTTCTATGCATTACCTAAGATAAGCAAGGTCTCTGCCTTCTTGGACTTAGATTCTAGTTATACATTTCAAATATTGATCACTGTGTCCGATGGATAGTTGTAGTTGAAAAGCTAAGGCACAGGTTGTGCTATAATGTGGTTTAAAGTGTGGGTTCTAGAATCAGACTACCTGGGTTTGAATTCTGGTCTGCCCCGTGTTTACTAGATGTATAACCATGAGCCAGTTACTCCAGACTTCAGTTTCTTTATCAATTAAGTTGGGAGAATATTAACTTTCTCAGAGAGCTGTCATGAGGATTAATTGAGATGATAAATGGAAAAGACTTATGACTTATCTGGTATATAGTAAACACACAGTAAATTTTACTTGATTGTATTGGATTGATTAATTTCTACTCAAGGATTTGTCTAGGTCACTGCCACTTTTAATTCAGTGAAGCTATTGTGGAATCCTGGTGTGTGGCACCTCGGGTCTACGCTCTCTTTCATATGCTGTACTATTTTGGATATTGAGCTTGTTGAATCAAGAAGCATAGAAACTCTTCCTTCAGAATTCAGGAAAGCAGTAGAGTTCCTCTCTCTAAGAAGCTACAGTTCTGATCTTGGGTTGGACAAAAGTTTCCAAATAATGTTCCTTCTGCAAACTGAATCACGATGTCTTTTTGAACATCTTGGCCTGACAGATTCTGCCCTTTCAGTATTAGGAGTCTAGTGATAAGGAATGTGGTTGGTGCCTCAGACCTTATGGTATCGTCTCCCTCTGGAGATAGAGGCACACTTTGAGTTTAATTTCTTTATGTTACCTCATCACAAGTGCCTGGCCACCTCAGCTCTCTGTGCCTCTGTGGCCCTTCCTGTGAATTAGGGTAAAATAGCCAGCCCTTGTCTCCCATCAGAAGGTACCTTCTTGGAATATTTCTAGAGGTAATCCTTGGAGCTTGTGGGAAAAGACTGCGTAAAGTTTGAGGGCCCTTCTGCTTTTAGCATAAATTAATTCTAGAATATAAATTTCCTGAGCACATGGGATATGTCTGGTTTACCATGCGGTCCCCAAATGGTCAGGCATAATGCCATGGACTTGGTTGTGACTCGCCAAATTCATCTGTTGACATCCTGTCCCCCCAGTGTAACTATATATGGAGATGGGCCCTGTGAGGAGGTGATGAAGATTAAATGAGATCATAACATGGAACCCTAATCATCTAGAGCTGGTGCCCTTACTAGACGAGGAGGAGACCCTAGAACTCTCTCTTTCCATCATGTAAGGACACAGTGAGAAGGGGGCAATCTGCAAGTCAGGCCGAGAGTTCTCCGCGAGCCTGAATTGGCCAGCACCTTGATCTTGGACTTCCAGAACTATGAGAAATAACTTTATATTGTTAAGTCACCCAGTCTGTGGTATTTTGATATGATATGGCAGCCTGAGGAAACAAAGACATGTAAACATTTTCTTTTTTCTTCCCATTCCCTCCCTTACTTTTTTCCTCCCTCCATTTTTCTTTTTGCCTTCCTTTCCTTCTTTCTTTCATAGAATAGGAACTCAAGCATTTGTGGGCTTGACTAATTTTGAGATTATTCAGAGCTATGGGTATAGAAGAATAACATGAAGAAGAGAACCTGACCCACTATCCTACTGAATGGATAATGTTGACCTTGTCTTCCACTGTACACCAGTGAGGCCACAAGGTAGCATCATTGCTCGATGAGAAACTTTCTCCAAGACCTCATCTTTCCTCTACTGGAGATGCTAATGAGTGGTGAATAGTCAAGAGTGAGTGAGAACCATTGTCTGAAGGATGCGAGGTGAGGGAAGGGGTGGACAATTTGTGCTTTGGACTTTCAGGTTTTGAACAGTTGATCTCCTAGCTATCCTTTCATAGGAGGCAGAGGAATTGAAGTGGTGAGAGTGTGAAGGGAGGGTCAGTAATGGAGGCTGTGCCAGCCAGACAGCACCTCACCTGGGCCAGGAGAGGTCAGGTGGATCCTTCCACTGAGAAGACATCCTCCTTCCAAAAGGGTGAGAACTCTGCCTAAGCCCAGGCAAGGACTCAGGTGCAGAGAGTTCCTCAGGACAGCTAGCCAGGTGGTCTACTTTTATTTTGGTGAAGACCCGCCTGGAGCAAAGGCACTTTTCTTCCACTGTTCAAAAACAAAAGCAAAAAGCTTATGATGCGGAGCTCTGCCAAGGTAGGGCAGGAAAAAAAAAAAAAATCCTGGCCTTGTTTTTTTCAAGGCAGGATGCAAATGATGCTTTGTAGTTTTGTTTATGCAGCCACTGGGGATCGTTCTGCGGGCCTCCCCACCGCCCATCACTGCTGTAGAGTAATTTTTATGATTGTGATCATCATCCTGTAAGCTAACCCTCTAGGTCCAGTTGTCACCTTCCAGTGTAATTGTCTTTGATTGAGGATATTGTATTGTTACGACATCCAGAGAGCTTCTGAAAGTGATCCCCTAAATTCGCTTTTAGAATTTGAAGTGGGTACTTCTGTGCGGCCCCCTCCCTAAAGGACAAAACTCCGTTCTTTCTGAATTTGCAGAGTTCAGGCGGGGCAGACAGGGACTTTCTCTATCCCTGGAGGATTTCTTAGAGCTTGATCTGAGGAAGCTCTTGTGTAGTTGGGAGAATTCGAAAGAGCCTTTTTCTTTTCTTGGCTAGGTTGTACCGTGTGTGAAAATGAGGCCATGTCATTAGGACCCCCGTGGCATGTAGATTCCTCCCCTGGCACAGGAGGAGACCGCAGTGTTTGCATCGGTTGGTGGGTGCTGCGCCTTGTCTGTTTCCTTTGTTGGGGAATGTGTCAGGCTCTGCTGCTGAGGAGGATGGCAACCACGGTCTGGCAGGCAGATTTGCAGAACAAAGTGTCAGTCAGTAAACACAGGGCTTTGGAAGCCAGGCGAGTTTTGTCACTCGAGTTCTAAGAACCAGTTCTTTAAAACAAAAGCAGCTTTGCCGTCTGTCTAGGAGTTGGATCCACCACAAGGAAGACTCAAGGCAGAGCAAACCTATGGGGACCCACAGTGGGCTTTCTTCTGTGGCCTCTTCTCTGCGATGTGAGATGACCTCTGCCAGGCTTTGACTGCTGTGCCCACAGAGAAAAAGCCATGTGCCCTGACCGTCCCGCCCATCCTTTGTGTGCTGCGGTTATTGGCGGCTGAGCCGCTGGGAAAGTGAAGATGCCTGTGGGAGGTCAGAGTCAGGCCCCAGGATCATTGTGGAAGGCCCAGCGGGAACCCCATGGTTAGGGGAGAGAAGTCCAGATGAAGCAAAATTGCTTAAAGGGAGAGGGACTTTTAAGAGCTTCACTTCATTGATTTGGTTCAATCTTTACCTTAAACGTACTTCATGCTGAGTTGTGGGAGGTGGTGGGATCACCCAAGTTTGAAATTCCAGCATTACGCATGAGTGTAGCTGCCCACTTTTAGAATTGTATCACTTTGAGGTAGTTTTTTGTGCTTTCTCCTCTTGGTGCCAATGGAAAGCATACACGGTGATGTGAATCTCAAAATTAGTGTCACTAATCCGTATCTATCTATCTGTCTGTCTATCTTCACACACACTGGAAAAGGGAATGGCCACCCACTCCAGTATTTTTTCCTGGGAAATCCCAAGGACAGAAGAGCCTGGTGTGCTACAGTCCATGGGGTTGCAAAAAGTCGGACATGACTGAGTGACTAACACACACATACACACACTTGCATGGCCTTGAGTGAAATAAGCAAATACTTCTAGAGTACAGGAGCATGCTCAGAGCCCTACAAGATGGTCCAGAATAGTAGAATGATCAGTGAATGCATCTGGAGCCTGGAGCTCTTGACTTGAGATCTAAATCCACCACTGTTTGATCGTAGGCACCTAAAAAACTGTCTCATGCCTGATTTCTTATTTATGAGATGAAGAGGTCAAAAAGGTCCTTTGCAATGCCATGACCTTGACCAGGAAGCCTCTGGGGCGAGTGTGGAGTGCAGGGTACGGCTGAACAGGCAGGTGAGACTAAGGTGGGTGAGGGCTTAGCGCTGGCAGCGAGCAGAGCCGTCTGAGGGGCTTGACCCTGAATGGAGGAAGCACGACTGTGTGGCTCACATAGCTTGCTCCCCATCCCTTCTCTGCCCTGGAGGAGCCTGGGATGCGTCTGGGGATGGCTGCCTTCGTGGGGACTTTTCCTCTGTACTGGCCTCTGGTTACTGCACAGCTGGGCCCCGAAATGTGGAACTTAAAGCACGACTTTAGCAAAGTCCTCAGTTACGGCTAACATCACACCAAATCTAAACTACTTTCTTCTATCCATGATGGATGGATTTTCTTCTACTTCGTTATGACAGATCTTCAGGAAAAACAGGTACAAATGTGCTTTCTGTTTCTCTTAAAAAAAAAAATCTACACATACATTAAAAAAGAAGAAGAAGAAGAAAAGACATTGTTAGCATTTAAAATCTGATATCTGCTGCTGTTCCCCAAGAGACTGTGAAGAGAGCGTCTGGTGACGGCACAGAGCCCTAGTTCAGGAGTGTGGAGTGGAAAGGCCAGTCCTGCCCCTCTGGGTAACAGAGACCCGGGACTGTCTAATCCACGCCACATGCCGTGACCTGAGCAGACCTTGCAGAACAGAAGGCTTGCTGTCTCCTTGCCGACCAGTTGCTCCGAAGCCCCGATACAGCTGTGGCTGGCTTTGTGGAGAAGTGCAGTGGGACTTGATCTTTTAATCTCCTCTCTCCCTTATAGGTATTATAAATAACAACTGTTCTGTAGGAGTACCTGCCAGAAGGGATTGAGATGTGCATTCTGCACTCAAAAAAGCATTGTTTTGTGTCATCTTAACTTCATTAGTTATTAGACAAGTTGGCGGGGGCGGAGGGAAATAAAACTCCAAAGCAAAGCTACTTTGTTTTGTTTGACCCAGAAAATCCAAGTGGAGGAATTTAGAAATGAAATCGAGGAAGGCAAATTACTCGGTTTTAACCTCAAATTCCTAATAACTTCTCCGAGAAAGTAAGACGTGCACACCAGTCCGCATCCCTAAGTCCGTTCATTGCAAGTTAAACAAGCGAAATGGAGTTTTGAATTCAGGCAGACAGGGGTAGAGAGCTGGGATTCTGACAGGCACCAGGGCTTCAAAATGCTAGATGCCCTTTGGTTTCCATTTGCTTAAAGTTGAGAGAGAGAGTGCTAAATTGTCTGTTTGGCTTCTATTGGTGGGTTCCGGAGGAGTCGTCTTCTGTTTAGAGCTCTCTAGGAGAGCAGAGAGGGGACATTTTGCACCCCTAACCCTGCAGAGAAGGCAGTGGTGGCGCTGAAGGGACCCAGGATCCCTCGGTTGTTATTGGGCTACTGACGTTTCCCTCCTTCCACCCTTGAGTTCCAGCGACTGGCTTAGGGTCCCATGATCTGTGGAAGAACACACAATGTGGGTTTAAATCATGCAGACAGGTGAAAAAAGAAAGGCAAACAAGAAGTCCCTACCTCTTGGGCAGGTATCTGTTACTCACTCCTTAGAACTTGGCTTAGTTCTCGTTACTTCTTTTTTTTAATTGTGATAAAAGAGGTGTGATGTTTGCCATGTTTAAGTGTACTGTTCCGTGGCATTTAGTTTACTCCTGTTGTGCAACTATTGCCATCACCATCTGCAGAACCTTTTTATTTTCCCAGATGGAAACTCTGCACCCGTTAAACAGCAAATACCGATGTCCCTGTGACCCCCGCCCCTGGCCACCACCGTTCTATACTTTCTGGCTACTGATACTTTGGCCACCTCATGCAAAGAGTTGACTCATTGGAAAAGACCCTGATACTGGGAGGGATTGGGGGCAGGAGGAGAAGGGGACGACAGAGGATGGGATGGCTGGATGGCATCACTGACTCAATGGACGTGAGTCTGAGTGAACTCCGGGAGTGGTGATGGACAGGGAGGCCTGGTGTGCTGCGATTCATGGGGTTGCAAAGAGTCGGACACGACTGAGCGACTGAACTGAACTGAACTGATGTGACTACTCTAGGTATCTCAGTCAGTTCAGGTCAGTCGCTCAGTCGTGCCCGATTCCTTGCGACCCCATGAATAGCAGCACACCAGGCCTCCCTGTCCATCACCAACTCCCAGAGTTCACTCAGACTCATGTCTATTGAGTCAGTGATGCCATCCAGCCATCCCATCCTCTGTCGTCCCCTTCTCCTCCTGCCCCCAATCCCTCCCAGCATCAGGGTCTTTTCCAATGAGTCAACTCTTCACATGAGGTGGCCAAAGTACTGGAGTTTCAGCTTCAGCATCAGTCCTTCCAATGAACACCCAGGACTGACCTCCTTTAGGATGGACTGGTTGGGTCTCCTTGCAGTCCTAGTATAAGGGAAATCATACAATATTTATGCTCTTGTGGCTGGCTTGTTTCACTTAGTGTAATGTCTCCGTTTCCTTCATGGTGTAGCATGTGTCAGAATGTCCTTTTTTAAGGGTGAATAATATTCCATTGTATAAATATACTGCATGTGGTTTATCCATTTCTCCATTAATAGACATTTGTATTACTCCTACTTTTTGGATAGTGTGCATAATTCTGTTATGAAAATTGCTATACAAATCTGTTTGAGTCACTGCTTTCAAATCTTTTGGAGTATATACCTAGAAGTGGAATTGTATCATATGGCAATTTCATGTCTAATTTTTTTTTTAGTTAATTGAAATAGCCATGCTGTTTTCCCCAGTCGCGTAGTGTTTTACATTCCCACCAACAATGCACACGTTTCCAAATTCTTCTCATCCTTACCAACACTTGCTATTTTCTGTTTTTTTATTGTTTTATGTTTTGATAATAGCAATCCTAATGGATGTGGAGGGGTATCTCATGGTTTCAGTTTGCATTTTCCTAGTGATCAGTGATGTTGAACACCTTTTCCTGTTCATATTGGCCAATACAGGATCTTCTTTAAAGAAATATCTATTCAAGTTCTGTGCCCATTTTTAATTAAATAACTTTTTGTTGCTGAGTTGTTAGAGTCTTTGTTTTTTTAATAGTCTGGATATTGATCCCTTATCAGATATATAATTTGCAAATATTTTTTTCCCATCATGTGGGTTGCCTTTTCTCTGTTGCTAATGTCCTTTGATTAAAAATAAAGTTTTTAATTTTTATGAAGTCCAGTTGACCTCGTTTTTCTTTTGTTGCTTGTGCTTTTGGTATCATACCTGAGAAATTATTGCCGAATTGCTTTTAGGTATTTTAATGTATAGCTTCTTTCTCTGTAATACCACAAAACCCATTATTTGTATAATTTTATCTTTTGAATGAATGTTGCTTTGAAATCGCTCTCTTTTTGTTGTTGCTGTCAGAGTAGACTTTATATAATTTCACAATTGGTTGATTCCACTTCCACCCTGCTCTACTATCTCTCTTCTTTTCTTAGGGGATCACAAAAGCTCATTGTGGATAAACAGAAAGGAGAATAAGGGAAAGGCTTCGTTTAAAAAAGAGCCTCAATCATTTATATTATAGGGATTGAGGAGAGAAAGGCCACATTTCAGAAGTCTGGGGCATGTGAGAGGGCTCTTCAGCAATCATGACTTGCAGGAAGTGTGTGCCAGTAAAATGGACTGCCATTTGTCTGAGAAGCCTGAGGTCTGTTTCCTAGAGCCCGTTTCCTCCCTCCCCTCACAAGTCGAAAAAATTGCTGAAAAGTGGGCAGGCGTTATGCATGAACCTCTAGGGAACTGACAGTCTCCATCCCAAGGCAGAGAAAATGTCATATCTGAAATGCCTCCAAATGTATAGACAGTGACTTTTATAAATGTTCATTCCTTTTCAGAAAACCATACATTCCTTTTATTTTTATTAATGCTGCTCTGATTTTTCTAATAGAGTAGAAAGTCCTTTTCCTGCTTGCCAACTTCTCATAGTTTATTCACTGTTATTTCTGAGTTATAATCTATGCACAGATCACCATTGAGAGTAACCACGCACCCAAAACACCATGGGTATTGCTTGGTATAAAAATGCAGCTGGCGAGTTTGCATCATAAATTTATGTAATCTCATCCTCTAGGAGCAAATTAAACACACAGAGAGAAGGCCTCAAGGACATTCTTCTTTATACTTGATTGTTCCAGAAGAATATTTACAAGGTATATATGTTGTAATCTTTTCTCATCTCTTACGTTACAACTATACGTCACAACTTCTCTAGCCCTGGGCCATTGTTTACTTTAGACAGCTCTGGTTAGGTGAGTGTTTGTTTCCCTACCTGGCATGTGTTTGGGAAAGAGGTTTCCTGCTTGTATGTCTGGTCTGAAGAATGGTTTTCTGTGCTAATAATTGTCCCCGTGCTTCTGCCTGCACAGTAATCTGATTTAGAGATACAGAGAGCTGTGGGTGTCTGGATTTTTGCAGTTTTAAGTTGAAGGATGGCATATTTTAAAAAGGCAGCTGTTTTCAAATGAATTGCAGTTTAATTAGTAGATGCCTCCATACACAGACTTGGAAGAATCAGTGAACAGCTTTACTGGGGACACAGAGAGATGGCTTTAATTTTCTCTAATATATATGTTAGAAATCCCCAATGGCTCAGATGGTAAAGAAACTGCCTGAAATGCAGGAGACCGGAGTTTGATCCCCGGGTCTGGAAGATACCCTGAAGGAAATGGCAACTCACTCCAGTATTCTTGCCTGGAGGATTCCATGGACAGAGGAGCCTGGGGTGGGGGGTGGGAGGTGCAGGGAGGAGGGGGCGTGGCTACAGTCCATGGGCTTGCAAAGATTACAGAATGAGATGATAAATTCCAATTTGGTGGTTGGTTCGTGGGGCGCAAGACATCCAAGGATCTAGGGGTCCTGAGAAAACAGCATCCTGGTTTTGCAGATTAGATTCATGTTTTCAAGTCATGATTAGCTCTGCTGCTGCTGCTGCTAAGTCGCTTCAGTCGTGTCCGACTCTGTGCGACCCCACAGATGGCAGCCCATTGGGCTCCACCATCCCTGGGATTCTCCAGGCAAGAACACTGGAGTGGGTTGCCATTTCCTTCTCCAATGCATGAAAGGGAAAAGTGAAAGTGAAGTCGCTCAGTCATGTCTGACTCAGCGACCCTATGGACTGCAGCCTACCAGGCTCCCCTGTCCATGGAGTTTCCAGGCGAGAGTACTGGAGTGGGATGCCATTGCCTTCTCCGCATGATTAGCTCAGTAACTACTAAATACACTTCACTGGCAGGATCCCATCAGAGCTCCTAATGTGAGTGGCTGCAGGTAGGACCACAACAGAGCCAGGGCTGGGCCCTCCTGGTCTTGCCCTGCTCCTTCCTCTCCCCACTAGGCCTGTTGTTTATCATGGGCCTTGGGTGAGCATGATAGAAATGGAGTCCACAGGAGAGAGAGAGAGAAAAAGAAGTCAGAGCAAGCAGCCCAGGCCGTGCTTCCAGTTTAACTGGCACCAGGGAAAAGTGCCTTCAGCTGGCACAGGGGCTTGTGCACACCAGGCTGTGATTGTTGGCCCTGGAAATCCTGGATGTAACAGAGGCTGCTGCCATTCAGGCAGCGAGCGAGGAGCTGCTGTCACGGGGAGGCTTTTTTGGCACTGTGTCCGACATACACTCCAGTCAATCACGGTAAAGTGCCTAATAACAGATGTGGTAATTAAGCCTGAAGAACTCCGTCTCTATTTTTTATTGCAGGGCATAACAAAGTGCCTCATTAAGCCTCCAGTCCCACTGATTTTTGATTCGGGCATCCTCATGTCGTCAAAAATGACATCTTTGCAAGAGCTTTCTTCCTAAGTCCTTATCAGCCTAGGATTCAGCCAGCACAGGTTGGATCAGTTGTGGGAGGATAGTTCTGTCCTTTCTGATCTGCCCTTTGCACTCCAGTACTGAAGCATATGCAGATTCCTGGGGTACCATCAGATTCCTTAAAGTACCTTGGATATGAATAAACAGTTTTAGCTTTTATGTGCTTGTGTGAATATAAAATGCTCCCTGAATATCTTCAGTTCAAATTATGCTGTTTATAGCAAGAAATTAACTTCAGCTTTCAATCCCAGAAAGGTTTCAAATAACCTGAAACCATGGTAAATTACCATATTTTAATAAGATAAATTATCTTGGAAAATAATTACATCTGAAAAATTCTGTCTTTGATTGTGGCAGTTTATAAGGCAAATGTCGTCATTAAGGTTGTTTTTCATTCTTTTTTAATGATGAACATGAGTCTGGCACATTATTAGAGAAAATGAATCTAGTAACTAGGGACAGGTAGGAAAAGTGTCCTCAGTAGTAAGAAAATGTGGCTTGAAACTTTCTCTGGAGCACTTCCTGAATTGTTTAGAGCTGGGTCTATTGGTGCTTTTGGGAAGGACAGCAAAACACTGCTCATTGTTTATACGTTTCTACATGACTCTTGGATAGTGTAGACTTGAAAACAGCATTTATATCATGGAGATGATTTTTTGTTTCTTTCTAATCCAGGGTGGCCATAAGCTTAGAGATGTTTAAATATTTTGAAGAGGTCCTGGATCCCATTTTATAAAATTATTGGTTCATTTCTGTGTCTCCTAATGCATAATTTTGAGTTTTTCAGGGTATTTCCAAGAGAATTTCTAGTTGATTATATTCTGAAATTCAGCTCTTTTAATCTAACCCTGTGAAGCAGATGATTCATAGCACAAAGTCAGGATTTAATTTAGTTTCAATCTTGGTATTAATAAAGCATAAACTTGACCTGCTCATCTGATTAGCCTTGAACCAGCAACTGGTGTGTACTTAATATTTGTACACAAACATCTATGAAAAGGGATACCAATGTTAATGGCAGTCCATATTTGTTTACTCAAAATGTGTTAGTCACTCAGTCATGTCTGACACTGTGCGACTTCATAAACTAAATAGGCTTCCAGGCTCCTCTGTCCATGGGATTCTCCAGGCAAGAATACTGGAGTGGGTTGCCATTTCCTTCTCCAGGGGATCTTCTGGACCCAAGGATCGAACTTCAGTCCCCTGGATTGCATGTAGATTCTTTACTGTCTGAGCCACCAGGAAAGCCCCTTGTTTCCTCAAATGTCATCTAATATTTTTTATCACGTTTATCCATTTAGACATTTTCTACCATTGATGCCAAACATATTTTTGCCAAATATAAAGGTAGGCATGTACAAACTCAGACCTTACCACATTAAATCTATTTTTAGAAACCACCTCTATGTACACCAAAAATCAAAAAGTGAGACCTCCTAGGTATAGTAGGAAAGATCTGTGGTTCAAGGAAAAACACTGTTGCTAGGATTATACAGTTGCTGGAAAAGCAAAACTTTTCTTTAAATAAGACTCTAATATGTTTTCTTATATTTCCCCTAACAACAGCAAGATCTGAGATGACAGAACTCATGTTTCTATAAGTTCCATTGCTGGGTAAATGTTTCTATCAGTTCATAGCGTCACCTTTTGAAACTTGGCCAAGAGTGGTTCTGAGCTAAAGCGCCACCTCCTGGTGGAACGTATCACTTCAGGGATGGTTTCTCAAAACTATTCAGGGGTTTGTTTTCCTCAGGTATGGATCCCATTCTCAGTTAATTAATCTCTCACCTCAAGCCTCTAGACTCATATCAACCTCTGTGACTCACAGGATACAATCCCCTGACTGCCCTTCAGCCTCTCAGATCACTAGTTAATGCAGTGTGAACGCTGTGTGCCCCAAGTTTTGACCTATTTCAATTAACAACCGTTTATTGAAGATCTGTTGTATTCTTGCAGATGGGGAGAGTAGTAAAAATTAAAGAGGAGTGGAATGGAAGACAAGACAGTGACTTGAGCTCTGCATTTAAGGAGTTTGTAGATAATTGAGGAGAAGGGGTTGGCTATGTGAAAAGATGACCATCAGCCCAAGGTAACTTCCTGTACCAGGAGGAGGATGTGGAGAGTTGGTTCCAGCAGAGATTTCTATGCAGTTTTTAGTGAGAAGAGTAAAAAATACTTTGCTTATGTCCTGAAAACATTGTTAACTAGACGTGGGATGAGAGAATAAATTATTGCAAAGAGAGAAATAAATTTACAGGAAGCTTATGTAATGGTTTGAATTTCAAACAATTAGGGAGGCGTACATGTTCACCACAGGGAATCATAGAAATGAATCATAGACCCTTTCAAATTAGCAGGGCAAGAAAAATATAATCCATGCAGGAAACTATTTCCATCCTCCATAGATTCTTCAATTGAGATAGGCTTCATGTATACTTTAAATTCATTAGATTTTAATTTTCCTTTTAAAATTAAATGATTAGAAAGTTTAAAACCTTGAACAAATGACAGTAATATAGTTTATAGGGATATCTTCATAAGAAGGAAATTAATGTGTTCAGTATGATAGGGTCAACTTAATCTTGAATGCTTTCTGCTGTCTGTAGTTTCCAATATTTATGATAAAGTGAAGATACTGCTATTAGAGATTTTGAAATTAAACAAATAGTCAAAGAAGGGTATTTATAATAAAGGTAAAAAGGAAATAACATTTAAAAGATCAAGAACAGAGGAAGGAAAGAGATTAAAGAAAATGTCACAAGTTGAAAAGCCTGTAGTCTTGCAGAGTTCAGAACACATGGCTTTAGTTCAGTTACCTCGAGCCTTTTTGGTCCAAATTGCCCTTAAAGAGTTATTAGAATCTGCTTGAAAGTAAAGGCATTATTCACCATGAAACCTGTCTATATCGATGTTAATGTTACAGTTTATTTATTTATTCTTAACATTATATTTGATGTGCATTAATGTCCACCTGTGCTTCTCACTTTGGGTAAGAAAGTGCTTCCTTATTTGGGTAATGAAAAAACATGCATGTTCATTCAGAGTGTTCTTTTGCTTGTAGTCACAATATGACCTTCATCAGACACTATCGAAGACCTTAGCGAGTTCTCAAAATTAAGCCTAAAGGTATATGAATCCCTATCTTTTACTTTCTATATTTCAAGTATATATTTTGAATTACTTTATAACATTTCCCTTTTTTTAGGTTTGAATGGTTTTAAATTTATTTATTTTTAATTGGGGATAGTTGCTTTACAATATTGTGTTGATTTCTGCCAAACATCAACATTAATCAACCATAGGTATATGTATGTCCCCTCCCTCTTGAACCTCTCTCCCATCTCCCACCCCATCCCACCCCTCTAGATGGTCACAGAGCACTGGATTTGAGCTTCCTGTGTCATATAGCAAATTACCACTGGGTATCTATTTTACATATGGTAATATATATGTTTCCATGTTACTCTCTCCAATTCATGCCACTCTCCTTCCCCCACTGTGTCACCAAGTCTATTCACTATGTCTGCATCTCCATTGCTCCCTTGGATATAGGATTATCAGTACCATCTTTCTAGATTCCATATATAATAGGTATATACCCTGAAGAAACCATAATTGAAAAAGACATGTACCCAGTGTTCATTGCAGCGCTATTTACAATAACTAGGACATGGAAGCAACCTTGATGTCCATTGACAGATGAATGGATAAAGAATTGTGGTACATATATACAATTGAATATTATTCAGCTGTAAAAAGAACACATTTGAGTCAATTCCAATGAGGTGGATGAACCTAGAGCTTATTATACAGAGTGAAGTAAGTCAGAAAGAGAAAAATATTTTATATTAACTTTTTCCTTTTCTAAACTTTTTATATTTCACTTCATGAGCTCATTGAAGTGTGGTGATTTTTTAGTTATTATAGACGGTTCAGTTCAGTTCAGTCACTCAGTCGTGTCCCACTCTTTGCGTCCCCATGAATCGCAGCACTCCAGGCCTCCCTGTCCATCACCAACTCCCAGTCTGACACTGTTTCCACTGTTTCCCCATCTATTTCCCATGAAGTGATGGGACCGGATGCCATGATCTTCATTTTCTGAATGTTGAGCTTTAAGCCAACTTTTTCACTCTCCTCTTTCACTTTCATCAAGAGGCTTTTTAGTTCCTCTTCACTTTCTGCCATAAGGGTGGTGTAGACTGTAGTAATCTGCTAATTACTGAGGGTTTGTTATGGTGTGTTCCAGATATTATTTTTCTGGTGAAGTTTGCTGAGATGGGTCTCTCTATCAACTCACACAGAAAGGCCCTAGGAATTGTACTCTTCAGCCACGGGGACTCAACTTTTCCCAAGTTCTAGGCACCCCACTCCAGTACTCTTGCCTGGAAACTCCCATGGACGGAGGAGCCTGGTGGGCTGCAGTCCATGGGGTCGCTAAGAGTCGGACAGGACTGAGCGACTTCACTTTCACTTTTCACTTTCACGCATTGGAGAAGGAAATGGCAACCCACTCCAGTGTTCTTGCCTGGAGGATCCCAGGGACGGGGGAGCCTGGTGGGCTGCCGTCTCTGGGGTCACACAGAGTCAGACACGACTGAAGCGACTTAGTAGCAGCAGGCACAGCAAAAGGCTCACTGAGTTTGGTTCCACTGTTCCTTTGTCCCTGACTCCTGTACCTTCCTTCGTTCCTTATATTGCCTGAATCTCAACACATCCTGATTTCTCTCTTTGCCACTCCCAAATATATGCTCATGGCCACCTCCCTTTGCCCACAGCTGAGATGAATATGGATCCACAGCAATCATGACCAAATGCAGCCATGTTTGAGCAGGGACACATTCTGAGAATATAGGAATGCCAATGAAAAGAAAGCCTTGAGCTTTCAAATGAGTTCACAGAATAACAAACTTTAATTAAGTCCTTGAAAGATATCTATAAGTTCTCTATAGAAGCAACACCTTTTTTCTCTAATTAGAGCAAGTATTTTTCTAGTAAAGCTTTCATTATTTTTCTGTGTTTATATTCACTGGTATTGTAATCATTTTATTTCAACTCCAGGATTTCCTTTTGCAGTAGTCTAGTTTAACAATTAAATGGGATAAAACTTTGACCTTTCATTTCTTTTTTTTTTTAATATTGGGAAAAATACTTCAAGATCCAGGACAACTGATGTACATATTCTGAGGTTTATTTTTTTCCTATGGGTCATTAATTCATTCAATCAGTGGTTAAGAAACATTATTGAGGCCTGCATATATGGTAGGAACATGTAGACATCATGTAGAGATGAATTCCCTGTCAGGGAATTCACCAGCTAGTGGAGAGATGAGTAAGAAAATGACCAAGAAAATAATGTGTTTTTACTCTGACAAAGTCCACATCATCTATTCCCTGAAGCCCCAGGGGTTATGAGGGCAAAGAAGAATGTTTAGGTTGGCCTGGGAGCTATTGTAAGAGGAAGTAACTTCTGATTCTTGAGGAACTGATGAGAATTAAGTTGACCAGATAGTTACAGGCATTCCAAGAAGAGAGAATAACATGGGGAAAGAGAAAGGAGTGAGAACATGTAATATTTGGGGAAATTCAAGTAGCATGGATTGCTCAAGTGATATTTAGAAGTGATAAACAGCTGGATGAACTTGCCGGGTGACAGGGCTCACTCAGATCATGTTGAGTGAATGAAGGCCAGTTTGGATTTTACCACAAAGGTGAGTTCTCAAAAGCTTTAAGTATGAAATTCTGACGTTCTGATTTGTGTTTTGAGAGAATTGGTGACAACATGGAGGACGAATTGGAGGTTAATTGGAAAAAAAGATAAGCTGAAAAACTTGGCTTTAAAACCTACTTTATCTTTGCAACAAAAGGTCAAACTAAAAGACCAATACTACTGAACTGTTCATTGCTGTAGTTAGAATGAAGAGAGAAACTAAGTTAATAATAAATGATAGAGGCATATATCTCTCAACTCTTTCAGATATCAATATTAAAATAAAATTTAAAAACTTAATGACTCAGGAAGAGCCAAAAAATATTGGCCATTTCCTCATTCCTGATAGTTTTTTGCTAAGATATAAAAGTGATAAAGAATTTAAAGTGCTGGGACCATTCTAATTATTGAGTTGGCCAAAAAATTTGGTTGAGTTTTTCTGTGAGATGTTAGATACAATTGGCATTACTGACTGAAAATGAATTTTAAAAGTACTTTGGAAAGCCGATAAAATTGCCAAAGATTGTGTTAAAAGATAGTTGTAAAATCATCCTAGAATATACAAAGCTTATAAAAACTTGAGATAAGAAATGACAACTCTTGCAATGATTTTGGCATTGGAAAATTGCCTTAAGCCCTAAAAAGTAATGAAAAATAGATTAACAAGAAACATTTCCAATAAGAAGATCAAGCATAATTGGCTAAGAATGAGAGAGAAAAATTAAATACCCATAAGAGTTGTAAAATTATGCCCTATTTCAAAGTAACCTAGTCTTCCACCAGAATTTTTTAAAAATAAAAGGAAGTTAAAGTTATATGAGATGCACAATGGCCTCATAGTACATAAACATTATTAGTTCTTGAAAAACTCATGATTTGGAATATATTTGCTTTCAACAGATTTTAATTTGTTCAATTCCCCAGTTCCAAATCTTGCTTGAGAAGTCCTACCAGACCCAAACCTTTTTCTTCAAGCTACTCTTCTTAAAGTCTTTAGTTAAGTCTACATACTTGACTCTTCTCTGTACTTTATTATTCTTTGAATTCATTTAGTCATTTGTTCTTCATTCATTCTTTTGCCCTCCTCTCTGTGAGGTGCTGTTCTAGGTACTAAGGATATCACAAAGAACCAAAAAGGCATCATTGTGCTGAGGATTTGGAATGTCCGTTCATCAGCTTCTTTGCCTCAGCCATTAGCAAAGCTTTTATGAAGCTGTGTCTACTCCACTCCTTCGATGCACAGATTGGGTGGGCATAACCCACTGTGAGTGAACTCCTCCTCCTTAGAATGAAAAAGAGCATTCACTAGTTGCCTGATTAAAGTCTTGGCCATTTTGTCAGTATTTTAGTGACAAACTTTTATAAGAACTCTGGAGCCTATAATTTGTGTATTTCTATTCTGTTAAGACTGGCATCAGTTGCAGGGGAACAAAAGTAATTTCATCTTTATTATCTTTATGTGTAGCAAGTCATAATGTTGTACAAGGATCTTGAGAAGCTGTTTATGGAGTAGGCTTGTGACCTTGGGTGTACACAGAATTTCACTTGATCATGGCATCATTGTCCATGACATTAGAGTATGGGACCAACTTCCTGCCAATAGCTATTTTCACACGAAAAGTAGATGAATTTTAGGCATTCTGGAGGTTTATAAGAAAGACACATTGCCATTAAATCTCCTTTCCTGGCTAATATTTCTGAGCTGGAAGCAAAGCAAAGTGAGAACAAGTGAAACCATTAGTGATTGAAGTTTGATTCTGGCCCAGATTACAATGTCAGTTGCTATACCTTTTGGTTGCCATAGCATCCAGATGCTGAATTTCCCTGAAAATGGCAGAGAATGACAAATAAGGAGATGCCGGGGAATTGGAAGAGATTGTTGTGGATAATGTGGATGAAGGAAGTAGTATGGAGAATGGCTGTTAACTTTCCTAACAATATGAGATTGTTTTCCAACTATTATTCAGGGTCAGACAGGGTCACTTCTTCTTTTTTCTTTTTTTACCAACTCAAAACCTTGATTTATTTTATTTATTTTTTTATACTTTTTTTTTAAAGATCTGTCTAGATACCGCAGGAAGCAGTGCTGCTGCCTCAGCATGTGTCACTTCAGCTGCTAAAACAAAGACCTATTTTAAGAAGCATAAACTTGGGGTATGGGTTGTGGCTTCTCAGATTTGCATATAGATGCTGTTGGTGAGGAAGTGGAAGTAGGAGGGATGCCAGCCCCTGCGTTTTCTCCTGAATGTCCTGGCCAAGTACAGCTTGGAGTAATTACCTTCTGCCTACTTGCACTTGCTCAGCAGTTCCCTCACATTTTGTCTGAAAGCTTCAAAGCTTTTCACCATGTGGGTTTAAAACCATGAGGCTAAATGTGTCCAGACTCTTTTTGTGGCAGTGCCTGCTGCTTGAGATGTCTGTGGTCACTCCGCATCCTGGTCTGGATTAGTGGTTCTGAACTGAGTAGCCCAGGGAAGAACGGCCATGGTGTTGTGCTGTCACGGAGTATTTGAAACATCTGGGCAGTCTAAACATGGAAATACCTTGTATACTTTCTAATTCGCATTTTCAGTTTTGACCAGGAAATAGCTTAGTCACTTAGAAATCTAACTTTGAATGAATTTGCATTTTAACAGGCTCCAATGCACAGATAGAGTATTATTTTAGAAAGACTATGACTGTTATACCTGATGGAGAGGTAGTTTGACTGGAGTTAAGAAACCTGAGTTCTGGGTTCTAGTTTTGAACCACTTACAAATTAGCTCTGGATCATGGTGGAGTCATCCATCATTAGGGCTTCAATTATTCCATCCATAAAATGAAAGAATTTTGATTGGATTCCATAATGCCTTAAACTGTAACTTTCTGTCCCCTTTTTTTTTTTTATAGCACAAAAGCTCTGTGGACCCAGGACATATATAGTGCCCTGGAAAATTTGGGGGAGCCAAATGAATGTTAAGATCTATATAAGATGCTAGTTATATAGCCTGTTATGAAGTATTAAAAGTAGAGCAATACTCTATGTGTGTTTGCCTTAATAGAATCTAGATAGATACAATTGATAGGGAAATTTTCTGACATCTTCAGTTCAGTTCAGTTGCTCAGTTGTGTCTGACTCTTTACGACCCCGTGGACTGCAGCATGCCAGGCTTCCCTGTTAATCACCAACTCCCGGAGCTTACTCAGACTCACGTCCATTGAGTCGGTGATGCCATCCAATCATCTCATCCTCTGTATAACATCTTAATTCCATAGAAACTCTTCTCCTTATGGGGTTTGCATTCCTCTGTATTTTCTATCCTAAGAAATGACCTTGGAGGAAAGAAAGGCTTAACTTGGATTGCTCAGATGTACCTGATGGTTGAGTAGCTCAGGAACTGAGGGTTAGCACAATGACCTAGAGTTGGCAAGCAGATGACATGTAGGTGTCCCTTGTCATGCCAGCGATGGTGCAGAATGACCATCATCTATCCTACTATAGCAGTATGTGCCACTGAGAGAGGGATTGTGCAAATACTATTATCTTTGTCTTTCCCCTACCCACGGGCGCAAGAAAAAACCTAAAATTCTGCTGACACTCAAGTATCCTGCTGCATATCAGAGAAGTAATTTCTCCTCTTCCCCTCCTAGTGGCTCAGTTGGTAAGGAATCTGCCTGCAGTGCAGGAGTGAAAGAGAAAGTTGCTCAGTCGTGTCTGACTCTTTGCGACCCCATCAACTATACAGTCCATGGAATTCTCCAGGCTGAATACTGGAGTGGGCATCCTTTCCCTTCTCCAGGGGATCTTCCCAACCCAGTGATTGAACCCAGGTCTCCCGCACTGCAGGTGGATTCCTTACCAGCTGAGCCACTAGAGAAGCCCGAGAACACTGGAGTGGGTAGCCTGTCCCTTCTCCAGGAGTGCAGGAGACCCAGGTTCAATCCCTGTGTGGGGAAGATCCCCTTGAGAGGGAAATGGCAACCCACTCCAGTATTCTTGCCTGGAAGATACCTTGGAGAGAGGAACCTGGTGAGCTATAGTCCTTGGGGTCCCCAAAGAGTCAGACATGACTTATCAACTAAGCCACCACCACCCTTTATCTTAATTTGACTTTTCCTTTCTAAAGGAGATTGCCTTCTTTTGTTATTCATTCTATTTCCATTGGATATTTTTTCTGTTTGTATTGTGTCAGGGGATTGGTCAAACCTGAAATGTTCAGCTTCTTTAATCAGTGTTGTTGGTTGAAAGAAAACAAAAAGCAGTAAGTCTCCCTTTCTTTCTGGGCCGATCAAATTTTATTTTCTAGTTCATTTTTCTTATACACATTTATTCTTAGACTGCCTGAGGTCTCATGTTGTGTTTGGATATTTTATCTTGAGTGAATCTTAAACCATGACATTCAGTACCATCCCTGGCCTGTCCCTATAGTTCCTCTTCCATTCACAAGCTTTTCCACTCTGTGGTCCAGACAGCCTTGCCCATTGGCTCTTCCCTCTGGGAATCTGCTTTCTGCTTTTGCACCTCCCAGTTCCTTCTGGTGCAACCTCTTCTACGCTGTCTACCCAGCACAGTCCTCAATATGGCACCTCTTATCCCTGCTCGCCAGCTAGAAATACTCTCCAAACTCCCATACTTATTTTGTAACTTATTTGGACCCTAATCACAGTTTTTATTGTCTTGTTATGATATAACCAACTCAATGAGATCGCAGAGGGTCAGACATGACTTGGCAACTGAACAACAATGATATGCCTCTCACATTATGTTGTAAACTCCTTGAGGGCAGAGGTCACCTTCACCACTGTTTGCTGATTGAGAGAACAAACTGTTTTTCAGCAAAGGCTTTGAAAAGTATCTGTGTGAAAGACTGTTAAAATAATTACATTATTAGGACATAGTGAAATTTGAAATAGGTCTACATATTAGATGGTAGTATAGCATCAGTGTTAAATTTCCTCACTTAGACAATTGACTATATGGGTGAACATTCTTATTCTTAGGAAATGTAAATTGAAGTATTTAGAAGTATTAGCATATATACAGTTTACTCAATTTACTTTCAAATGGTTAATGAAATGTATATATATTGCCTATGTCTGTGTGGGTAGATAGTGACAAAGTAAATGCGGCAAAGTGTTAGCAACTGACGAGTCTCTGTTCTATTTTTACATAGGCTTTCAAGTACATTTGAAATTATTTTAAAATGAACTGTTAACAAAATGTAACAAATTTTATATACCATCTAATAAAGATAATTATAGAAAACTAGGAATAAAGGAAAATTTATTTGTAGATGAAAAATTACCTAGGGAATATTCCAAAATCCATTCACTTAATATTTTACAAATGACATGGCACAGAGCACTGGATAAACTCTCTAAGTTATTGTGAAGCAGGTCAACTCCTCTGGATAGTCTAATGTTAAATGGTTAAGAATAAATAGCAGGATAATTTGGGACAGTGCTTTGTGTGGAAAAGTGGCCGATGTATCTTAAAACAGGCTTTGTGAGGTCATGCCTCTGGGGACACAGTAAGTTAAACTGCAACTAGAAGATGGTGAGCTCTTGACGGGAGTTTTAATGCAGAGAAAAGATTTCAGAAGCATTGTGGGTGGTTTCTTCCATGGACAACTGATAGTGAAGATGCCAACTAATGGTGGGCATTTTTGAGAACTGTTTTCGATGTCAAAATACTTTCTATATTAGCCATATTTGAAATATAGACATATTGGGTATCTATTGCTGTGTAACAAAATACCTCAAAACTTAGTGGCTTAAAGCAACAAACATTTATTATCTTGTAGCTTATGTGGGTCAGGAATTTGAGAGAAGCAGGGTTGGTGGTTCTGGCTCAGGGTCTCATGAGGTTGTAGCCAGTGTGTCAGCAAGGGCTGCAGTCATCTGAAGGTTGGCAGGGGCTGGAGGATCCACTCACGTGGCTGATGGCAGGAGGCCTCAGTTGATGTGTCCTAATAACATGGCAGCTGGTTTTCTGCAGAGGTGATCCATAAAGCAAGATGGAAACTGTGGTGCCTTTGATGACCTAAGTGTGGAAGTTATATTCTGTCAGTATTATAATATCATTGGTTACATAAGTCTATTCATTGTAAGAAGGGTTTACACAAGACAGAATTCATTGGTGGCCATCTAGGAGGCTGGGTACAGCAACAGGGTATAACTAGCACTGCCAAAACATAAAGGATGGCATCACTGACTCAATGGACATGGGTTTGGGTGGACTCTGGGAGTTGGTGATGGACAGGGAGGCCTGGCGTGCTGCGGTTCATGGGGTGGCAAAGAGTTGGACACAACTGAGCAACTGAACTGAACTGAACTGATGTTGGGAAGAATGGGTAGGAATGTTACTGAAGAATGTTAAATTGTGAGATGTTTAGGAAAATAGATATAATTTTATTTAGTAAATTCTGGAATGAGAAGTAGTATTTGAAGTCTTTTTCAATTAAAGAAGAGATGTATTATTATTATTTTTTTTTTCCAGAGGGAGATTAAAATAGACCAGACTGAGAAAATATAACTGGGATTCAAAATGGTTTAAACCCAAAATAACTCTCCCTAATATTGACCCTATTTTCTATATTTCTCCCAAATCTGCCAATGCTTTCTTTCATTGGTTTCTCATGTATTTCCTATTCCTTAGACAACCAACCAACCTGGGACAGGCAGTTCCACCCCAAACCTGAATGCACCCATTTTCCCTGCAGGAGGCTGATGCCGTTTCCTTGGTTGGATTTTGAACACCTACTCCGTGTTAATGTCTAAAATGCCTCTGTTATCCAATAATGCACCCTGCTCAAAGACTCAAGTGTTCTCCACTGCAGACAGGATAAAATGCATCTGAACTCCTTAGCCTAAAGTTCAAGCCCCTTCATCAAAAAGCGCTCCTTCCTTTCTAGCACTGCTGCTCACAGTTCCTTATAAGACATTCTTTTGTCCTCTCTGAGGCTTGGCTCATACTCTTCTCTCTGCCTCATGGCCCCTCCCCATTGTACTCATTTTTACCCAAAGCCTTCCTTTAATCCTGAAGTGATGCCTACGGCAGATAGCAGACATTGCAGTCATAGCCAGCCCTGTTTAAATCACTGCTGCTGCTAAGTCGCTTCAGTTGTGTCCGACTCTATGTGACCCCATAGACGGCAGCCCACCAGACTCCCCAATCCCCGGGGAGGCAACAACACTGGAGTGGGTTGCCATTTCCTTCTCCAGTGCATGAAAGTGAGAAGTGAAAGTGAAGCCGCTCAGTCGTATCCGACTCTTAGCGTTCCCAAGGACTGCAGCCTACCAGGCTCCTCCGTCCATGGGATTTTCCAGGCAAGAGTACTGGAGTGGGCTGCCATTGATTTCAGGGAAAGCATTTAATCTCAGCCAGTGAAATTACATCTGAGAGGTGTGAGGTGTATACTCAGTGATTTCTAGTTCTTTTCCTTTTGAAAACTTCTTTTAAGTTTGCTCTTTCATGAGCCTTCATTGCTTACATTGAGTTTTTTTCCTCTTAAAACTCTTGGCATTTTCTTTCTGCACTGACTCATCTGGCAAATAATTTTATTTATAATCTTTCTCCCTAGTAGATTTTGAACTTTTAAAGCTAGAGAGCATGCCTTATAAGAGGTAATACTCCTCATAGTTGCTTGTGCTTAGATCCTCAGTGAATATTGTACGTGGATTTCCCCCCATATGTTGTAGGACACGGATGTATAGGGATGTTGTAGGATACTTTCCAGAGTTGATGGTAAGCGGTGACGCTGGCCTCCCCTAAACTCCCCCTGAATGCCACTTAATTATACCTGTGGGTTGGCTGCTTAAGTAGGTAAGGCTATACCTCTGTGTTCCCCTAGCAGCTCTCTCAGTCTTAATCCTTAATCGTGGCTGTTCCTTGCGATGGTCTGTTGGGGCCTGCTCACTGTGTGTGGTGTGAGCCCCCTCAGGTAATTCAGTGGCTGGATCCTCAGGGGTTTGCCCAGTTTTTGCTTGATGTAAAGTGCTCAGTGAATTCCAGAATATCCAGTTCATGCTGATGTATAGGGGTTTTTATTTATTTTTTGGTTGATTATAAAACCTTTTTAAGTTTATAAAATAAGACTTGAGAATATTTTTCTTTTATTAAATGTTAATAGCCACACTCATTTACATTTTGCTTTTAGAAGCTTCCAAGGAATACTGGTTGGCTGCCATCACAATGTGATTTAGTTTGACTTAGAAGCATATCTTGGGTGTGGTATTTGATGTTAGCAACATGACGTGAGGATGCCCAGACAAAAATGGATAGCATTGTACTGCCTCCAGTGAATAGTTACGCTTGAGTAAAGTAAAATGTTAAAATAACTAGCTTTGGATGGTGAAAATAGAAATCAGGACAGTGCCTCAAGGATTCCTTTGATCAGTGAAGTAGTGTTTCCATGGAAGTTTTCTTCTGAGGTTGTTCTTGGGGCAACCAGGCAAGCATTACTCTTTTGACATCTTAAATACCCTGAAGCTGGACCTCTGATATGCTATTCACAGGCTCAGAGCTCTAGGAAGAACACAGCACATCTGGGTAGCCTTTCTGTGTGGTTCAAGGTAAAGTTAGTAAATCCTTTATAGATAACATGAGGGCTTCCCTGGTAGCTCAGATGGTAAAGAATCTGCCTGTAATGTGGGAGACCCAGATTCGATCCTTGCCTTGGGAAGATCCCCTGGAGAAGGAAATGGCTAACCACGCCAGTATTCTTGCCTGGAGAATTTCATGAGGAGGAGCCTGGCAGGCTACAGTCTATGGGGTTTCACAGAGCGGGACATGAATGAGCAGCTAACACTTTTAACACTTGTAGATAAAGGATACAGTGATCAGTGGACTAGGTGGCTCTTTGGTGCCCTGGGGGAGGGGTGTGAATTTATGAGAATGTGGCTGTTTGTAATAAATCACTTCATCTAGAGAACTATGAGAGCATTTTAGAGTAGTGAGCTTGAAACAACACTGGCCGAGGGCCCCCACATCATTTCTATGTGTGCAGTTAATGTTTCTAGCGAGGAGATAGATTTTAGAGCCAGAAAGAATTGTCTGGAATCATTTATCCTTCTGTTGTTGCAAAAATAAATTAGCAAGTCAACGCCCCGTTATTTATTTTTCCCTATCACACTGATGGAGAAACTGCTCCCTGTCATCACAACACAGACTCATCCATTGTGATGATTTTATTCAACCTGATTGTTTACTGCAGTTTTTGTATCAGAATGGGCAAAGCCTGCCTTCAGAGTAGGCAGTAAGAGTTAACTCTGCCTGCTGTGTTTCCTCTTACTAATAGGAGCACTTTAGCAACACTAATCAGTTGTACTGATTTTCTGTTTTGATTTTTCTATCATAATTAAGTGAATGATATGGAATGCAATCAAGTTTGACACTAGGGGGTTCATGCAAATGACTATTTTTTTATGTTTAAAGTTTTGTTAAACGTAACCACAAGGAACGTTATTTGAAGGCAAAGACTGGGTAGGTAGGGGTAGTTTAACAACCAATTTAGAGTTTTGAATATTTTTAAAATGTCTATTTCAAGAAAGCATATCTGTGTTGCCTTTTTTTTTCAATTGAAATAATGCTATTTTTAAAGGATTGTATTTTGTTTTCATGTACACCCTAAGGTGGAAAGATTATAGTCTCAGACAAGATGATATAGTTTAAAGAGAAATGAAGAAAAACGTTCATGGAACTTTCTTCCTTCAGGGTAGACACAAAGAAAAAAAGGTACAGACATTTACTCCTCAAACCCTATGAAAGAAAACGAATCAAATAGGGAAAGAGTATATGAGATGCCCTATCCACTTGCTTTGATTGCCTATCAGTGAGAAGACAAACAAAAGGAAGGACCGCCCATGTTTCTGAATACAGGGAAACGTTGCATTTCTACACTCCTTTATAGCTCATTGGCATATTCGTAAACTGTCTTTTCCCCCTACCATGTATAAAATTTGAATTATTTTCTCAAGTGATTTTAATCACTTCGTGTGAATTTGCACCTTCCCTTCTTGATCTAGCAATTTTTTCGCTTTGAACATTATATACTTTAATGTAGATTGTTCTAAAACTCAGTTAATTTTCTAATTTTGATTTGGAAAATGCTCCGGGAATAAGGCTGCTGCTGCTGCTAAGTCACTTCAGTCGTGTCCGACTCTGTGTGACCCCATAGACGGCAGCCCACCAGGCTCCCCCGTCCCTGGGATTCTCCAGGCAAGAACACTGGAGTGGGTTGCTATTTCCTTCTCCAATGCATGAAAGTGAAAAGTGAAAGGGAAGTCGCTCAGTCATGTGTCCAACTCCTCGCGACCCCATGAGCTACATATATTCACTTTTGTTATAAATGTACTGACATTTTCCCTTCCGTGAACACCACCAGCAACTTTGCAATGCGGTTTGATTTTTCTCTGTTTTCCCTTTCACTTTTCACTTTCATGCATTGGAGAAGGAAATGGCCACCCACTCCAGTGTTCTTGCCTGGAGAATCCCAGGAACGGGGGAGCCTGGTGGGCTGCCGTCCATGGGGTCACACAGAGTCAGACACGACTGAAGTGACTTAGCAGCAGCAGCAGCAGCAGCCTTATTCCCGGAGCATTTTCCAAATCAAAATTAGAAAATTAACTGAGTTTCAGAAGCAATAAGGAGATGACCGAATTCTGCTTTTTCTTTTTTTTCTCTGACATCCCTGTAGAAAGGTTAAAGCCTTCACAGGGCAGTGCATCAAGTGCAAAGCAAAAAGAGATACCAAATTAACGCTAAAATTTTTGCATTCAAAGAGAACAGACTCTTCCCTTTTCTTGGCAGTTTGATTCATTGCTTCCAGCAGTTTCCAACTTTGTACAGACTAAACATTTCTAATTGGGAAATGGATGGGTTGAGTCTGAGATGGTGACTCAGGATATAAACTTTCCAATTTGGGATAATTGTTTGTGAGTGGATGGCAGATCACTGCTGACAGGCTCTTGTTTTGTCTCTGAGGAAAGGATGAAAGTTAAGATGCATACTTCATACTTCGTTGAAACAGAATATTTACCTGGTATAGATAAGGCAATGAGACAGAGATACTTGCCATGCTTATTTGTTACAACCAAATATAGTATATGAAAGGATTACTTTTTTGATGGATGAGGAAAACATTACAATATATGATGTGTCTTCAGCTGTGAAATGGGGATGGTAAAAATGCCTACTTAAGTTACTGTGTGGATTAAATAGATAATGCACATGAAAGGTTCAGTACTGTGCCTAGCACACAGGAACCGGTCAAGGAAATGTTAGCTGTTGTTGTTTATCATTATCATTATCATTACTTTTTATTTATTCCTGTTAAGCAGAATAGCTTCTTTAATTATATAATGTTAAGCTTCAGATTTTACAACTTCATGATGATTAGCCTGTGAGAAACATCTGTAATTTGAATTAATTTATAAGCCATATTTTGGCTAGTCATTTATGCTTTGTATGTTGGAATTACTTCGTGATGATTAGAATCCCCCTTTTAAAGATTTACTGCTTCTCATAGTGGCTTACACTATCTTTTAATTATCCTGTGAATTCATGACATTTATCCATATTCCAAATCAAACATTTTCTTTTGCTTTAGTCTTTGTGGATCAGAGATAGATAACCTGTCATAACTAGAGAAGGAAATGGCAACCCACTCCAGTATTCTTGCCTGGGAAATCCCATAGACAGAGGTGCCTGGTGGGCTACAGTACTAATACACTATATATACTTGTGCCTATAAACAGTTGTGATTTTAAAGAATTTAATGTTTCTTCATTGTTCTGTTTTGAACAGAAAGATTTGAATTTGAAGGATAAACTGTTACCTAAGGATCAGTGTTTGCCAGTATTGTTGTTTATTACTTATTTAAGATAAACTTGCCTTTTAATATCCCAAGATTATCACTCAATAAATTTTGTTCCCAGATACTAAAACCTGGTAACTTCATGGTATGGAAAGTTAGTATAACTTCTCAGAATGCCAGCTCTTACCCAGAAAGTAACTGCTGGGTCCCATAATCTGGTCAATTTTTACTAGTTTCACTGGTTTACCAACAAGAAGGCTAATGCTTCCTTTCTTTTTAATTTGCAAATGGATCACCTTTTTGGAGGGAGGGATTTGTGTGGCATGTGGGATCTTACTTCCCTGACTAGGGATCAACCCTCCCCTCTCCCCCTTTACTGCCCACCCCTTGCATTGGAAGCGCCGATTCTTGACCACTCAACTGCCAGGGAGGTCCTGGATCAGCTATTTCTAATTCCATGTCTATTTTTATAATTATTATATGAAGCCATTTTATATAGCGAGACAAAGTTTTCCTCCTCATTGAGTGCCAAATTCCCCCCGCCACGGCCCTGCCCTACCTCTCAGGAAGCAAGCTTCTGTGCTTCCATCTCCATGAGTGGCTCACCCTCCCTCCTTGCTCTGACTCCCACATTCAGTCACCAAATCCTGTCCATTTCACCTCCTGAAAAACTCCCAGATTCACTCAGTTCCCTGCAACCCCAGTGTTTCTTCCGTATTTCACCCTCAGTCGCCTCTCACCTGACCTCCATCTAATAGTCTGCACCTGCGGTTCATGCTCCCCCTGCAGCCAGTAATCTTTCTGATGTCACCCTGCACCCTTCCCTAGCTCTCTGTAATCCTCGGATGAGGTTCACATACTTTGCCATGTCCTAAAATCCATGGTGCTGTGCCCCCCTCCATATCTTTCTCCAGCTGAGCTAATTTGAGCTCATTAAGTGAGCCTGATCTTCCCTCACCTCTGTCCCCTCTGCCTTGAACATTCTCCTCCCTCTTCTATCTCCTTTGTGGGCCTAACTCTTTTGTAGATGTGTTGCTATTTGTTTTTCCTCTTTTGGTCTTTCCTCCTCTCAACAATAATACCAGGTTCATTTTTTCCCAATACTGACCTCCAAACAGCTTTACACTTTTTATCTGTACACCTATGTAGAAACCTCTATAAAACAACTGGTTTAGTCTCTGTTCAGCAGATGGTGGGAGAGAAGCACTAAATATAAGAAATGTGTGTCATGGTTACTAAATTATGAAGATCGTAGTGGGCAGGAACAAGAACTAGATGTGTGTTTCACGTTCAGCATTTGCACAGTGCCTAGGATAGAGTGGCCATTCAGTGAACGTTGAATGAATTCCTGAATGACCCTCAGTTTAAGCCTGAGGTGCCTCTCCCTTGAGTCAATAGACCTTCTGTTCCATTATTTATCTGCTAGGACAAAGGAGGCCAGATTCCTCTGTGTGCCCTCTCCTTCCAGAAGGGAAATATGCCTGCTGAGAGAATCTGGAAGCCTGTGTTGCCCTGAGTTGTTCTGGTAGATTCCTTTAATGTTGGCTGGCATGGATGAGAAGGTCTTTTGTTATGGTGGCAATTAATGATGATTTGCACTTTTTAGTAATTTACAAAATAGTGGCCATCCTGACAACATAAGAAATATCTCTCTCTCCTGGACCATGAAAGCTGGTGACCCATCTATTTAAATCTAAGACTCATTATTCATGTTTCAGCCCTAGTGACAACTGGCACTTTATAGCTCCTGTACTGAAAAGAATTCTTTGGGGGTCATTTTAATGCATCTTTAATTTGAATTTCTTTTTCTTGTAGGTTTTTCTTCAGGAACAATGGTTATTTCCTTGAACTCATGCCTGGGCTTTATCTGTTTATTGTTATGCCACTGGATCAGGATGGCATCATCTCTGAACCTTGAAGATCCTAATGTGTGTAGCCACTGGGAAAGGTAATAGTTCTGAGAAATAATATTTCTTGGTAGTCTGAGAAATAATTTCTGATATATTCCTTTGTATGCTATCAATATCAGTATCACAAATAATAGAATTTGAAAAGAGATTATAAAATTGCTTTCATGTAAAAATATTTCACTATATGTAATAAATTAAATAGTATAATTCACCTTGGTCTTAGAGAATATGTTATGTATATTAAGCTTGCAATATTAATTCTAACAGAGGCATATTTGTAAAATAGGGGAAAACATTATAGATTCATAGATCAGTTAAAATGATCTCCGTGAGGTCTTACCTCTGCTCTGTATCTATTTGCAATAATTTGGTGGAGCTGAACTTATGGACATATGGATTATGGTGGAGTTCCTACTTACTCTTGGGAATCAATGAGAGAGCAGTGAAAGACAGTGTGGAATAATGTCCTAGAGCATTGAAATGGATGGCATAAAAAGTGTGGTAGGCGACCTGAAAGGAAAGACTTGATTTCTGGAGTAACTGGCTAGGCTGCATGGAAGTAGTGTCACCTGAGATGTCCTTGAAGACTTGAATAAGACCAGTGGATGACAGTGATTGGCAGGCATTCTAGGATGGAAGGTAGTTTGAAACCAGCGCCATGCAGACCACTAACGACTGTACCCAATAAGTCTAGCTTCGCTACAGTACAGGAGGAGGACAAGATTGACTACATGATATGAAAGCAAATGATGTAGTCTCCAGGTCTGGGTAAACTTACGGCCCCTTTTGGAGCACAGAAATAGCACAAACTATCTAGTCATACTGAAGTGCAGTCAAATGCAGCTTACTCTGTTACTTATCTTCCTAAAAAAGTGTGTACATGTTTCTTTATCCAAAATGAACATTGTGCTTGCAGGTTTTTCAAACAAATAGAAGGTGTCACGTACTAGAGAGTAGTATGTAGTTGTAATAGCTGTAAATGGATTGACATTAAACTCTTGGCCTCTTTTTTCTGTCACCCTCAGTACTGGGAAGAGTACAGCGCAGAGCATACATCCCAGTCACTGTGTCACCCACTGGAAGGATGCTCAAAGCTCAGACTTTTTCAAGCATGGCAGCTGTATTATTCTAGGGCACACTGATTCCTCATTCACAGTGTTAGTTTTCAGTGAGGGCTCATCCCCATAGCTAGGACAAAGGAGGCCAGATTCCTCTGTGTGCCCTCTCCTTCCAGAAGGGAAATATGCCTGCTGAGAGAATCTGGAAGCCTGTGTTGCCCTGAGTTGTTCTGGTAGATTCCTTTAATGTTGGCTGGCATGGATGAGAAGGTCTTTTGTTATGGTGGCAATTAATGATGATTTGCACTTTTTAGTAATTTACAAAATAGTGGCCATCCTGACAACATAAGAAATATCTCTCTCTCCTGGACCATGAAAGCTGGTGACCCATCTATTTAAATCTAAGACTCATTATTCATGTTTCAGCCCTAGTGACAACTGGCACTTTATAGCTCCTGTACTGAAAAGAATTCTTTGGGGGTCATTTTAATGCATCTTTAATTTGAATTTCTTTTTCTTGTAGGTTTTTCTTCAGGAACAATGGTTATTTCCTTGAACTCATGCCTGGGCTTTATCTGTTTATTGTTATGCCACTGGATCAGGATGGCATCATCTCTGAACCTTGAAGATCCTAATGTGTGTAGCCACTGGGAAAGGTAATAGTTCTGAGAAATAATATTTCTTGGTAGTCTGAGAAATAATTTCTGATATATTCCTTTGTATGCTATCAATATCAGTATCACAAATAATAGAATTTGAAAAGAGATTATAAAATTGCTTTCATGTAAAAATATTTCACTATATGTAATAAATTAAATAGTATAATTCACCTTGGTCTTAGAGAATATGTTATGTATATTAAGCTTGCAATATTAATTCTAACAGAGGCATATTTGTAAAATAGGGGAAAACATTATAGATTCATAGATCAGTTAAAATGATCTCCGTGAGGTCTTACCTCTGCTCTGTATCTATTTGCAATAATCAATATCAGTATCACAAATAAAATTAGAATTTGAAAAGAGATTATAAAATTGCTTTCATGTAAAAATATTTCACTATATGTAATAAATTAAATAGTATAATTCACCTTGGTCTTAGAGAATATGTTATGTATATTAAGCTTGCAATATTAATTCTAACAGAGGCATATTTGTAAAATAGGGGAAAACATTATAGATTCATAGATCAGTTAAAATGATCTCCGTGAGGTCTTACCTCTGCTCTGTATCTATTTGCAATAATTTGGTGGAGCTGAACTTATGGACATATGGATTATGGTGGAGTTCCTACTTACTCTTGGGAATCAATGAGAGAGCAGTGAAAGACAGTATGGAATAATGTCCTAGAGCGTTGAAATGGATGGCATAAAAAGTGTGGTAGGCGACCTAAAAGGAAAGACTTGATTTCTGGAGTAACTGGCTAGGCTGCATGGAAGTAGTGTCACCTGAGATGTCCTTGAAGACTTGAATAAGACCAGTGGATGACAGTGATTGGCAGGCATTCTAGGACGGAAGGTAGTTTGAAACCAGCGCCATGCAGACCACTAACGACTGTACCCAATAAGTCTAGCTTCGCTACAGTACAGGAGGAGGACAAGATTGACTACATGATATGAAAGCAAATGATGTAGTCTCCAGGTCTGGGTAAACTTACAGCCCCTTTTGGAGCACAGAAATAGCACAAACTATCTAGTCATACTGAAGTGCAGTCAAATGCAGCTTACTCTGTTACTTATCTTCCTAAAAAAGTGTGTACATGTTTCTTTATCCAAAATGAACATTGTGCTTGCAGGTTTTTCAAACAAATAGAAGGTGTCACGTACTAGAGAGTAGTATGTAGTTGTAATAGCTGTAAATGGATTGACATTAAACTCTTGGCCTCTTTTTTCTGTCACCCTCAGTACTGGGAAGAGTACAGCACAGAGCATACATCCCAGTCACTGTGTCACCCACTGGAAGGATGCTCAAAGCTCAGACTTTTTCAAGCATGGCAGCTGTATTATTCTAGGGCACACTGATTCCTCATTCACAGTGTTAGTTTTCAGTGAGGGCTCATCCCCATCTCTGCTGGCAGTATTACGGCAGGGTAACAAAACGTGTTTTCCTGATTCATCAATAGAGTCTTCTATCATTATGAAACTTTAAGTGGAAATATGTATATGTAATAAAGTTTTATATATTTGATATTAACTATATTATACAGAATTTAAGAGGAGGGAATGCCTATTATCTTTATAATTTTCATAGAACTTCCCATAAAACATTTCACCAGCAAAGTACTTAATAAATAGGATAATAGTAATAAAAATAAATTGATGAATACATGAATAAGAACATATCAAATTTAGAAAAGGGAGAGTCCATTGGTAGTTGAACTTCTTGGAGGATGATAGCTTTGAAATGGGAGAAAAAATCAAGTTTGTTAGGTACTGTGAAATAAAAATCAAGAGATGTTGGTAATACATTAACTATGTGAAAGAGGCAGAAAAGGCTGAGATTTAGAACCTGCTGTTTGGAAGAGTGGGCGTGTCATTGGACATTGTTGTTGTTTTGCAAAGTTGTGTTTGACTCTTGGTGACCCCAAGAACTGTACCATGCCAGGTTTCCCTGTCCTTCACTATCTCCTGGAGTTTGCTCAGACTCGTGTCTACTGGGTCGGTGATCACATATGGAGAGATAAATGGAAGAGAGCTGATTTGACGGGGAAGAGATTCGTGTGGTTTTGTCACGTTGTATTGATAAGATCAATTTGAAATACAGGCCTAGATGAATGCTTAACTTTTCGTTTAAAGAAAACATGAAAAAGATCCTTCCCCCAGTTTGTTTTTACATTGCCCTATCTTATAATTGTCATGGACCAAAAGGCCTTATTAAATATAAGAAAGGGTACTGGCTTAGAATAACCCTGTTTTGTTTTGTTTTTCATTGAAGGAGTCCAGTGATCTTGCATGAGTCTCTTTTTTTTTTTTTTAACAAATGAATGAATTTATTTATTTTTGGCTGTTCTGGGTCTTTGTTGCTGCCTGTGGGCTTTCTGTAGTTGTGGTGAGCAGGGGAGACTCTAAACCTAATATAATTTCACTGTTGTACAAGTGATTGGAGTAACTGAGAAAATACTAATGGGGAAGGAAATTCAGTGTGAAAAAATAATGGAAAATGATGGAGATTTTCTCCTGCCTATTTTTTTTTGCTATGAACTACTAAAAAGAAAAAGTTGACAGCTGCAATCTTCTCATTGATAAATTTTCTGTTACACGGCTAGATAATGATTCTTTGAAGAAAGGTTAAAGAAAAGTAGAATTTGTTTTATAAGAATGGATAGGAAGAGTATAAATTAAAATGAACAGACAAAGGTGCAGGTGACAGATTCTCCTATATTTTCAAAAACTGAAATGAGCTTGAATTGAAATGGGGAGAGGAAGATGAGTTTCAGGGAGAAAATTTTTGGTAGTAACATCATAGATTTTCCTTATACTAAAACCCACCTGTCACCAGTGGTTCCGGGCTACAGAATCACCTGAAGTCTTGCTCCTCAGAGTGGAGTCTGTGGAGCTGTAGTGGCAGGAACCTCAGCTGGGAGCTTTTTGGAATGGCAGACTCTCAGGTCCCTCCCCAGACCTACTGAATCATTTATTTTCAAATAAAAGTATACTTCATTTTAAGGTCGCAATTGTGATTCTTAGAAGTTGTGTCCAACTCTTTGCAACCCCATGGACTGTATAGTCCATGGAATTCTCCAGGCCAGAATACTGGAGTGGGTAGCCTATCCCTTCTCCAGCGGATTTTCCTGATATAGGAACCAAAGCGGGATCTCCTGCATTGCAGCCGATTCTTTATCAACCAATGTCAGGGAAGCCTGAAAATTAAGGAGAATTAAATCATTTAAAATATACAAGAGAAACTTGTTATTAGAGAAATTCTGAACAGCACCCCTTTGGAAAATGAATAACTCCATGTTATGAAAATGAATAACTTCATCTGTCCCTTCTCCCCATCTCCTTTCCCTGTTGTGTGAGTTTAAGTATTTCCACCTACAAGGGTTTCTTCTAAAGAAGACACAAATGAAGAGAAACATTCTCTGCCGAACCCCTTGGGGGTGGGACACAGGAGTGGTAATAATTGAAGCTGCATTCCTGAAGTGAGCAGAGATAAGAAATGATAATTATTACCATATTTGATTAAAGTAACAGGATAATTTCAGCAGATAAAATGTTATTAACCACTTTGGAATGAGTCCAGGTGATGATGGCTTCCCCTACCCTGTTCTTTGACCTTAAATTAAATCTTGCTGGGGTTCCTCCCCAGATAATACTTAATAGGTTAAAACCATGGTGATGATATGTTTTCAGTGTGTTTGAGAAGATGAAACAGACAAGTAGGAAATAAAGGATTTTGCATCTTGAGCCTGAAAATAGTGTAGAGTTGGGACCTACAGTTTTTATACCACAGTTTCACTGCTTGCTGTAGAAGCGTTCGATGTTCTATGATATTTGAGAGGCAGCAGAGGTACGGGATGGTGTCTGGGGGTCTTGGTGTTAAAGTGCCGGCTCTAGACTGACCACTAGTACCAGGAGCTCAGTGTGGCTTATTTGTGATGAAAATGGGATTGGACTAGACCAGGGGTCCCCAGACTCCAGGATCTAAAGCCTGATGATCTGAGATAGAGATGATGTAATAATAATAGGAGTGCACAATTAATGTAATGTGCTTGAATCATCCCCTAACCTTCCCCCTTCCCAGCCCTGTCCTGGTCTGTGGAAGAATTGTCTTCCATGAAACTGGTCCCTAGTACCAGAAAGGTTGGGGACCTCTGGACTAGACAATCAAGAAGATCCCTTCCCATTCTGTGACTGTAAGAGCAGCTGCAGATGAACATGGTGGTGTGGACTGTTAGCCAAGGTGCAGACTGAGTTCAAATAGCAACCCAGGTATTATCCAAAGAAGTAGTGCTAAGGAGCAGGGGATGCCCTCCAGTTCTTGGAGACATTTGCCTTCATGGTTTGAGCACACAGCTTCCAGAAAGTGGCCCCTTGGAAAAGGACAACTTGATTGTTCAATGATAGGTGGGTACTGAACAAATTAGGTGTAGTCACAAGTATTTGGCAGTCATAATTTGAAGACTATTTACTAACAGGGAAAAATGCTTATGACACCCTTAAATTCAAAGAGTAGACTTAAAATTATGTGGCCAGCATGAGTATGAAAATATAAAAATGAAAAAAGCTAAACTAAAGCTAAAAGCTAAAACCCCCTAGGGATGGTAAGAGAAATGCAGGAAAATGCTATGGGTAATTAGGTAAGAGTTATACAGTTTTCTCCCTTTCTTCTTAAAAATTTGCTTTCCAGATTTTCTGGTGTGATTATAATATCATTAAAAATGAGAAATAAAAAGCAAAGATTGTTTAGAAAAGAAAAAGAACGTATGAAAAAGAACAGAAAGGAAATTTGGGGTGAAGAGGCTCAGAATCGTTCTTCTTTAAATTTGAGTGGAAACCTCAGTATCTGATCAATGTGAAAAGTAATTTATATTTAGCCTGTTATTCATTAAGTTTGAGACTATGAATAATTCTAATGAGAAGTATCAAGACTGAAGGGAAATACTCAACCATGGTTAATTTTATGGTTTGATTCCCCCCGAAATGTATATATTTCTCTGTTAAAGTAAAAGCAGGTTATTTTAGCTTTTATGTGCTGGCCTCTTTTAAGAGCCCTTTGAGAGTTACATAGAATTTATTTAATAAATGTTTGTTGAATGGGAACCCTTAATGGTTTAATTACCCTTTTATAGAGAAGAGCTTTTTTATATCCTAAAAGCAGAGAAACATCCTGCAAATGTAAGCTATTAATGAGCAGCAAATGTCCAGAAGAGGAAATTCATATGCTTTAACATTTTCTCTTATTGAGGAGCCTTCCAGGCTGCAGGAAATTAGTGAAAACACTTTTCACATTTGCTTGTGGAGTCAGCTCCCCCATCATATGCAATGGCGAGTGTTTGGCCAAGGTCCCTTAGTTGATTATTGCTTTTGTACTCCAAGGCGTTTGGATCTTAACACTATAACATAGCATGTGAAATTATGGGAATACTGCATCAGATCTAGTTCTAATGAACTAATTTAGTTCAGTTCAGTTGCTCAGTCGTGTCCTACTCTGTGACCCCATGAACCGCAGCATGCCAGGCCTCCCTGTCCATCACTAACTCCTGGGGTCCACCCAAACCCATGTCCATCAAGTCGGTGATGCCATCCAACTATCTCACCCACTGTCATCCCCTTCTCCTCCTGCTCTCAATCTTTCCCAGCATCAGGGTCTTTTCCAATGAGTCAGCTCTCTGCATCAGGTGGCCAAAGTAAAAAAGTTGGCTTAAAGCTCAACATTCAGAAAACGAAGATCATGGCATCTGGTCCCATCACTTCGTGGGAAATAGATGGGCAAACAGTGGAAAGTGTCAGACTTTATTTTTTTTAGGCTCTAAAATCACGGCAGATGGTGACTGCAGCCAGGAAATTAAAAGACGCTTACTCCTTGGAAGAAAAGTTATGACCAACGTAGATAGCTTATTCAAAAGCAAAGTCATTACTTTGCCAACAAAGGTCTGTCTAGTCAAGGCTATGGTTTTTCCAGTGGTCATGTATGGATGGGAGAGTTGGACTGTGAAGAAAGCTGAGTGCTGAAGAATTGATGCTTTTGAACTGTGGTGTTGGAGAAGACTCTTGAAAGTCCCTTGAACTGCAAAGAGATCCAACCAGTCCATTCTGAAGGAGATCAGTCCTGGGAATTCTTTGGAAGGAATGATGCTAAAGCTGAAACTCCAGTACTTTGGCCACCTCATGTGAAGAGTTGACTCATTGGAAAAGACCCTGATGCTGGGAGGGATTGGAGGCAGGAGGAGAAGGGGACAACAGAGGATGAGATGGCTGAATGGCATCACCGACTTGATGGACATGAGTCTGAGTGAACTCCGGGAGTTGGTGATGGACAGGGAGGCCTGGCGTGCTGTGATTCATGGGGTCGCAAAGAGTCGGACATGACTGAGCAAGTGAACTGAACTGAACGTGAGACTGCCTAGATGGCATGTCCACACACAGAGGACACTCTCTCTGCTAGAAATGGAATGGAGAAATAATGGTGCAGGCCTCAAGATTCATTTATTTGCAAGCTGTTGGTTTGTTGTTCAGTCATTCAGTTGTGTCTAACTCTTTGCCATCCCCAGGACTACAGCACACCAGCCTTCCCTGTCCTTCACCATCTCCTGGAGCTTGCTCAGACTCATCTCCATTGAGTCACTGCTGCCATCCAACCACCTCATCCTCTGTAATATCCTTCTCCTCCTGCCTTTTATCTTTCGCAACATCAGGGTCTTTTCCAGTGAGTTGGCTCTTCGTATCAGATGGCCAAATTACCACAGCTTCAGCTTTAGCATCAGTGCTTCCAGTGAATATTCAGGGTTGATTTCCTTTAGGATGGCCTGGTTTGATCTTGTCATCCAAGGGACTCTGGATTGGGAGGGAAAAGAATTGGTGAAGAAAGGCTTAGAATTTGCATCAACATGAGCTTCAGAATGCTTTCCAGGTGGCTCAGTGGTAAAGAATCTGCCCACCAATGCAGGAGACACAGGTTTGATCCCTGGGTTGGGAACATCCCCTGGAAAAGGAAATGGCAACCTACTCCAGTATTGTTGCTTGGGAAATCCCACAGAAATTCCACAGAGCCTGATGGGCTACAGTCCATGGAGGCACAAAGAGTCAGACACGACTTAGTGACAAAAGTACAATAACCACAACAAACCTCAGGTCACTGCTAGGGGTCTGAAGAAAATCTGAATAGCTTCATGTGATATTTCATTCCAAGAAAATTTATATTTTAACAGAGACCTCTTGGTTTACCCAAAAGGAGTTATATCAGAGATATTGGTGATTGCATACTCGATGCTCATCTGAACCTGTTCTTGCAGGTGTTATCTGCTGGAGTAGAAGGAAGTAGTTATGTGAAATGGATGTTAGAAATGCAGAAGTGTAGTGGGAAGGGATCTTCAAGAACATCTCTTACCCTGTTGTTTTATGATGTGATAAATCCAGAGAAGTGAGATTCTCTCCTGAAGGTCAGCCAGGTTCTCAGTATCAAATCAGGATGCTAATAATCTTGCCTTCTTCTAATCCCAGTGGTCTTTTCACAAGGACCTACTACATATGCCTCAGACCTGTGGAGGATCTCTAAATTTACCTAGAAATCAACTTGCAATGTCCCAAATACACAGAGTTTGAATAGTATGATGAGTTCATGGATGTCTCATGATGACTGAGAGAGACCACCTGGAGAAAGAAATAGTACTGTTTGTGAGGCCAGTACAGCTTAGCTTTCAAATCAGGAGTCTCTTTTCTTTATCTGACCTGAATTTATTCATGTAGAAAATTTAACCCCATTCCTTCCAGACTTTCTGTGGTTTATAATTCTTTTTAATGAACTTCGCCTATTGATCTGCACCAAGTGAGTCCATGATTGTGGCCTACTTTTGTTGTTATTGTTGTTAGCATGAATTAAAGATTTTAGTGGAAATCTTTATGAGACTACTAAAAAATATAAAACAAATTGTTTTGAAAAGGGGATTCTCAAGATTTTCCTGTAGGCAAGAAATCTAACCTCTTGAGCACACAATAGACTGCTTTGAAATAAAGTAAGGAATTGAACAAGGAATATTCTTTATATTTTTTGGATCTTTTCAGCCACATTCTTAGACCCATCGAATTGCATGTTTTTACTCTTATTATGAATGAAAATATATTGGAAAACAGACTGTTTAAGTAGCATCTGGTTGTTAGTATGATTATTTCAGGCTAACTTTCTCAGCCATATGTTTAGAATCAGGTTTAAAGGCTTCTTTGTAGCTTCTATGTAGAGGCTGTATATATTCTTCCATTACCTGAAAGTAGGGCAGGTCCAAGAAAGAAAATAATTCGAAATTCCAATCAGAGAAATATACTTTCTAATTTTCCAAAATCAGAAGCAAAATGTACTCAGATTTGCTGATTACACTTATTTAATTTTTGAATTGAAAATTGCTCAGTCATGTCCGACTCTTTGTGACCCCGTCCATGGAATTCTCCAGGCCAGAATACTGGAGTGGGTAACCTATCTGTTCTCCAGGGGATCTTCTTGACCCAGGTCTCCTGCATTGCAGGCAGATTCTTTACCAGCTCAGCTATGGGTATTATTTATTGAGGCCTATGATGAAAACTTTTTTTGAAAGGTTTTGATATCCCTGGACCACAAGGTATGGGATGGAACTAAAAATTACAGAAAAATATGTGGTGATTTTTAAAAAATATTTATTTATTTGGCTGCCTTGGTTCTTAGTTACAGTACGTGGAATCTAGTTCTCTGACTAGCGGTTGAACCCAGGCCCCCTGCATTGGGATCATGGAGTCTTAGTCACTGCCCCACCAGGGAAGTCCCTGAAATGGTATGCTTTTAAATTGAGTAATATCAGAGTTTTGGGTGAATAGTAAATGAGAACTTTTTTGAAATTTATAGCATAAACTCTTGTGTTTTAAATATTTTAATGTTGGAACTTTTAGGGTTCGAGTTCAAATAGAAACCCATCAAAACATGGAGATTCTGTTAAAAGTCAGTGTGGAGTTGGCAGTACGGATAATTTAGCCAGTAACTATTTTTCGGTACAGAGTCTATCATTAATATACGAGAAATACTGACTGTTTCTCTTTTCTCTTCTTTTCAGCTACTCCGTGACTGTGCAAGAGTCATACCCACATCCCTTTGATCAAATTTACTACACTAGCTGCACCGACATTCTGAACTGGTTTAAATGCACGCGGCACAGGTAATGGAAACTCAGATGTGTTTATTTATTTGGCGTAGTGGAATGGAGTCTGACACAGTCAGAGATATTAAACACTTGAGAAGGTGGGCCCATTCAGAGAGTGAATAGCTATTGAGCGCGGGTGGTTGTTGCAGCCATGTTCCAAGCTACAGGAGATATGGAAATGCAAAAAGATTGTCTGTCCCTCGAAGAACTTACACAGAAAATATCTACTGATTACCATCATTTGATTAGCTGAAGTCACCCATCTGTTGAGCAAAACTGGGGAGACACTCTTAAATATGGATATCACCAGATAGCAAAAAAACTCTCTTAGACTATGTTTCTACTTGAACATCGAATTTAGACTAACTTAAATTTGAATTAAATTTAAGAAAAGCCACATGTTTATTTTTCCTATAAATGTGAAAACAGAAAACAAAAACACTATGTTAAATAATCATGTTAATATGGAAGAAAACTGTCTTGATTTCATCAGTAAAATACTTGTTGTCTGGGTTGTGGGTGAAATGTGGTACCTGCTGATTTATGCTGCATTAAATGATGTCACACCCATTATTATTTCTTGGGACAAACTTCCCTTGACTGCTGTGTCTAAACCAGCATTCCTTCATGTCACAATCTATTACCTTACTCAAGCTTTATTTTTTGATAGCATTTAATCATTACCAGCCATTATTTGATAATATATTTATTTGTTGAGTGTATATCTTAAATTATACAGGTCTGTCTTCCCCAGTAGAATGAAAATTCCTTGAGGGCAAGAGCTTTATATTCTTTCACTCACTGTGAGCTCTTTCCCCAATGCCTGGAATATAGTAAGTGCTCAATAAACATGTGTTATATAAATGGATCGGTAAATGAATGAAGCTTGAGTTATATGTAAAGTTTTTTATCTTTTGGTGTCCTATTTTGTAGTAGGGTAAAAATGCACTAGCATAGATTTTTAAAGGATTTCTCCAAATTCTTCCTCTAAAACCTATATAGATAAATGATGAGTGATTAGATAAGTAATATATATGAAACTGATCAATATCTTATAAAATATCTCAGGTGAAGTAGAGAAGACATGAAGCTTCTGATTCCTTGGAAAAAGTGCTGGTGGACTTAAATGTCCATTCAGTGTATTCTTAGCAAATTGGTGAGTTAGTATAGTATTGCTCAAAATGTATATCCCATGTTTCTTCTTTATTATTTTGGAGGACCTTGTTTTTTATACCTATATCATGTTTGACAGTTTTTTGTATTAAAATATAAATTTTTGATTTCTAATCAAATTGCAGATCAAAAGATGTAACGATGTGATTTTTTTTTTTTTTTGACTTCTGTATAGAATCAGTTATCGGACCGCCTATCGACATGGAGAAAAAACTATGTACAGGCGCAAGTCCCAGTGTTGTCCTGGATTTTATGAGAGCAGGGAAATGTGTGTCCGTAAGTAAGACTTAACGTTTCTTGGAAGTTCATTTATTTTCCCCAGTGTTGGTTTGCCTCTGTGAATGGCAGCCTGCGGCGGTGGAGATTGAGGCCTGTGGAGATGGGGCATCTCGGATCCTTCCCTTATGCTCTCTGCTGCTCTCTTGGCCTGTGTGAGCAGGGAAGCGTTCACCATGTCCCTCTATCTTGTCACAAGTCTCCGTATGAAATTCGCTTGGGGAGAAAGCAGAAGTTATAGAAAGATGATTCAAGGTGGGATGCTGCCATGTTCGTTACAATTCTTCAAGAAAAGTCTGTTTGGAAATCAGTCAGGGAGTCCTCAGAGAAGAGAACAGGGGTGTAAACTTCCTGCAGCAACTCGCCAGAGTCTTGAGTCAGCTTCCAAGGGCCCAGCATGTTCTTTTCTGGTACATAGACTGACAGGCTTATTAGGGAGCTTTCACAGTATGAAATGGCTGTAAGTCTGAATCACAAAGTAGGCCTTCTCTTTTCATTGTCATTTCTTTCGTCCCTCCCTTCCCTATCTCACTGATTCATTCTGAGATGTCTTGAGAGAAGTTTGATGTTTTATGATACACTTCAGGAAATGTTAGAATATCATGTGGAATGTAGTTTGCAATTGTGCTTTCTAACTATTGTGTGTAGGATTCTTAGAGACACTTAAGATAGGTATTATTAAAAATGATTTTATTCAAATATTTTGGCTCAACAAAACGCTAGAAGGACACCTTTGCTTTCTGAGATGAGATGCTGGTATTGAGTAGTAAAAAGAGACAGAGTTCTGCTCTAACGTGGAGGCACTAGAAACTTCTGATCATGTCTGGGCTCAAGACTCCACAGAACTGAATGATAGCACTGACTTGGCCACCACTCAACTGGGTGGCCTTGGATAAACCATTTATAAATGGGTTTATAATTTTATTTGAGGCTGCTGCTGCTGCTAAGTCACTTCAATCGTGTCCGACTCCGTGCGACATAGATGGCTAACTTGCTCTAAATAGAGAGAGGGCTTGGACCAGTATATGTATCATCTTCCCTCTAACCTTTGGAGTCTATTCTTTATATACAAAGGGTGTAGTGTTAGTCACTCAAGTCATGTCTGACTCTTTGTGACCCCACGGACTGAAGCCCTCCAGGCTCCTCTGTCCATGGAATTCTCCAGGCAAGAATACTGGAGTGGGTTGCCATTCCATTCTCCAGGGTATATAGAAAGAGTGATATCTCTAATTTGATTCAAAACCAAGGCTATATGATAATAAATGTTCATTGAAGAGAAATTAGAAAATGTAACTAAGCAAAAAAGGAGAAAATACAAATATATTGTGAATGTTTTTCCTGATCAGTAAATGTACTTCTGCAACAATTTACAAATGCCAGTGTTTATTGCATTATAGATGTTTATTTAACTGATCTCAGCTCTTGAATATTTACATGATTTCCAAGTTTTAACTATTATGGACTAATTTAGAAGATGTCATTGTGATTAAATCTTTATTCATCTACATAATTAATTAATAGGTAAGGATACCTTCATAGAAGTAGAATTTCTGGGTTAGAGGCATACACGTATTCCTAGTATGTTTGGTGTGTTTTCAATTTATACCTCCACCAGCAGCGTAGAATGTCTTTTTGCTTATATGGTGGTGGCGATTTAGTCATTAAGTCGTGTCTGACTCTTTGCAACCCCATGGACTGTAGCCCCCAGGTTCCTCTGTCCATGGGATTTCCCAGGCAAGAATACTGGAGTAGGTTGCCATTTCTTTCTCCAGGGGATCTTCCCTACCCAGGGATTGAACCCAGGTTTCCTGCATTGCAGGTGGATTCTTTACCAACTGAACCACCAGGAAAGCCCATCTTTTTGCTTACCTGTGCCAATTTTCCTTTTGCTATTTTTCTTAATTTGCATGTGTTTGATTAATAATGGTATGGAATAATAAAAATTATGTTTATAATCAAACATATTTGAGAATAATCATGAACTGATCTCTGTAGCCTAGGCTGATGGGAAATTTTCAAAGGAGGGCCTTGAATACACACAGCCTGGAGAGTGGGGAAGCCTGGCTGGTTGGGCTGGCCACTTCCCAGATGCTTCAAGGAGATATTATCTTGGTGTTCTTGCCAGGGTTCAAACCTACAAGCCTAGTTGTCAGACACTGAGAAAATAGCTCTATCTATTGTGGATTTTTTTTGTTAATCCAAATCCTAAGAGTCATATATAAAGTCGGGGTGCTAATTTATTGTTACAAAGAACTTGGAGAGGTGCTGACATGGCATCCTGGTCATAGCTTCTCTCCTTGAAGATCTGGCATGTGGGAAACTAAATTTTATTGGCAGCTGATGTAGGGATTATGGACCTGTGCAAGGTTAGTTAGAAATTCCAGTGCTTCGTGGTTCTAGCCTTCCAGAGCCCAGTGCCTCCGTCAGTAACACAGCTAATCTCAGAAAGCAGGGCAATCCCACAGGACCGTCATACCTGGTAAAAATTATTGCCATAATGTGATGGTAAAGATATTATAACTCTTCCTTGAGATAAATCTCATACTAGCCAGTATGACTCCTGACTGCTTGGATGGCCATCTCTAGCATTTGTCACTAAAATGTTCCTTTTCTTGCAGTTTTCCTTAAATACGTTAATACATTTAATCAGGTCACTGTCTGGTCTCCGAGGCCTGGGAGCTATTTGGTCTCTTTAAGGGTATTTTTGTATCTCTCCACTCTGAGGTCTTGATTTCATAGCTTAACCCCAGAGGACAAGCATACTTCCGTTACTTCCTTGTTCTCAGGGATGCCTCTGGTACATCTTCTGTTCTCTCAACAGCTGGCACTAGTGAGACACCCTTGTGGATAGAGAAGGAAGAGAGAACACATGATTCTTGTTTCTGCTTTCATAATCTTTTTTTTTTTTCCAACTAGGTTTTGCTGCCAGGCACCCAGCACAGTCACCATTTTAACTGTTTCTAGCAAGTTATCAAAAGGAATTGAAACACATGAATTGGTTATAATTTTGGTTTAATTTTGTTAATCAGTTTACCTAGAAGGCAAAAAAAGGATAGTTTCACATAACAACCTATATTAGAAAAAATAGTTTCTTTTACGTGGCTAAGGTAGCTCCCCTGGCAAGTCCCATCTTCCCATCCCTCCCTCCCCCTGCTTCATCCTGCCCAAGATTATTCATTTCTACTAAACTCTCAGGCTGTACAGAAGCTGCTGGTCCACAGAGCACACTTTGGGTAACAAGGCTCTGTGTTCAGAAGACAGATATTTACCATCAGGCAGGAAGAGCCAAAAGAAAAAATGTAGGGAAGAGTGTGGTTAGAAGCCTTTCGTAAGAATCTGGCTGGAAAAAAGAATGGATTGGAAAATTTTCCAAGAAGAAAATATTGCTGGACATGAAGATGTCTGTAATTCGGTTTTAACCTGTTCATAAAATTACACTTGTAAGGTTCCTAATATTGCCTGATTGTGTTTCATTATTTTTAAAAACTGGAGCGTCATTTATTTTCTTGACTTAAAAAATTGAAATAGAGTTGACACAAAATATGTTCGTTTCAGGTTAGTGATTTGACATTTGCATATATTAACAAATAATCTCCAGGATAAATCAATAACTACCTGTTAAAATTATTACAAAGCTATTATAATATTATTAACTGTATTCTTAGTGCTGTATTCATATTACATCTATGTGGCTTATTTTATAACTGGAGGGTTTTTTCTTCTTAATTCCCCTTCACCCATTTCACCCTCAACCCCCAATGTCAGAAACCACTCATTTATTCTCTGTAACTGTGATTCTGTTTTCATCTTGTTTTTGGATTTCACATACAATTAGAACCAGACAGAATTTGTCTTTTTATGTCTGACTTGTTTCACTTAGCATATTACCCTCTGTGTGCGTGCTCAGCTGCGTCCGTCTTGTCCAACTCTGAGACACTATGGACCGTATGCCGCCAGGCTCCTCTGTCCATGGGGATTCTCTAGGCAAGAATATTGGAGAGGGCTGCCATGCCCTCATTCAGGGGAATCTTCCTAACCCAGGGATTGAACCCACACAATACCCTCTAGACCGATCCATATTGTTGGAAATAGCAAAAGTTCACTCTTTTTATGGCTGAATAGTATCCTACTATATCTGTATATCGCATCTTCTTTATCCGTTTATCCATTAGCAGACACCAGGTTGTTTCCATGTGTTGGCTTTTGTAAATAATGCTTCAGTGAACACGAGGTGCAGATAATCTTTTTGTGTTAGTGTTTTGTTTCCATCAGATAAATACACAGAAGTGGAATTGCTAGATCATGTGGTAGTTCTATTTTTAATTGTTTTGAGGAACCTCCATACAGTTTTTCATAGTAGCTGTACTATCTTACATTCCCACCAACATTGCACGAGGATTCCCTTTTCCCCACATCCTCACCGACATTTATTGTATCTTGTCTATTTGATGATAGCTGGTGATGGACAGGGAGGCCTGGCGTGCTGCGATTCATGGGGTCGTGAAGAGTGAGACAGGACTGAGCGACTAAACTGAACTGAACTGATACTAACAAATGTGAGGTGATATCTCATTGTGGTTTTGATTTGCATTTCCCTGATGATTAGTGATGATGAGCACCTTTTCATGTACCTGTTGGCCATCTGTATGTCTTCTTTAGAAAAAGGTATTTTCAAATCTTTTGCGCATGTTTTAATCAGGTTTGTTTTTTGCTTGTTGATAGTCTTGTGGGTGTTTGCTTTGCAGTAGTTTTTTAGTTTGATGCAGTCTCATTTATTTTTGCTTTTGTAGTCTTTGCTTTTGGTGTAAATCCAAAGAATCATCACTGAGACCCCTGTCAAGGACTTTACACCTATGTTTTCTTCTAAGAGTTTTACGGTTTCAGGTCTTGTGTTCAAGTCTTTAATCCATTTTGAGTAGATTTTTGTGTGTGGTGTAATATATGATCCAGTTTCACTTTTTTGCATAGGGTTGTACAGTTTTCCCAACACCATTGATTGAAAAGATTGCTTTATGTTCTCTACTCTTTTGTCACAAATTAATTGACCATATATGTATGGGTTTGTTTCTGGACTCTGTATTCTGTTCCACTGATCTATGAGTCTGTTTTTATGCCATTACTATACTCATTACTACAACTTTGTAATAAAGTTTGAAATCACAGAATGTGGATACCTCTAGCTTTGTTCTTTCTCAAGCTCACTTTAGCTATCTGGAGTCATTAGTGGTTCCATGCAAATTTTAGGATTGTTTTTTCTATTTCTGTGAAAAATACCATTGAGTTTTTGGTAGAGATTGAATTGAACCTGTAAATGGTGGCTTTGTTAGTATGGACAATTTGACAATATAAATTCTTCCAACCATGAGCGTGGAATGTATCAAATGTATTTGAGTCAGGCTTTATGTATTTGTATCTTCAATTTCTTTCATCAGCTTATTATAATTTTTAGTGTAAAGGCCTTTCACCTCTTTAGTTAAATTATTCCTAGGTTTTAAATTCTTTTTGATGCCATTATAAATGGGAATTTTTTATTATTTTCCTGATCACTTTTACAATTAGTATTAGCAATTAATTTTAATTTACTAAAATTATAAATTGACAACCTAGTTGTTTCTTGACATAGAAAAAGAACTTATGGTTACCAAAGGGGAAAGGGAAGGTAGAGGGATAAATTAGGAATATGGGATTAAGAGACACACAGTACAATAAATAAAGTAGATAAACAACAAGGATTTACTGTATAATACAGGGAACTGTATTCAGTATCTTATAATAACCTAAATTGGAAAACAATCTGAAAAATATAACTGAATCACTTTGTTGTGCACCTGAAACTATCAAATTTTATAAATCAGTTCTACTTCAATTAAAAAAAAACAAACCAGGAATAACAAAACCTACTTGTTCTTAAGCTAAATACACCTGACAGATGTTTTACTCATCAGTGATTGATTTTTTTGTATCTTTTGCCATTAAGATATATAAATGTATATGTGTGTGTATATATATATATACTTGCCTAACTTTAACCACCATGGTAATTGCTACAATTATGTATTCTTTTCATATAGTTCTTATCTTTCATGACCACACATCCCTTATAAATATTAGTGTCTGGTTGCATTTTGCAAATGTCATGGCTACATTTGAATTGCAAATCATAACCTCCGAGTTCATCTTGCTCATCCTCTCCCACCTTGCCTTGGTGCTGGTCCCATGTATTCCCTGAAGTCATGAGAGTAGACATTGTCTGGCTCTTCCTCCACAAGATCAGTAGTCTTAGACACTTCCTATCTTCCATCTTCTCAGCCGTGATCCCTCAAGATTTCATATAATTCTTTCCTTTAAAATTTCGATCTTGTCCTAAAATGAAAAGATGCATAGCACAAACTGGCTTACATGCAGTGTTCCAAGGTTATCTGTTAACATCTATTTCCTCCTCACTTTTTGACTGTCTCACTTACATTTTCTTCCTTTCTTCTTTCTTTCCTTCCTTTCTGCCTTCCAACATTAGCTTCCAGTGCAGCTAATGTTGGACACTTAAATGTGGTCACTGTAGCCACTAAACTATTTTGAATCTCTTTGTACACGTGAAAGATTCATAAGACAAATTTAATAGGATTTTTGGGACAGAGTATGTATTTTGTATCAGAAAAGATTAGATTTGGCTGTGAGATAAAAGTTTGTTTCTTTCTCACATGAGTCCAGAGTTTGGTAAACCGATAGGAAACCCAGCAATTTCCACCTTTCTGCTCCACCATCTCTAGGGTGCAGCCTTCATCTTCATGTGCCATTATTGATTTCCTCACATCAATCTAGGTCTCCAGCAGAGAGTAGAAGAGGCACATGACAATGCCAGCTATTTCCTGAGGAGAGTTCCTAGAAGTGATCCCATTCCATTTCTACTTTGGTGGGTACCTAGTTACGTGACCTCATTGAGCTGCAGGGACATCTTTATTCTGAGTGCTCAGGAGCCCAGTAAAAATATATTTCTATAGGAAGGAAGTAATGGAATATTAGGAGAAAGGAGAAATCTGAGTCACATTTTAAGACTTTTTGATACAGACTTCCAAATTGCTATCTAAATTGGTTCTAACAACATGTCTGCCCTCAAGGAATATATGAGGGTGCCCACTTCCCTGTATTCTTACCAACACTAGATGTGATTATTGCTTTCAGGCTTCTGGGTGACAAGAGTACCTTGCTTTTCTTTGCATTTCCTTACTTATTAGTGTTTCTGTTCTCTTAAGAAATATATATTTATGAGCTACTTGTATTTTGGTTTCAAGGGTGATAAAGTAGACTGCTTTGTTTTTCAAACAGCTATAGAAATGCTGTCTAGAAACAATAGGTGGCAGTGGAGAGAGAAATGGGCTGATTTCCCAGCTGGTAAAGGAGAGAGTTTGAGACTGAGACTTGAATGATAAATGCCAGGAGTCAAACCAGCAGGTGCTTCGAGCTCCTTACGCTTACCACTGTCACTGGGATTCATTCTCCCCATCCTAAAGTCCACAGGTCCTCCTCTCCCAGGGCCTCACCTGTTTGTAGCTTCAGGAAAGGTTTGGAGTCAGGGTGGCCGCTTGACTTCTCCCACAGCCCTCCCACTATCCACACCAAGGAGAGAACCATGATCTCTTCCCCAGTAGCAGTGAGAGCACCCCGAGCAGTCCTAGACAGCGACACGTGAGCTTGTGGGTCGGTGGAAAGGAGTTGAGACCCAGACTCGTGATCGCCATGTTCTTGTACTTGAATAGTGATTAAGGACTTGAGGCTGGCCTAGGTATCTAACCATTATTAGCAACATTAGAACTTTAGGAAGATGTGTTGGGTTTACACACGACTGATTTCCAAACATGTCTTTGGTACAAGTGGGAGTTGCTTGTAAATTTGGTTTCTTGGGACTAGGAAAAGTTCAGCAAAACAGCAGAGTAAGAAGTTGGCAACTGTCCCTTCTTGGGAAGGACTGGCTAATTCAAAGATGAGACTAGAAATGCATTCTCCCTCCCATGTCCTTGACTGATGGCAGAGAAAGCAGATCACTGGGAGCAGGGCTGCCTGCCGCAGGATTGTGAGTGGACAAAGGGCATGGCTTGGGGCTCTTCTCCAGTGCAGCTCCCATCCTTAGTCTGTATGCCCTGTCTTCTGTTGCTGGATGCTGCTGCAGAGGAAAGGACTGTTGAGATGACTGTTTCCTCTGTGATGAACTTGACTCTATTACCCTACTTTTGTTAGATGCATATATGTGTCCTAAGTTGCTTCAGTCATGTCCAACTCTTTGGAGCCCCATGGACTGTAGCCCACCAGGCTCCTCTGTCCATGGGATTCTCCAGGCAAGAATACTGCGGGATGTTGCCATGTCCTCCTCCAGGGGATCTTTTCAACCCAAGGATCAAATCCGTGTCTCTTAACATCTCCTGCATTGTCAGGTGGGTTCTTTATCACTAGCACCCCCTGGGAAGCCCCTTCTATTAGATGGTAGAGGTCAAGCACTCACTTCAAGTTAAAGCTGTGATGGGGGCTTTGCAGCCCGTGTGGCTTGCAGGGGAGACACAGGAAGAGGTTTGGGACTGAGCTGTCACCCTGTTGTCTGGCTGGCCAGCCCTGGAGGTAGAGGACCAGTTCCCATGGATGTGCCCTGGCTGTCTTTGCACTCAGTAAGAGAACTTTGGAACCGTAAATAAGAAGGCTGCACTCCCACACGCTGAACTGTATATCATTTCCTGCGCTTAGCAGAGAGCCGTGTGACAATTGATTACCATAGCACTGAATGAATATTCACAGCTGATTTTTCACTTGGCCAGTTTTGTGAAAACACTGATCTGGCTGGAGGCAAAGAAGGAGCTAGAACTCTGGTCTGTGTTTATGCAATAAATAATTCCTGCAGATGAGCTTGACTCTTGCTTGAATGTCGTGTTTCAGTAAGCAGTGGGTTGTAAACTGAAATTTGGGGTTAAGAGCTTAAAGACATCTGCAGCTCACTTACCCAGGACTGTTTTCCTTCCAGGAGACAGATATGCCGTATGGGTGGCTCTTCAGGGGGCCCAGTTAGGCTGTTTGCCACAAGTCGGACATGACTGAAGTGACTTAGCAGCAGCAGCATAGATTTCTTTCTATATCTTTTATATTGGAATGTTATGTCATATTGAACTGGAATTAACAAAAAGTTTCCCTTTGCAGGGAGAGGGTAATATCTCTTAGGAGTCACTACCTGGAACATCATGTTTAGAAGAGAGTGAGACCATGAGAGTGAGAGCATCATGAGACCATGTCTGTGCTAAGAGGGAGGACCGAGTGACTCATTAATGATTTCTGTCACGGTCATTGGGTGGCCCGAGTGCCCCACATTTGCCATCCGTGTGTTTGACTCTTTCTGGCCTATGACATTTTGGACGTCTTAAGTCATGGAGATATCATCAGTTGAGGTTCCTGAATTATGCACCTGGTCACAGGTTCATGTTATACCTTCTCCAATTAACTGGGAAGTTATATGTGCTATTCCTGCCCTTGTCTCCAGGAAGAATGGGTTTCCTCTTTGTGAGCTGGGACATTTGGCAAGCTAACTCAGGATAATATTGTCAGCAATTTTGTTTAAGGAATGGAAAAACATTTTCAATGGCTACACTTTGCCCCCACTGTCAGCCACTGGAGGGGAAACACAGGCTTGGGGAACTGGCCGAGTGGGCAAGGATTTTGGAAAGAACTTCCCTGTGGGTTCTTGTTGCCCTCACCTGGAGATGATGGAGTTGCTGTTGTTCAGTTGCTCATGCCAAACTCTTTACTACCCTGTGAACTGCAGCATGTCTGACTTGCCTGTCCTTCACTATCCCCTTGAGTTTGCTCAAACACATGTCCAGTGAGTCAGTGATGGCATTCAACCATCTCATCCTCTGTCACCCCCTTCTCCTCTTGCCCTCAATCTTTCCCAGCATCAGGGTCTTTTCCAATGAGCTGGCTCTTCATATCAGGTGGCCAGAGTTTTGGAGCTTCAGCTGTAGTATCAGTCCTTCCAATAAATATTCAGGGTTGATGTCCTTTCGGATTGACTGGTTTGATCTCTTTGCTGTCCAAGGGAGATGATGGATGGACACATTTAATTTTTTGTCCAGGCTTCATGTCATTTTGATCTATTGCTGCTGAAAAGTTTTGGACTCATTTTTCTGGATGAGAAGAGCTAGAGTACAGGGCAAAAGCCTTGTTTGGGGCTGTGAAGATTCAGCCTTTGGCAGAGGACTGTTTTGGGGTGAGTGGTGCTTTTCTGGAGCATTCAGGGAACATGGTGAATATTTAGGGGAGAAGGAGCATCTCTCTGAAGTTGAAGGCAATCAGAGCTTTCTGTTCCTGATTTGTTTGACTCTCACACTCACAGGCTTGTTTAATAATGAAGTTGTGATCTTGTCAAATATTTCCAAACAACCTTGATGTGTAGACTCTCTTAAGCAGACCCTTTTGAGTACAGATAAAAGTGAGACAATCCTGTTAAGCTATCCAAAGAGACCCTGAACTGACAGCGAAACCAGATGGTATGTTCCTAAGTACACCTACCCGTGATGCCCTTTCTGCCACTTGCAGTGGATTTTTTCATGTTTCCATAGGGACCCTGCCTTCTGTTGCCATGGAGCCCGACTTGGTTCAGAGGAATGTACCAGTAAATACTGGGAAAGATTCTTTGTCGCATACTGCACCAGCAGAAATTCCAGTTTTCCCACACATCTATTAGAACCTAACTTATGTTTTCCAATTTAGGTCTTTGGTTTCTGATAGTAGTGAAGATTGGAAATCTGATAAACAATGCAGGAAACCTTTTTTGTTTTATTGCTTGTAATTCATGCTGACTACTTAGGATTTTATAGATAGAAACCCTGAATTTAATAATGATAATAAAATTTCTATGTTTAGCCTCCATCTAAACAGATGGAAATCTTGTCTTCTGCCTGTTTTTTCCTTAAGAAAGTTCGACTTTAGAGTCCCATGGAGACAGGGCCAAAGGAAAACAATGCAAAGCTTTACCTTATCTCTAGAAAATTAGTTTCTGCTCTTTCAGTCTTTGCAGACAGGGAGAATTTTTACAGTTCCAATCATGTATGCAGTCTCCTTATGGGGATAAATAATAGCTAATATAAATGCTCAGAACTGAGAAGCAATTTTTTTTTATTGCACTATAACTTTTTAGAGAAAACTAATTTAAAAGTAAGGGGAAAATTGCATTTTGATCTAAGTGACCAACCACAAAATATTGACATGACCAGGTGATGATGAACTTGCATTTTTTACTCTGGGAGAGCTGTTGTCAGCACTTTCACAATTAATCCAGTGGTAAGCTTAGCACATCCCTCCAACCACATACACAGAGGCTAAAGGGAGAGACTGCTACAGGCAGTGGTCTGTGGTACTGATCTTTCCTGGTCTGTGTACTCAGTCCCTCAGTCATGTCCAGCTCATTGTGACCCTGTAGACTGTAGCCTGCCAGGCTCCTCTGTCTGTGGGATTCTCCAGGTAAGAATACTGGTGCCATTGCTTCTTCCAGGAGATAATCTTACACAAGCTTGAAAATGTAGTTGTTCAGTTGTGTCCGACTCTTTGTGACCCCATGGACTGCAGCCCACCAAACTCCTCTGTCCATGGGATTCTCCAGGCAAGAATGCTGGAGTAGGTTGCCATTTCCTTCTCCAGGCGATTTTCCTGATTCAGGGATCAAACCCAGTCTCCTGCATCGCATGCAGATTCTTTCCCACTGGGGAAGACAGTGTTCTTTCCTGAAGCTATAGCAATAGCCCAAGTTCCAGATGGAGTTTTTACCTTGATGAGTAATTCTTTAAAAGATTGAAAGGAAATTATCTAGAGTTCCAAGAGAACCACCACATAGAAAAGCAGCCATCTTAGTTAGGTCACAGAGGGCAGCACGGTGTGAAGGTGGGCCTCCCTGACCCGCTGGGCTCACTGGAGAAGCAAAGGCTGTATGTCGAGTCTACAGATATGCCACCCAAACTGAGGTTTATACTTTAATTTTGTTGTTTGTTTTAGGTGCTAAGTCATGTTCAACTCCGCGATCCCATGGACCATAGCCCTCCAGGCTCCTCTGTCCATGGGATTTCCCAGGCAGGAATACTGGAGTGGGTTGCTATTCCCTTCTCTAGGTGATCTTCCTGATCTATGGATCGAACCCGCATCTCCTGCACTGGCAGGCGGATTCTTTACCACTGAGCCACCAGGGAAGCCCCACGCTTTAAAAAACAACTGAATCTGTTGATTGAACTTAGCATATAATCAAGGGATAGAAAAAGAGATGTGCTACCTCAGATAAAATCCATCTGTTGATCCAGAGAAGCCCAGAGACTTGGACTCCCTGGGCATCATGTGTAGTTGCATGGCCCTGGGCTGAGCTACTGAGTACTCTTTTTGCAGAATTCACAGTTGCATTTAGCCAGTAAAATTGGAAAATGCCTTTACCTAGATTCCCTTTCTCAAAAATTTAAATTTGACTTTTAAATTTTTGTTGGAGTAAAGGCATGTCTCAAACTTACTAGACTATGAAATTCCCTACCCCTCTACCCCTCTTTTCTATTTCTTCTAAGAACACAATGGGACTGATAGTTTCTAGAGTCTACTTATTTGGGAAATGATGCTGTAAGGCCTTTGGTTTGCTTTTATATAACCTTAGACTGGTCATTATAAATATTTAATTGGACATGGAACAACAGACTGGTTCCAAAGAGATGGGAGCCAGACCACCTGACCTGCCTCTTGAGAAACCTATATGCAGGTCAGGAAGCAACAGTTAGAACTGGACACGGAACAACAGACTGGTTCCAAATAGGAAAAGGAGTACATCAAGGCTGTATATTGTCACCCTGCTTATTTAACTTCTATGCAGAGTACATCATGAGAAACACTGGGCAGGAAGAAGCACAAGCTGGAATCAAGATTGCCAGGAGAAATATCACTAACCTCAGATATGCAAATAACACCACCCTTATGGCAGAAAGTGAAGAGGAGCTAAAAAGCCTCTTGATGAAAGTGAAAGTGGAGAGTGAAAAAGTTGGCTTAAAGCTCAACATTCAGAAAACGAAGATCATGGCATCTGGTCCCATCACTTCGTGGGAAATAGATGGGGAAACAGTGGAAACAGTGTCAGACTTTATTTTTTGGGGCTCCAAAATCACTGCAGATGGTGATTGCAGCCATGAAATTAAAAGACACTTACTCCTTGGAAGAAAAGTTATGACCAACCTAGATAGAATATTCAAAAGCAGAGACATTACTTTGCCAACAAAGGTCCGTCTAGTCAAGGCTATGGTTTTTCCTGTGGTCATGTATGGATGTGAGAATTGGACTGTGAAGAAAGCTGAGTGCCGAAGAATTGATGCTTTTGAACTGTGGTGTTGGAGAAGACTCTTGAGAGTCCCTTGAACTGCAAGGAGATCCAACTAGTCCATTCTAAAGGAGATCAGTCCTGGGTGTTCTTTGGAAAGACTGATGCTAAAGTTGAAACTCCAGTACTTTGGCCACCTCATGCGAAGAGTTGACTCATTGGAAAAGACTCTGATGCTGGGAGGGATTGGGGGCAGGAGGAGAAGGGGCCGACAAAGGATGAGATGGCTGGATGGCATCACCGACTCGATGGACGTGTGTTTGAGAACACTTACTCCTTGGAAGAAAAGTTATGACCAACCTAGATAGAATATTCAAAAGCAGAGACATTACTTTGCCAACAAAGGTCCGTCTAGTCAAGGCTATGGTTTTTCCTGTGGTCATGTATGGATGTGAGAATTGGACTGTGAAGAAAGCTGAGTGCCGAAGAATTGATGCTTTTGAACTGTGGTGTTGGAGAAGACTCTTGAGAGTCCCTTGAACTGCAAGGAGATCCAACTAGTCCATTCTAAAGGAGATCAGTCCTGGGTGTTCTTTGGAAAGACTGATGCTAAAGTTGAAACTCCAGTACTTTGGCCACCTCATGCGAAGAGTTGACTCATTGGAAAAGACTCTGATGCTGGGAGGGATTGGGGGCAGGAGGAGAAGGGGCCGACAAAGGATGAGATGGCTGGATGGCATCACTGACTTGATGGACATGAGTCTGAGTGAACTCCGGGAGTTGGTGATGGACAGATGCTGATTTTATTTCCTTTGTATATGTACCCAGAAATAGGATTGCTAAATCATATAGAAGTTCAATTTTTTATTTTTCAGTAGCCTACATACTATTTTCCATAGTGACCATATCAATTTTCATTCCCACTAACAGTGCAAAAGTGTTCCGTTTTCTCTATATCCTTACGGACATGTGTTATCTCGTTTTTTGGTGATGGCCATTCTAACAGGCGTGAGGTAAGGTGAAACCTCCTTGTGGTTTTGATTTGCATTTTCCTGATAATTGTGATGACAAGCACCTTTTCATGTACCTGTTTTAGTGTACGATCCTTTTATATATTATTGAATTCAGTTTGCTAATATTTTGTTGGGGAATTTTGTATATTTATTCATCAGAAATATTGGCCTGTAATTTTTTTTTTTTTTGAGAGTCTCTGTCTGGTTTCGGCAACAAGGTATGATTAGATAGCATCATTGACTCAATGGACATGAATCTGAGCAAACTCCAGGAGATAGTGAAGGACAGGGAAGTCTGGCACGCTGCAGTCCTTGGGGCTGCAAAGAGTCAGACATGACTTGACAACTGAAGAACAAGTGATGGCCTGGTAGAATGAGTTTGGGAGTTTTAGCAGAGTTTGAGAAGGATAGGTATTAACTCTTTATATATTTGGTTATATTATCAGGTAAACCTGTCCAGTGCTGGACTTTGTTTGTTGAAAGATTTTTAGCTGCTGATTCAGATTCATTACTAGTAGTTGATCTGCTCTGATTATCTACTTCTTGACTTGGTCTTGGAAGTTGGTATGTTTCTAGGAATGTTTTCATTTCTTTTAGGTATCCATTGGTGGGCATTTTGTTTATTTCCATATCTTATGTGAATTATTGAATTGAAATTGAAGTCGCTCAGTCGTGTCCGACTCTTATTGACCTCATGGACTACAGCCTACCAGGCTCCTCATCCATGAGATTTTCCAGGCAAGAGTACTGGAGTGGGGTGCCATAGTGAATTGGGACTGCATGTATCCTGTTTGTATCAGAGTATTCTAAATTTGACTTATATTTGCCTTTACCAGCGTGTTATATATTTTCATATTTTTATGTTAGTAATTAGCATCCCTTTATTTCAGCTCAAAGAACTCTTTTTAGCATTTTCCCCCTAAACTTGAAACTTTTTATTTTGTATTGGAGAGAAATATCGTATGACATCCTTAAATGTGGAATCTAAAAAGAAATGAAACAAATGAACTTACTAAAAAAACAAAGACTCACAGACTTAGAAAGCTTTTTAGAATTTCTTAAAGGAAGTTATGATGGTGATGAACTTCTTCAGCTTTTGTTTCTCTGGGAGAGGTTTTTATTTCTCCTGCACTTTGAGGGACAACTGCTGGATAGAGTATTCTTGCTTCGTGTTTTTGGTCTTTTGAAACTTTGAATACATCTTTATCTCCAGGCTTCTAAGCTTTCTACTGAGAAATCAGCCCATAGTTTTATGAAGGTTCCTTTGTAAGTTACAAGCTTATTTTCTCCTGCTGCTTTTAAGATTCCTCTTTGTCTTAAATTTTTGACAGTTTTTAAACAGTGTGACTTAAAGAAGATCTCTTTAAGTTAAATTTGTTTGGTGACTTATGAAGTTCATGTACTTAAACATCCAAATCTCTCCTACACTTAGGATGTTCTCAGCCATTATTTATCTAAATAAGCTTTCTGCTTCCTTTTCCCTCTCTTTTCTTTCGTGATTTGCTGTTGATTCCTTTTATGGTACCCTATAGATAACTAGGCTTTCTTAACTCTTTTTTATTCTTTTTTCCTTTGTTCTCCTCTGACAGGATATTAAAATGTCTGTCTTCCTTTTCACAGATTCTTTTTTCTGTTTGATAAATTCCTTTGTTGATGCTCTCTATTGTATTTTTTCATTTCATTCATTATATTCTTCAGATCCAGAATTTGTTTGGTTCTTTTTTTATGATTTCCATTGCTTTATTAAACTTCTTGCTTGTGTATTTATCCTGATCTTATTGAATTATCTTTCCATGTTTCCTTTCTATCTTTCCATTAGTTTACTGAGGTTCTTTTTAAAAAGCTCTTTTGAATTCTTTATTAGGTAAATCTCAGGTCTCCATGTCTTTGATGTTGGTTACCAGAGGATTATTATGCTTCTTTGGTGATGTCATGTCTCCTTGATATTTGATGTTATTTTGTTTCTGTTTTCCCTTTTGCAGTAGCAGTCACCTCCTCAGTCTTTCCTTACTGATTTTGGTAGATAAAATGTCTTCTGTCAGCTCTGCTGGGGATTCTGAGACTTTCTGAGACCTTCTATTGATATGCCATCATGGTTATTTAGGTCATGAACATCTTTTTTTGTATAGTTCTGTGTATTCTTGCCACCTCTTCTTAATATCTTCTGCTTCTGTTAGGTCCATACCATTTTTGTCTTTTATTGTGCCCATCTTGGCATGAAATATTCCTTTAGTATCTCTAATTTTCTTGAAGAGATCTCTAGTCTTTCCCATTCTATTGTTTTCCTCTATTTCTTTGCATTGATCACTGATCAGTAGATGGGGAATAGATGGGGAACTGATCAATAAATGGGGAAACAATGGAAACAGTGACAGAGTTTATTTTCTTGGGCTCCAAAAATCACTGCAGATGGTGACTGCAGCCATGAATTTAAAAGATGCTTACTCCTTGGAAGAAAAACTATGACCACGCTACAGCATATTAAAAAGCAGACATTACTTTGCCAACAAAGGTCCATCATGTCAAAGCTATGGTTTTTCTAGTAGTCATGTATGGATGTGAGAATTGGACTGTGAAGAAAGCTGAGCACTGAAGAACTGATGCTTTTGAACTGTGGTGTTGGAGAAGACTCTTGAGAGTCCCTTGGACTGCAAGGAGATCCAACCAGTTCATCCTAAAGGAAATCAGTCCTGAATATTCTTTGGAAGGACTGATGTTGAAGCTGAAGCTCCAGTACTTTGGCTACCTGATGTGAAAAACTGACCTATTGGAAAAGCCCTGATGCTGGGAAAGATTGAAGTCAGGAGAAGGGGATGACAGAGGATGAGATGGCTGGATGGCATCACTGACTCAATGACATGAGTTTGAATAAGCTTTGGGAGTTGGTGATGACCAGGGAAGCCTGGCGTGCTGCAGTTCGTGGGGTCGCAAAGAGTCCGACATGACTGAGCGACTGAACTGATCGATTTGCCTGCTCCATGCTTCCTGCTCCCTCTTATGTGAGAAGTCTTAAACTCGTATGGCTTCTCTACATTCTACAGTGCAGCAGGCTGGGAACTGACACCCTTCCTTTTGCTTTTCCAAGGGGAGAGCTAAATCTCAAGTTGGGATCTCTCCCTGGTCCACAGATTGAGGCAAGCTTTCTTCATGCGTTCAGTAGCAGTTTGCCAAAACTCATTCTTGCCTGTGTTGGCAGCTTGCACAGTAAGCTGGATAAATAGTAAGGGGTGGTGTTGGTTGAGGTACACAGAGTACTGGGAATGCCTGTGGACCAATTGGGGGTATCCACAGGCTCAACATCCACTTTGACACATGGGTGGCCTTCTTGATAGACCCTGTGACATGCATAGTTGGATCCACATTTCTTTAATGCCCTCTGAGATTTCTTTCTGCTTTTCTCCCAGTCTTCTTCCCTTGCCCGGGTCATGTAGCTCACAACTTCATACTCTTGAACATAGTAAGAGAGAAAGGGGCCTCTTTGACAAAGTCCTACACAGCTGGGGGGAAGCTCTACTCATTCATATGCACTAGCTTGCTCCCACATGAGGAATCACAGGATGAGAAGGACTCTCTCAACATGCGCTCTGGGAGGGGTGGTGTGCGTAAGGTCTAACCATTGCTCTTACCCTCTCCAGTGTGTCCAAACTGATATATCTTTTTTTTTTTTTTTGCTCCAGTGATGTGCTGGAGCTTCTCCTCTGGACACCTGGTACTTCTCAAAGGCTCTCTTATCCAGGTGTTATTTTCTAATACATTGTTCTCTTGGGGTTCCTAGACCATAGCCAAGATGGACTGGAGAGTTCACAGGCCACTCAGTGTCCACAGCTGGGAACAGCTCTGTATGTCCATTACTTGATGCGTGGTTAGGTGAGATTGCTTCTGGGTCCCTTGGTATATGGTGTTGGATCTCATAGCTCCCACGAAGGCTTTTTTGTCTGTGGGTGAGTGCTGAATCATTGTTCTTGAAGGGGGATACCATGATGGATGTCTTTTTCAGGCACGTTGGCTGTGTCACTCTGTAATGTCCTCTAAGGACAGTGATAATATCTGTTTAAACAACTCAAGAAAGAGAAATTTTAGCTGAGCCATGACAGGATATAGCAGACACTTCCTTCCTTTCATCATTGTATAGACAATATACCTATTTACTATCTTCATCAACTGGTACAGCATTGGCTGGGCCTTCCTTCCAAGTATAGAACTATTATTAATAGAGCTATTTCATGGCAAATGGTTGTTTACCAAAAGCGAAGTTGTCAATGAGTTATCTGCTTCTGTGTATGAAGCTGATTTTGCTATTAACTTGAAATGGCTGTATAAATCATAGATTTGCAGTTAGTATAAGAGTAAATACTAAAATTAAGAGAAAAGGATGGATAAGTTTAAAACACAGTCTGTCAAAGAGCTTTACGGCTCTTTATTCTGAACATTTTAAGACCGTCACCGATGTGTTTATACAGCAGGCCAGTACTCTCTGTTGGAGGTGACAAACTAGCAGGCTGAATGATTTGACACATAATCATGTTTTGTTTGGTCCACTTAGCCCACAGTAGGGCTAGTTAATGCTTGTCACCACACATAGTTACAAAATGGTTTTGTCTTGTGATGAGGATTTTTATGGTCTTTTCTCTTAGCAACTTTCAGATATGCTATACAGGATTATTAAGTATAGTTACCATCCTGTACATGACGTTCCCATGACTTATTTTTATTTTATACCTGGCAGTTTGTACCTTTTGACCCCCCTGGAGCTGCTCCTTTTTAAATGAGCACATGCTCTCGGGATTTTCCAGGCCTTAACTGACCTACTTACTCTCTTCATTGATCCCCCTGGCTCCTGCAGGCATTTGAGTTTGTGTTCCCTGGTTTTTATGAGCCCTTCTATAACAATGATCCTGCTGCCAGCTTTCTTTTAGATGTTTGATCCTCCCCTTTCTGAAGAACTTCTGCCACTTAATATAGACATTTGGCTTCAGGCTTCCATAGTGAAATGCAAATGTCCCTGACAAGGGAAATAACCTTAGTTGTTTTGGTTAGTCATTGATTCTTGGCTATGAGAACTCCATTTATTCTCAAGTTAGCCCTGACAGAGGAGGAGAGCAGAAAGGACATGAGGGCACCAGAGTCCAGAAGGGAATGTCCAGTGGCCATCACCAAGGAGGACAGACCCTGAATGGGAAGAGTGGCAACTATGACCGTCACTGCCCTCGTCACTTTCCCTGGAGCTGGCGTTTATTATTAACATGTGATTCAAACTTGTTGGAGAGCCAGAAGCAAAGTATCTGGAAACAAGTATCAGCACAATGAAATAGGGCAGGCAGAGAAATGTCACAGGGGCGCAAAGCATGCTGTGGGAAGGCATATTTGTCACAGAATTCTATGGCTCCGTAGAAAGTGGTCAGACCAAGAGGAATGCCATTCTAAAAACAGAAGAGCCTGGTGTGGCAGTTCCCACAGAATCGCCATGCTTTCCCAGTAGATACAAGCATGACCAGACAGGAGGGAAAATAACCTATCCCAAATGAAGGTACCTTCCTTCTGGTTTCTTCTCTCAACTGTCTCCTGATGATTCTGAAATCCTTCCCAAATTGAATCGGTTTGCAGTTGTGTCATCAAACTGGTTTGTAGGCTGAGTTGTTAGGAATTTGTGCTTAGGAGAATTAGAGTTTATTTCAGCACTTGTTAACTTTTTGAAACTCTGGTCCATTAGGATCATGTTACTTATATTATTCAAATCTGATTTAACTTAAAGAGACACAATGTGGGAATTGTGGCCAGAAGAGCTAATGCCTGTGTATGTGTGGAATTAAGCTGAAAACTTTCCATTTTTAAATAAATGAATAGGATTATGTGCTCCACAGATGGCATTACAATCCCTTGTGTGGGATCCATTACAATAGTCAATTTCTTTGTTTCCCTTGTATATGTCATTTACTTTGTAGAGAAGCTTAGTGTAGAAAATTGCATTGCGAGTTTGTCTTATTGGCATTTCCCAAAATAAATATGTATTGGGAGGCTCTAAAACAAATATCTTCATAAACATTTGGAGAGCCCACTCTCCAATGACCACACTTACTGAAATTGCAAAGTATGTTTATAGTGTTTTAGTGTTAGCTCAGATTTTTTATTATGTCCTATTTGTATAGAGAGAGGTCTCTTTGCCCCTCTCTGGAAGTTCTTCTCACATTCTACCTTTCCTTTTTTAAGAACAGCTTTACTGAGGTAAAATTGTCCTAAAATAAACTGCACATACTTAAGGGTATGAGTTGATAGGTACTGACATATGTCTATAATCATGAAATCACATCAATCATGATAGTGAACTTGTACATCATGTATAAATATTTGCTCATGTCCCTTTGTAATTCCTCCCAGCCATTCCTGCCTGCACCCCCTGCTCCACCCCCCTCAGGTAACCACTGGTCTACTTTCAGTCACTTTAGGTTGTTTTGCATTTTCTAGAGTTTTATATTAACACATGCAATCACAGTATGTTCTTTTTTGCTTCTGGTCTCTTTCACTGAGCATAATCACTTTGGGATTTATTCATATTGTCAGATATATTATTGAGTCATTTCTTTTTAGTGCTGAGTAGTATTCTGTTATCAGAGAAGGCAATGGCACCCCACTCCAGTACTCTTGCCTGGAAAATCCCATGGATGGAGGAGCCTGGTGGCCTGCAGTCCATGGGGTTGCTAAAAGTCGGACACGACTGAGCGGCTTTACTTTCATTTTTCCCTTTCATGCATTGGAGAAGGAAATGGCAACCCACTCCAGTGTTCTTGCCTGGAGAATCCCAGGGATGGGGGAGCCTGGTGGGCTGCCGTCTATGGGGTCACACAGAGTCAGACACTACTGAAGTGACTTAGCAGCAGCAGTATTCTGTTATATGGATAGACTGTAATTTATTTATTCTTTCATCTATTTATGGACACTTGGATTGTTTCCAGGTTTTGGCAATTACAAATAAAGTTTCTCTGAGAATTTGTGTGAAAGTCTTGGTATGGATGTATGTCTTCATTTCTTTTGGGTAATACCTTGGTGTAGGATGGCTGAATCATTTGGTACAGTCTTTGTACACAGTGTAGAGATGCCTTGTTCGTAACAACCAAAAGCTGAAAGTAATACAAATGTCCATAAGCAATGTAAGAAACTGAATAAAATTTCCAGAGTAGTTGTCAACTGGCAATGTAATGAGAGTTCTAATTCCTCCAATCCTTGGAACAGTCATTCTTTCTCATTTCAGTCATTTGAATAGATATGTAGTATTATTTTATTGTAGTTTTAATTCATACTATTCTGTTGCCTAGTGATATTGAGCATCTTTTCAAGACATATGTACTGTTAATACATCTTGTTTGGTGAAGTGAGGAAATCTTTTGCCTGTTTATTTATTTGTAATTGAGCTGTTTATCTTTAGTATTTTTTGTATATTCTGAATACAAGTTCTTTATCAGCTAGTTTTTAAATAAATATTTCTTCCCTTCTGTGACTCATCTTTTCAATCTCTTAATGATATTTTTTGAAGAGCAGAATTTTTTAGTTTTGATGGATAAACTTATTAATTTGTTCTTTGCAAGTTGTACTTTTGGTACCACATCTAAGAAGTCTTTGCCCAATTCAAGGTCACAAAGGTTTTTTCCTACATTTTTTTCTAGAGGCTATATACATTTAAGTTTTATATTTAGGTTTATGATTCATTTTGAGTTAATATTTGTATGTGGTACAAAATTATATATCCATGTTTATTTATTTGCACATAGATATCCAAATTTTCCAACATCACTGAGAAGACTATTCTTTCTTCACTGAATTATCTTTGTGCCCCTGTCAAAGGATAACTGTCCATGTATGTGTGGATTGTTTGACTATCTTCTGTTCCCTTGATCTGTTTGTCTATATATATACATCAATATTGGAGGAGGAAATGGCAACCTACTCTAGTTTTTTTGCCTGAAAAATCCCGTGGACAGAGGGAGCTTGGCAGGCTACAGCCCAAAGGGTCACAAAGAGTTGGACACAACTGAGTGACTAAGCACTCACATCAATATCACACTGGCTTAATTACTGTAGTTTTTGAGTCTTTAAATCAAGTAGTATTAGTCTTTATCTTTTCTGAGTTGTTTTGGCTATTGTAGATCCTTTGTATTCACATATGAATTTTAAAATCAGCTTGTCAGTTTCAACCAAAGAAGCTGTTCGGATTTTAAGTGATATTGCATTGAATCTGTCGATCTATTTGGGAGAAAATTAATCTAAACAGTAGTGAGTCATCTGATTTGTAAGTAAAGTCTCTATTTTTATTTGGAGAGAATATCCCGTATATTCTGTTTTTGTTGGGTGAGGTGTTCTGTAAATGTCAAATAGGTCACTTTGCTTGGTAGCTTAATTAATTTCTGTCAGCAGTGTTGTTAGTTATTAGTGTATAGGTTTTTCACATCTTTGGTCAGATTTATCCCTAAATTTTTCATATTTTTGGTGTTATTATAAATGGCTTTTAAAATTTCCATTGCTGATTGTTTCTCCCTTGTATATGGAAATTTAATTAAGTTTTTTATATTGGTTTTTATCAGCAAACTTGTTAAACTCTCTTATTATTTTAGTACCCTTTTTTGGAGTAGATTTCCATTAGATTTTCTGCATACATACATATATTTCAATAATCTATAAACAAAGACAGTTTTACTTCTTCCTTCCCAATCTTTTATTGATACTTCTGTTTTTTTGCATTATTACCTTGCTAGAACCTTGCTGAATAGCAATTACAGGAGTAGATACCCTTGTCTTTTTCCTAATCTAAGGGGTCAAGTGTCATTCTATTACTGTTGAGTCTAATCTTAGTGATAGGTTTTTCATATTTGCCCCTTTAGGTCAAGGAAGCCCCCCCCCACCCTTTTTTTTAAAGTAATCTCAGTTTCTAGAGAATTTTTTTCAGAAATGGATGTTGGATTTTGCCAAGTGTTTTTGGGATATTTTTGAGATACTTATTTTCTGCTATTACAGAGTTTTTTTTAAAAAAACTCAGGAACTGACTGATCTCAAAGTCTTCCAAAGGGCCAGTGTATGTTAGGAATCATGTTTGGCAGCAATAAGTAGATAGTTGAAAAATGGAAACATTTACTGAGGAATTTTTTATTTTTTATATAATAAAACATCTGGAAGTTAGTGGTTTATGGTGTTTGTTCATCCATGCAAGAAATTCAGAGCAAAGAGTTCCAGGATTCCCTGGCCCTTCCCTCAGGGTTTTGTGTGTGTGTATGTGTGTGTGTGTGTGTTTGTGCACACATGCTCAGTCATGTCCAACTCTTTGTGACCCCATGGACTTTAACCCGCCAGGTTTTTCTGTGAAATTTTCCAGGTGAGAATACTGGAGTGCGTTGCCATTTCCTAATGTAGGAGATCTTCCCATCCCAAGGATTGAACCTGTATCTCTTATGTCTCCTATATTCGCAGGTGGATTCTTTACCACTGCACCACCTGGGAAGTCCCTCCCTCAAGGTTGCCTGATGGTATTTTCAGATTCAGCCTTTTTGTCCACGTACTGGGCATCAAGAAGAAAGAGATGGGAAATTGCACTTACCATTGAGCCTATCCCCCTACACTTCAATCCAGAAAGAGGGCTGGGAATGTGGTTTATTGCTGGTCATGTCATTGTCCTTAGTGACAGTGGTATTCTGTTAATTAAGGTAGAAAGAAGACTATACATTAGGTATACAATTAAAGATGTCTGCCAAAGACATTGGCAGTAAATGTTCTTTGTACTTGTCCTTCCAGCTCTGTCATGAAAGCTCTATGGGAAGGAAGTTTAGGTGTGGATTTTAAAAAATACCTTTACTAACTTCAACTTTCCAGACTCCCTGTGTTTTCTCACTCTCCATGACTGATCAGCCATCAATGCATGTCACGTATATGAACTTGTGGTTGCTGCAGGGTGAGACCCTTTGCCCTCTGCAGTGAGTTACATATCTTTGGGAGTGGGATGAAAAGAGAATGGAGTCTGAGGCAGCTGCTGTTGGCTTCTCTTTCCTGCAACTTTATTCCAGAGGTGTCTACTTCCCCAGATCAGATATTCTCGCTTTCCTGAGACTCTCCTTGTTCGCACTCCAGGTGGAATTAATTGCTCTCTTCAATATTTTTATGATGACTTTTTTGAGATGTAGTTCAATACCATAATATTCAACCATTAATAATTTAGTGGGTTTTAGCATCTTTACAGGGTTGTACAACCAGGGCACAATCAATTTTAGAATATTTTTATTTCCTCAGTAAAACCCTGTACCCATTAGCCATCACTCCACATTCACACTTAGTCCCTCCCAGCCCTAGTCAACAACTAATATACTTTCTGTCTCTATAGATTTGCCTATTTGGATTACATATAAATGGAAACATTGAATATGCTTCACAGTGTTTGTTCATGTAGTAGGGTATTGTTAATCGCTCATTTGTGTCTGACTCTTTACCACCCCATGGACTGTAGCCCACCAGCCTCCTCTGTCCAAGGGATTCTCCAGACAAGAATACTAGAATGGGTTGCCATTTCCTTCTCCAGGGGCTCTTTGCAACCCAGGGACTGAACCTGGTCTCCTGCATTGCAGGCAGATTCTTTCCCTGTATTACACCTGCATTCCACTCTGCATTTTTTGGGTTTGGGGAGCCTATATTTGACTTCCTTTGCAGACTAAGAGCTCCTGGTCTGCCATTTTTGTGTCCATAGTAGTGTCCAGGAATGTGCCTGCTACCTCAGTAACATCCTTGAATTGAAGGAGAAAGGAATCCATTCCTTTTCAAAAAAAAAAAAAAAAAAAGGCAAGAAGGCAGGCTGCAATGTAATGTTTGCAAATATGAAAACAAAATTATTCCTCTCTGTAGTGAGCACTGTAGCAACAATTTGACTTTTATAAAGACATTGTATATAATTGGCCACAAACAAAAATATGGAGTGGATAAAATTTATCTTAGAAGTCAATTCTCTACTTTCTCTGTTTTTCTCATCTGAATCTTCTAACTCCTGACTTGCAGCCATCTAGCATACCTGCCCTATTATCTGACCCAGTGAAGCTGCTATCATCCGTTCTTTCCTGCTTCCCCACTCCCATCAAAACTCATCAGGCATTTTGGTCAACTGAGATTCAGACACCTGGAGTCACTCCTGCTGCCTCTAATGTCACTGCAAATATTGGGAAAATCATTCCATTTTCCATGTCCCAGTTTTCTTATCTGAAAAATGTGGGAATGGTGTTTAGCAAAGGCACCTTTAACTCTAAAAAAAAAAAAAAGTTAGGTCCATACCATTTCTGTCCTTTATTGTGCACATCTTTGCATGAAATATTCCCTTGGTATCTCTCATTTTCTTGAAGAGATCTCTAGTCTTTTCCATTCTATTGTTTTCCTCTATTTCTTTGCATTGATCACTAAGGAAAGTTTTCTTACCTCTCCTTGCTATTATTTGAAACTCTGCATTCAAATGGATATATCTTTCCTTTTCTCCTTTGCTTTTGGCTTCTCTTCTTTTCTCAGCTATTTGTAAGGCCTCCTTAAACAACCATTTTGCCTTTTTGCATTTCTTTTTCATGGGGATGGTCTTGATCCCCTGTCTCTTATACACATCTTTCCTCTCTGTAGTGAGCACTGTAGCAACAATTTGACTTTTATAAAGACATTGTATATAATTGGCCACAAACAAAAATATGGAGTGGATAAAATTTATCTTAGAAGTCAATTCTCTACTTTCTCTGTTTTTCTCATCTGAATCTTCTAACTCCTGACTTGCAGCCATCTAGCATACCTGCCCTATTATCTGACCCAGTGAAGCTGCTATCATCCGTTCTTTCCTGCTTCCCCACTCCCATCAAAACTCATCAGGCATTTTGGTCAACTGAGATTCAGACACCTGGAGTCACTCCTGCTGCCTCTAATGTCACTGCAAATATTGGGAAAATCATTCCATTTTCCATGTCCCAGTTTTCTTATCTGAAAAATGTGGGAATGGTGTTTAGCAAAGGCACCTTTAACTCTAAAAAAAAAAAAATCTATATTCCTCTGTAGCAATTCAGAATAAAAAAATGAGCAAAACAAAGATTGTCACTTTTTATTCATGGCACCAAGATAGACTTCTCAGGAAAAATGGACTTCTCAGGAAAGATGGATTAGCTAGAAGGTGTGTGTTTCTCATTTCAGTCGCTGAGTTGTGTCCGACTCTTTGCAATGCATGGACTACAGAATGCCAGGCTTCCCTGTCCGTCATCAGCTAACTCCCAGAGCTTACTCAAACTCATGTCCATTGAGTCGGTGATGCCATCCAATCATCTCATCCTCTGTCGTCCCCTTCTCCTCCCACCTTCAATCCTTCCCAACATCAGGGTCTTTTCCAATGGGTCAGTTCTTCGCATCAGGTGGCCAAGGTATTGGAGTTTCAGCTACAGCATCAGTCCTTCCAATGAATATTCAGGACTAATTTCCTTTAGGATTGACTGGTTGGATCTCCTTGCAGTTCAAGGGACTCTCAAGAGTCTTCTCCAACACCACAGTTCAAAAGCATCAGTTCTTCAGTGCTCAGCTTTCTCTATAGTCCAACTCTCACATCCATACTTGACTACTGGAAATACTATAGCTTTGAGTAGATTGACTTTTGTTGGTAAAGTAATGTCTCTGCTTTTTAATATGTTGTCTAGGGTGGTCATAGCTTTTCTTCCAAGGAGAAGCATCTTTTAATTTCATGTTTGCAGACACCATCTGCAGTGATTTTGGAGCCCAAGAAAATCAAGTCTGTCACTGTTTCCATTGTTTCCTCATCTATTTGCCATAAGGTGATGGGACTGGATGCCATGATCTTAGTTTTCTGAATGTTGAGTTTTAAGCCAACTTTTTCACTCTCCTTTTTCACTTTCATCAAGAGGCTCTTTAGTTCTTCTTCGCTTTCTGCCTTAAGGGTGGTGTCATCTGCATATCTGAGGTTGTTGATATTTCTCCCAGCAATGTTGATTACAGCTTGTGCTTCATCCAGCCCAGTGTTTTGCATGATGTACTCTGCATATAAGTTAAATAAGTAGGGTGACAGTATACAGCCTTGACTTACTCCTTTCCCAATTTGCAACCAGTCTGTTGTTCCATCTTCAGTTCTAATGGTTGCTTCTTGACCTGCATACAGATTTCTCAGGAGACAGGTTAGATGGTATTCCCATCTCTAAGAATTTTCCACAGTTTGTTGTGATCCACATAGTCAAAGGCTTTGGCATAGTCAATAAAGCAGAAATAGATGTTTTTCTGGAACTCTTACTTTTTCAATGATCCAGCGGATGTTGGCAATTTGATCTCTGGTTCTTCTGCCTTTTCTAAATCCAGCTTGAACATCTGAAACTTCATGGTTCATGTACTGTTGAAGCCTGGCTTGGAGAATTTTGAGCATTACTTTGCTAGCATGTGAGATGAGTGCAATTTTGCGGTAGTTTGAGCATTCTTTGGCATTGCCTTTCTTTGGGATTGGAATGAAAACTGACCTTTTCCAGTCCTGTGGCCACTGCTTAGTTTTCCAAATTTGCTGGTGTATTGAATGCAGCACTTTCACAGCATCATCTTTCAGGATTTGAAACAGCTCAACTGGAATTCCATCACCTCCACTAGCTTTGTTTGTAGTGATGCTTCCTAAGGCCCGCTTGACTTCACGTTCCAGGATGTCTGGCTCTTGGTGAGTGATCACACCATCGTGATTATCTGGATCATGAAGATCTTTTTTGTACAGTTCTTCTGTGTATTCTTGCCACCTCTTTTTAATATCTTCTGCTTCTGTTAGGTCCATACCATTTCTGTCCTTTATTGTGCACATCTTTGCATGAAATATTCCCTTGGTATCTCTCATTTTCTTGAAGAGATCTCTAGTCTTTTCCATTCTATTGTTTTCCTCTATTTCTTTGCATTGATCACTAAGGAAAGTTTTCTTACCTCTCCTTGCTATTATTTGAAACTCTGCATTCAAATGGATATATCTTTCCTTTTCTCCTTTGCTTTTGGCTTCTCTTCTTTTCTCAGCTATTTGTAAGGCCTCCTTAAACAACCATTTTGCCTTTTTGCATTTCTTTTTCATGGGGATGGTCTTGATCCCTGTCTCCTGTACAGTGTCACAAACCTCCATCCATAGTTCTTCAGGCACTCTGTCTATCAGATCTAATCCCTTGAATCTATTTGTGACATCCACTGTATGATCGTAAGGGATTTGATTTAGGTCATACCAGGATGGTCTAGTGATTTTCCCTACTTTCTTCAATTTAAGTCTGAATTTGGCAATAAGGAGTTCATGATCTGAGCCACAGTCAGCTCCCAGCCTTGTTTCTGCTGACTGTATAGAGCTTCTCCATCTTTGGCTGCAAAGAGTTTAATCAATCGGATTTTGGTATTGACCATCTGGTGTGTTTCTAGTGGACAGTTATTTTCAAGAGATGGTCATGGAAGCATTTTTCAAATGAACTTAAATGCATTGATTATAATATATCCTTTTAAGACACAGTAGGTATTCTGTTTTAATGATGCCACTGGTTTAAAGGCATCTCTAGTCTGTCTACTCTTACTTCCACCTTCCTGCCATACCTTAGGTGTAAATCCAAAGGGAAATGTTTATGGCAGAAGAGAAAACTATTGAGTGTAGTTAGTGGCTCCCAGTATTAAAAGCAAGTATTTACAAGTGAAAGGAATGAGAGCCACGTAACTGGTAATGGGATTTAAATGGATTTAGGAACTAAGGCTGAAACAGGATCCTCATTAGAGAAGATTCCAGGGTCATGAGGTCAGTCCTCACCTGTCCATCAGGCAGACAGGCTGTCCACAGCTTTCACTTCAAAGATAGAGCATGTTTTTCTCATCAGTGTGTCTTGCCCCCCAGTTCTTGAGGGAGAGGATGCCTTGCCTGGCCCCTGGCAACCTGATGTGTCCACAGTGGTGTACCAAATAGCTCCACATATTCAGCTTACATCAATGTCTGAAAGATGATTGAAAACTCAGAATGTGATTCTTCACCATTTTCTTAAAGAGAGATGTGAAAAAGAATCATATTGGGTAGACTGTCTTTGTTAGCATCTTCCTGTTATTAATTGCACTTCTGAAAATAAGAACAGGGCTTCCCTGATGGCTCAGTGGTCAAGGATTTGCCTGCCAATGCAAGGGTCTCAGATTCGATCCCTGAGCTGGGAAGATGCCATGTACTACAGAGCGACTAAGCCCCTGTGGCACAACTATTGAGGCTGTGCTCCAGAGCCTGGGAGCTGCAACTACTGAAGCCCGAGTGCCCGAGAGCCCGTGCTCTGCAATAGGAGAAGCCGCCTCAATGAGAAGCCCACATACAGCAACTAGAGAGTATTCCTTGTTCTCTGCAACTAGAGAAAAGTCAGCAATGAAGACCCAGCACAGGCAAAAATAAATAAAGAAATATTAAAAAAATAGTAATAAAATAGGGAATAAAATGACAGTTTCCCATGGATGAGAAAGCCATACTTCGGATGGTTCTTTTGTGCTTCTTGAAATTTAAGCTGGTGAGCATTTGCTACAAGTGACTGCTGTTCCCTGTCTTCTTTTCCAGCTGACCTTGGAATTTTCTATATGACAAATTCGTCTTTAACTCACCATGGTTCCTTCCGTGGAGGCTGTTAGTCCTGAAAGCTCAGCACCCAGAGTAGGTGGCATTTGAGGCTGAAAGAGGAAAGATGAAACTAGGGTCGAGGTCTAGCTCAACCAGTTTCCTAGAGGGAGAGTCTGTTTATCACCACAGATGCTATGGTTGTTTTCCTGCAACTTGGAGAATTGGTACATCAGAGAACGTAAAGTTTTCCAGCTTGCTCTCATCTCCTCCATTGTCTCTTTGCTCTCACTGGTCTGTGGGTTCTTGATGAGAAATGTTCCTAGGTATGGGGAGTCCCGAGCTATGGGACAGGGCATGGAACAGAGATGATGCTTGTGTGGCAGTCTAATGCCATGTGGATTCTGCACCACGTAACAGTAGAATTTTATGTTCTTTCCTTTGAGGATCTGGTTACCAACAATATATTTCATTATTTAGATCATTATTTGACTTTAGGCTTCAATGCCTTGAGGTGATTCCTTTGACTCTAGCTTTAATGAAGGGGGGAAAAAATGTTAGGAAAGCAGATTGCACCTTCCAATCCCTAATTAGCTTGCAGTCTAATTTGTTTTCTGCTATCTATTTATGTTTTGCTTTAGACTTTAGCCAAATGTTATTTCAAGGTTTTCATTTAAAAAAAATCAGATTTAAAAAATACCATTATAGAAGTTTTTTCGTCTAGTACAATTGACTAGTCTTCTTGGTGTTCGTTTCATAAAATACAAAGTTTGTATCATCAGGAATCAAACATGAGAGCATTTGTATGAGTATTCAGCAATCTCAAAGCATTTTGAAGCAGATCTTCTTTGATGTTTACATGTAGAAATTCACTTAGTATCCTTTCTTGGAATCAACAAAACAAGAGCAACAAGGAGCAATCAACTGGTATCCAAGCATACGCAATTCTGATCACTAACCTTTTCATACCCAGGTTTAACTTAACATGCATTTTTTTAACCCATTTTAGTAATATATTAGAGAAAAGGTTCTAGACCAGTTTGCTTAGTCCTTTCTTTCTGGTTGATTCAGGTGGGTACAGTGCAAAATCTTTTGGTGTCACCCAGGGGAGAAGAGCTAAACTGCACCTAAAAACCACAGTTTAGTTTATAGTCTGTATCATGGCTGTGCATATCAAAGACACAGTCTGGAGGAGAGAAAGATGTGCAGTAAAAGAAGGCATAAAGGAAGATAAGGAATGAAAAAAATGAGAGAGGAAAAAGGGAGAGGAGCAAATAGAGACTTGCCCATGGAATATCACCCCAAACTCCTCCTCTCCTGGCCACATGCTCTTTGTAGATATAAACCTCCAGGTTACTGTCATCCAATCCAGTGACCTGGGTACCCAGAGATTTTCCAAGTTTCAAATGGTGGAACTGATTTTTTGATCAAATGAAATTATATGTAGATGCCTAAGATATAAAGACAAAGTTGTGTTTTATTAATAGAAATTTACCTTATAAGTTAACATTTATAACATTTGCTTAGTATAAAATTAATGGGTGAGAACATGAGTATTTTAAATAGACATAAAAATTGAAAATTGAGAATATGCATGGTACTTCTTTTCATCTACCACTATATACAATTTCTGTGTTTTCTTTTAAATTCACAGTGACAGAAAACTCTGGTTTCATATTAAAGATAAATAGTATCTAATTTTTAAAACTTCTCAAACTTGGAAGTGGAAACAGAATTTTAAGTAGATTTACTATCTTGAAGGAGGAGAAATTGAAAATTGGATGTCTGAAGACTGTTCACTAACAATATATTGCAAACATAGATGTCATCACTCCGTTAGGCAAGTTGCACCAGACATTGTCAAATTTGCATGTTTACAAAGGGTGCCAGCATCCTCTGTAAGATGTGAGTGTCCTGGGTGTACATGCTACCATGTAACAGCGTGATTCAGGATCCAGACCATCCCCTGCACAATTAGGGGAAATTATATATTATATTATTATAAGATACACACACACCCATATATATTGTTGAGCCAAAAGTGATCATGAATTTTAAGGTTTTTATCAAGAAAATTCAGACATGAAGAGATATAAGGAAAAGACATTTTAGGTGAAGAGAAAGCAAAAGCAAGAGTAGAAAGAAAAATAAGTGGAAGTGAGAAGATCTGTCTAGGTGCAGTGTTTGGAGCAATATCTTTGGAAAGAGAGAGAGATACTTTGAAAATCAAAGTAAGGTATCAGGACTTTATTCTGAGAATTAGTGGGGAATATTCTGTGTGTTAGTCACTCAGTCGTGCCCGACTCTTTGCGACCCCATGGACTGCAATCCACCAGGTTCCTCTGTCCATGAGATTTTCCCGGCAAGGATACTGGAGTGGGTTGCCATTTCCTTCTCCAGGGGAGCTTCCCAACCCAGGGATCGAACCCGGGTCTCCTGCAACTGCAGGCAAATTCTTTACCGACTGAGCTACAAGGGAAGCCCTAAGAAAGATATAAATTTGTTACAAGAAATCATCAGTTAGGTCAGCTGCTGAGGATACTGCAACAGAATAGAGTGATCAAAATTTCAGGAAATACAAGTTTGCATCCTGTTAAACGTCCTATTACATCTTCTGGGCGTTGTGTGACATTTTGTGGAACCTTACATACTCCAGTTATGGCATTTTGCTGTCTTGTACTTGCATACCTAAAATTTAAAGAAATAATAGTAAGTCCTTTTAAATGAATGACCCATCTACAATATGAAACATACATGGAAATGGCAGGAGACACTGAATCCTAAGATTGGCACATATCAACTTAACCGGGCAGTATAAGTCAGCATGTTATAGGACAGTGTGTTTATATGTTTCAGACAGATTTTGCTTTCAATTACAGTTACATATGTAATTGTGGCTCAGTGGTAAAGAACCCCTCTGCCAAAGAAGGAGACATGGGTCAATCCCTGGGTGGAGAAGATTTCCCTGGAGAAGGAAATGGCAATCCACTCCAGTACTCTTGCCTGGAGAATCCCATGGACAGAGGAGCCTGATGGGCTACCGTCCGTGGGTTGCAAAGAGCTGGACAGGACTGAGTGACTGAGCACATACATACAAACATCTCCTTGGAACTCTAGTGTCAAAATCTCTAGCTCATATGGCTGGTACCCCTCACCAAAACGCTTGGGTATTAAGGAATCATTCTGGTAATAGGACGTAAACTTTTATTTTCTGAAATTTTGATCACTCTATTCTGTTGCAGTGTCCTCATCAGCTGACCTACCTGATGGTTTCTTGTAACAAATTTATATCTTTCTTTAGAATATCCTCCACTAATTCTCAGAATCAAGTCCTGATACTTTGATTTTCAAAGTATCTCTCTCTCTCTTTCCAAAGATACTGCTCCAAACACTGCACCCAGACAGATCTTCTCACTTCCACTTATTTTTCCTTCTATTCTTGCTCTTGCTTTCTCTTCACCTAAAATGTCTTTTCCTTATATCTCTTCATGTCTGTTTCTTGATAAAAACCTTAAAAGTGATGATCACTTTTGACTCAGCAACATATATATATGTGTATATCTAACAATAATATAATATATAATAAATATATACACAATGTAGACTTACAACAGTATATAAATCACACTAAAGATATTTAATGACACAGAAAGATTTTTTTCCCATTTTATTGAGGAAATATAAAATGAAAAATATTATAATTTTCTTTTTTTCCTTAAGAGACAGGTTTATTTTGCTTGTTGGTATTTTATCATTGGGCAGTAGCTCCATTTTATTTTTATAATAACAAATGAATTAATAAAACTTATCTCTCAAGCGTAGGACAGCTTATACCATCCTTAAGTAAAATTTTGGAAGATCTTAAATCCAAACTCTTCTGAATTGTTTTCACAATTACTCATATATCCAGATACTTTAAAGAAGGTTTAACCATGTGAGTGACACTGACGTCCAACACCGCATCTTTCTGATGTCCCCTTCTATCTATCCATTGAGCTTTGTTTTGGAAATCATCAGGCTACTCATCTGCTCATGTTTGCAATGATATCCCCTATCTTCACAGGTTGGGACATACCAATAATATGCAGTAATGAAAGGGGAACTGAGATTTACTATTTCCTAAAGACCTGAATGCCATTTTTCAGCTATTCTCATCAACAAAGGATATCTAGCTCTGCTGTGTCGTAGTTATGAATAACACATGCACAAAGAAATTTGACTGTTGTTTCTAGTAAAGGTATTATGTGAAGGGAATACCTTTTGGTCTCCTCTGTTGCCTTGGAGTCCTGAGATCTTGCTTTGTGCTATGTTTGTGCATCCACATATGCGTCTGCTGAAACAAAGAGGCTGTATTTGGTAGTCACTGATAATTTTTTTAAAAGTAGATCAGGCAATTTTCCTTGAAACCTCTTTCCTAACTTAGCATGAAGTAGAATTAAAGAGTAGACATGAAGGCATTTATTTGGAGGTATCAAAATAAGAAGGGGAATTGTTTGGTTACACAGAGGACTGCAAGAGGACCGAGGAACGGAATGAAGACAATCATCAAGCATGCATGTTGTTTTTAAGCGATACTTGAGACTGATATGTGAAACAGCTGTGTTGTTGGGGTTTTTTTTCTTGTGCCAACTTTCCTTATTTGATTGATTTTTCTCTCTGACAGCCCACTGTGCTGATAAATGTGTCCATGGCCGCTGCATTGCTCCAAACACCTGTCAGTGTGAGCCTGGCTGGGGTGGGACCAACTGCTCCAGTGGTAAGTGGGCACCTGCCGTTGTCTGTCTCCGGATGTTTTTGCTGTATGAGCCCCTTGTCTCCATGGGTTTCCCTCTGCAGCCCAGTGCCGAATGTGGTGTGGATCCCCAACCCAGCTCACAAATCGTGTTTCTTTGAAATCTCTACATGTATTATACATAGGAGGGTTATGAATAGAGTATAAAGAAAGACACTTGGAAAGCAGGAGATCTCAGTAATCTGATTCTGATACTTCTATGAATATGAATACATATTCCAGAGTAGGATCCAGAATTCAGATTCCTTCATTCAGTAAGGCAGTTGTGGTAACACAGCTATTGTATTCTGACACCTGTTTTTACTTGTTCATATATCTAATATATTTTCTTGGTGAGGCAAATTTACCACTTGTTGGTTTTAAAGCAGAAGCAAAATTGATATTTTCAATGCTCAACTCGTTTATTTATCTCTGAATTCTGAGGTACCAATAATAAGTACTTTCTCAGATAACTGGGGTGAATTACTGGTAGTAAATGAAAATTCGTGACCATTTAGGTACTAAGTCATAATATATAATTTGTCTCCATTGTATTAGAATTATAATTCTAAGATGATGGTGTTTTGGATGATAAACAAATTGCACTTAAAATCCTGTATTCATGATTATGAGGATTAAATGGTGGAATGTCATGTAATACTGTTGCTTTTCTAAATTTCACAGTTAAAACTTAAGTTTTCTGGCTAACTCCTTGCTGCGCGTGTAATTGTGTACTCTTCCTGTTCCTTTATACTTCATTTTGCCTTGAAAAATGTGAGAAAGAGCTGAAGTGCAACTCAATTGTAATGCATGAAATGTTAACATTTAGAGAAAGGGAATAATAGTTTTCAAATTACCAAGCCCTCACGACAACTCAGATTTGTCCTCGTTGCCACCAAAGAATTTCTGAAATCAGTCAAAAAGAATATCAGGCTATGTATAATAGATAAGCTGGTTTTAGGAATTTTTACTTGCTTCCCTTTGGAATTGGGGAAGTTATTCTGTATCTTGTTAGAACTGCTTTTTTGAGGCTTGTGATTTCCTGGCTGTCTCTAAAACAGCATCGATCTCCAGGGGAGGTCCTGTGCTGTCTGTGCACAGAACATTCCATGTGAAAGAGCTTTTTTACTGTGTCTTAGGGAGTGTGTGTGCATGTCTCTCTGTCCCTGACAGGGTTCCCATTCCAATGGGTAACTGTCTTGCAGGGTTTTGTTTGGCTTCTGCTGGAGATCAGGAGGAGAGTGGGCATTTTGTTCACACTGTTGAGTCAAAATGTTTAGGATGTGGGATCTGGCTCATGTCCATTTTTTTGGCTAACTGACCTCAAATGCAATGTTGCTTTCCCTGACTTTTCCAGCTTAAAGATCAGTTGTGCCTACACATTTAGAAGAAAAATAACATTATTGTATAAACCATTGAGAGAGAGAAGAGTGGCTGTATTCTTCATCTGAAAAATGAGATTTGTTATTACTAATTTCAGGGGGAAAGTTGTGGAATAATTTTAGTCATAGTCACACTTTGTCTCCTAAGAGCTGCAGCTTACCTCGTGCTAAGAGATCAGGCTGAAGTGTGTATAAACAAAAGGAAAGCCAACATGGGTTTCAGACTGTCTAGAACTGACTTAGGCCTTCTAGAAAATTAACTGTTGCTTTATTTTGGAATCGACCAACTTTTTAATGAAGCCTCTAGAATTCTTCTAGAAAGAAACACACGTTCTTTCAATTCTGGGTGAAGATACTGAGGTGACTTTTAGTTTATTCTCCACAGCTCATGTTTTGGTACTATCATGAACAGAAGCATCAATAAACATGGACAGATATCTGAGAAAACATTTCTGACACCTTTTTTAAGCACCTACATTCTGTTCTGAGTCAGAGCACTGAATTTTGTTACCTGGCTTTTGTCTGTAGTTGTTACCCTAATATGCTTCATTAGGAGGTGTGTGATTTAATACTCTCAGCCAAATAATTCTTGAAGCAAATGCATACTCTGGTAACCTATTAAGTAGCAGAGTTAAAATGACCTAGTTCCCAAGGATTTTTATCTCTCTGTATCATCCTCTCTGGTTATCATTACGCATATATTTGATACTGTATGTTAGGTTGAGAAAATAATTTCTTTTTAAATTAGATCAATTCCTTGCATTAGTCAGGGTCCAATCAGGAGACAGAAATTGCAATAATGTTTTCGACTAAACCTTTCATTTTGGAACAATTTTAGTAAGGTTACAAGATAGTAGAGAGCTTCCATATACCCACACCTAGTTTTTCCTTTGACATCTTAAGGTAGCATTAGCTTGGCAAAACTAGTTGCCAAAAGAAACTGACCTGAATGCACTACTAGTTAGTTCACTACTAGTAGTATACTACTAGTATATGCTGTTAAACTCTAGGCTTTGTTTGAATTTCATTATTATTATTATTTTTTGTTAAAGTCCTCTTTCTTTTCCAAGATCCAGTGCTGGTCACTACACCGCATTGTCATGTCTCTCCAGTCCCCTCTGGTCTGTGACAATTACTCAGCCTTTGTTTTTCATAACCTTGACAACAACTAGCCAGGTATCCTGCAGAATGTCTCTCAGTTTGTGTTTTCCTTGTAGACTAGGGGTACAAGTTTTTAGAAGAATGCCACAAAGTTGAAGTGCCCATCTCATGACACTCTACCAGGGGTATGCTGATATTCACATGACATCACTGATGATGTCATCACCGATGATGTCATCACTCGGTTAACCTTCATCATCTAGTGATGGGTAGTGTTTGCCAGATTTCTCCACATAAAGTTATTATTTTTCTCTTTCCCATTTCTAGTCTCCAGAAATAAGTCACTCAGTCTAGTCTACCCTCAAGGGTGAAAGGTAGGGATTAAGCTCCATGGTTTTGGGAGGAGAGATTATCTATATATGTTATTTGGAATTCATCTGTAAAGAAAATTTATTTATTCTCTCCCATTTAGTCAGTCATTTATATCAGTGTGGGCTTATATATATTTATATGAAAAATCAATATCTTATTTTGTTGCTTAAACTGTTCTAGATTTGGCAATTGGGCGTTGTTTTACGTGGCTTCTGTGTCCTTTTGACATGCCCTGGTCCTTTTGTTTGGCTCTTATGTTTTGTTCTGTCTTTCGAGCACTTCCTGACTTTCTGCTACTGTAGGATTCTCCAATCTCACTTTGTGTTTTTCCTACTTCAGTCCTAGAATGAGCCATTAAAGAATCGCATTTAGAAACCAAGATCTGGATACTGGAGGTGCTCGTTGCTCCTGGAAAAGACTGTAACTTGAGCAAGGAAGGTTTATTAAAAAGAATTTTTAGCTGTAACAGGAAATTGTTGTGGGTATTGGCTAGTAGAAAGTAGATAACACTGAAAGGAATACAAGAATGGAAACTATAAGGGACACCCATATAAGGCCTGAGATAGAACACGCAAAGAGGAAGCTCCAGTAGGGGTATGGTACAGACCTTGTGAGAACACAGCCACAGCTTAGTGAATGGCAGAGAGGCTGCTGTGGTTTACTCCTCATGGGACTTGCTGGAAATCTGCTGTCTGGAACTTGCTAGAAATCTGTTCTATAGGATGCTTGAGAAAGCTGTTCTGGAGACATGTCTTATCCGAAGCACTCTGTTACTGGTAGCCCGAGGGAGGTGCCCGGGATGTTGCTAGCTGATGGGTGCTGCTCGTCCCAGTGCACTGTAGGAGCTGAATGCTGAAGAAGCTGCCCGTGCTGGAGGAGCAGGCGCTTCAGGAGTCAGCTGAGCTAGCACACTGGAAACACAATGGGAAGCGCTTCCTCTTGCAGTGTCTCTCAGCACCCTAGGAAAGTGCTTAACAGTCAGCCAGCTGGCCAGGAAGGGTATTTACATGACCCAGATCCATTCTGTAGATAAAAATGGAGGATAACTTTAGCACTGAGAAGCAATAAAGTACGTCCAATCTGCTCCTTTGGTTCCTTAGGTCTCCTGTACACCTTTCTATGCACATTTGAATTCTTGCAGATAAACAAAACAACTCAGCATTTCCATCTAATAAAACACAGCCTGCCATCTTACAAGTTAGGATGCTCTTTGCTCTTTCCTCAAAATAAAGAAATGCAGGTATGAACAGTAGTATCCTTTGCTGGTTCTGTTAAATTTTCCTGAAATTCATATGAAGTTCCACTGAATATTTTGTTGTTGCTGTTGTTTAGTTGCTATGTCTGACTCTTTTGAAACCCCATGGACTGTAGCCTGCCAGGCTCCTCTGTCCATGGGATTTCCCAGGCAGGAATAATAGAATGGATTGCCATTTTCATCCCCAGGGGATCTTCCCAACTCAGGGATCAAACTCTTGTCTCCTACATTGGCAGGCAAGTTCTTTATTCCTGAGCCACAAAGGAAGTCAAATATTTTGTTACCTAGATAGTGAAGTTGCCTTCCAACAACTTTTATTTTATATAAGATAAAATGCAAAGAAAGAGAAGAAAAAATAGCTTCTACAAATAAACCTGTAGATGTTGCCAGCAAAGAGAACTCTTTTCTGTAATGACGCACAGGCTGTACTTGGGTATATGGACTCTTTTTTCCCCATTTCAGATATCTCCCTTCTCACCCAGACCTCAGCTGCTTAGGGTTCTTTACCTGGAGGAATGACTCAAACCTCCACTCCTGAATTCTCAGTTGTCCTGCCTTTTTTTGGTCGTTGACCCTTTCCATTAATCTTTACTACTGGGCATGCGAGTTCCAAGAGGTGCCCCACAGAATCCCTTGGGTTCCAGACAGAGTTCAGCTTTCTCCCACTATGTAGCAGCAACCCAGTCCCCCCTTGATGATCAGGATTAAGTCATTCCAACCAGAAGAATAGCTCCTTTTATTTACATTATGAGTTTAAAATGAATAAATTGATAACTGTCACACACAACTATCTGTCTTGTATATTTTTTCCTTCTCGATATATACATGGGAGATTAAGTCTGACTGTTACCTTCCCAAGCACAAGTTTACAAAGGCTGCCTTTGGAAATTTAGTATGACTGTTCACTTTGTCAGTGGATGGACAGATTCCTATATGTGGTATATAGTTAGTGTTCCTGAGTCTCAATGTATCCTCTGTATGAAAAACCAGGTGTGTGAGAGAACTGAGCAGAGTTTGTTTGCTTGGAGTGAAATCATGGTTTATTCAACTAGACTTAGGCATATTGCTTCTTTTTAAATTTGATTAAATGAATTTTTAAAAAAGCACACACCTATTTTATGTTTATTGGCATCCTGATGTGTACCCTAGCCTATATGATGTTAATCTATCTTACCTCCACTTCTTTCTTTCCTCCTCTTTCCTGTTCTCTCTCTGTTCGCACCCCATCAATATCTTGGGTCTGTTCATCAATCCTGGATTTCTCTTCCTCTCTCACTGAATGATAAACAGCTCCCGGAGGGTAGGGGCTGTGTATTATTAATCTCTTTAGCCTCCACTCTGCTGTCATGTGACTGGAGCACAGTGAATGTTTGTTTCATTTAATGAGATTGAATGTGTGACTCTGAGACAGTCATTAATGTGTTCATGATGTGAACTTTCATTGATTACTGTATGCAAGGAACTATGCTGGATGCTGGGGATAGAGAAACCATTGGCAGTTGCTGGATCCACAGAGATCGAAGCCCATAGAAAAGTAGACAGACATGTAAGTGTCTTGTCCTGGGGAAGAGAACAGCCTCAGGAGAAGAGATGGATGGAAGGAGCCAGAAATGGTGCTGGGTAGAGCAGTGAGAGATGTTCCGGGTGGACTCAAAAGAAGGACCTGATGTAGTGCTGGAAACAGAAGACTGCTGTGTGGTGAGGGGTGATGCAAAGATGCTAAAGCATAGACTCATCTTCCGGAAACTTAGCTGGAAGGTCAACAAGAAGGAGCAAAGAGAGAGGGAGTTAGTAAAAGACATGCAAGCTCAAGAGCAAGTTCTGTGTGTGTTTGTTTGCTTTTGATTGTGTTTTAAGGTTAAAGAGGCTGAGAGGGAAGTGAGAGAGGGAAAGTCTGGAGGTTTGAGAGGTCATTTAAATGAGCGAACATGGCTCCTGAGAAGACAGATGGCATCCTGACTCTGATGGAAGGATTGAAGTACAAAGTATTTCCACTTCCCAACAGAATGAGGGAGGAAAGAGTGGCTGGCAGCATGTGGATAGGTTTCTGAGCTCAGGAGCTCATGGGCAGTGGGGAGGAGGATCTGAGCGGATTCATATTTGATGACCTTTCTTCTTTTGGTGAACTAGAGAAGACCTGCTGATACCAAGAGGAGCAGAAGTTAGACACGCTGATGATGTCAGCGTCATCATTAACCGGTGCTTCCTGTGTGCCAAGCATTATTGCAAGGGCTTTATAGGAAATAACCTCATTCAATGCTCAACAAGATGAGAGAGTTACAGTTCTTGTTCCTATTTTACAGATGAGAAAATGGAGGCACAGAAAAGTTAAGTGTCTGGCCTACGTTTATACTTCTGGTAAAGAGTGGAGCTGGACTTGCATCTCATTCAGAGCCAGAAATTTTAACCACAAGGGTATGGTGCCTTCTGAAGTGGGAAAGGAGGTTTCATGAAGGTGACGAGGTCAGGGATACCGAGGGGAATGACAACAGGAGGCAGGACTGACACCACCAGACAAAATAGCAAAGGAAAGTTCCTGAGAGATGTGGAGGGCGTACAAACATGTCATTTAAAATGACACCAATTTGGTTGGATGCCTTAGTAATTTGTAATTTCCTCATTTGTAACATTAAGGATGTTGGACCAGATTATATGTATCATCCCTTTCAAACCTATGATTTTGTGTGTGATTTACTCTCATAAGTATGTGTCTGCAATCCCCAAGACCTTTCTTTGTTTCAGAAACCCTTTAAACCTTTTGTATGAGTAGCAATACCACATTTGTTCTCTCAGCCCATATAATTCTATTTGTGATTTTCTAAAGGTCTATAGAGAAATTGATTTATCCTCTGGCGAGAGGGCATATCCAGAAACACACAGAGACACATATCCTGAGTCAGCCAGCAGCCAGCAGATAGTTCTCAAATGCTTGTTTCCCAGACTTTTGACATTAGTACCAAGTAGAAGCAAAAAATGGAAATTAATTTTGGTCTAAAACATCCAGACTGAGGTTTATGTAGTCATCAATAGCATTTCTGGTTAAATGTACTTAGAGTTAGTGAAAACATGCCTAGGAGGCCAAATTTGCCCGAACATTTCCAATACAGCATTAAGAACACAGATAACCTTTTAGATAAAGCAAACGTGCTGTGCTGCTTGGAGTAAGTAATAAGAATTTGCCTGCAGGATATTCGAATGGGGGAATCCATTTGAAAGATATTACAAGCCAGAAATTGTAAGGCACAAAAAGCTGACTTGTTTGCCAGCAAGGTCTGTTGATGTAAAGGGCTATTGACTGGATACAATGGAGGATCGATGTTGTCTGGGGAGAGAAGATACTGGAGCCCAATCCTTGTGGCAAGTTGTTAATATACCCATCGCACTGTCAGAATTGCTTTAGAAATCAGGTTGATGGAGCAGCAGGAATAAGAGTGGATCATTTGGGTTCACTGGCCTGGGGGCCAGACATTGAAGGCAGGTGGGAAGGACTGAGCTCAGAATGAATGTTTCATCAGAACTGCATGAGAGCAGTTTCACTGATGGACTGCATGAGTGATAGCAGTCACACACAGAAACTGCTGACTTTGCCTTCGTGAAAGTCTGAAATCTGGGCTGTTGTTGGTTCCTCTTTGGAGGGGCAGACAATCTCTTCCACTTCTACTCACCCAACTCCCTTTTGAAACTGAATGGCAATAGACTTCATGGTTCTCAATTCTGTGCTGTTTCGATGCCTCACTTTCCTAAGCTTAAAGAAGTTTCAAAGTATCTATGTCATATACTTGTGAGAATTAAATGATCCAATACCTGCTGAGTACTCAGCACCCAGCACTGTGCCTGGCATCATGATAACGGCTCAATAAATGATGTGAACATGTTAGTCATGCAGTCCTGTCCAACTCGGCAACCCTATGGACGGTAGCCCACCAGGATCCTCTGTCCATGGGGATTCTCCAGGCAAGAGTACCAGAGTGGTTGCATTCCCTTCTCCAGTGGATCTTCCCGACCCAGGGATCAAACCTGGGTCTCCTGCATTGCAGGCAGATTGTTTACCATTTGAACCACCAGAGAAGTCCTACTTACTTAACAATTCTTTATGTGACAAATGTGCCTCCCACCAGACTTCAAATCAGTCCAGTCTGTGGACTAGAGACTAGATGGAGCGGCTCTTTGTGGATATCTCATTTCTAGGTGACGCAGTGGTAAAGAATCCACCAGCCAGTGCAGGAGATACCAGAGATGTGAGTTCGATCCCTGAGTTGGGACGATCCCCTGGAGAAAGAAAATGGTACCACACACTCTAGTTAATTTCTTGCCTGGAAAATCCCATGGACAGAGGAGCCTGGTGGGCTACAGTCCATGGGGTCTCAGGGTCGGACATGACTTAGCACCCGTGTACACACACGTTTTGCCCTGCAGGCCACACCCTTCTTGAGCAGGAGCCTTTCCTCCTTCACAGCTGCTTGCCACGAGGCTCCCCAGACAGAGCCTCTGGTGGTGTTTTTCTCCCAACCTCTGACCATGAATGTCTTTACCAGATGAATTCATGTCTGGTTTGCATTGCTCTGGGCATCCTGAGAACACTATAGATGTTTATGTCACCCGCCCTAGTCAGTTCATAAGCTGTAAATACAAGGCTGGACTGTCATTTTATTTAACTCCACTACACATCATTTATTGATTTTTTTCCTTTTTTTTTTTTTAAGCTTTGAGTAATTGCCCTGTATATCTGTTTATCAGAAAATCCTGGTTCAACCTCAAAAATCTAACCTTTTGCTACTCTTTCCTGGTGCTATTCAAACCCAAGCCACCATCCTCTCTTAATTGTGATCACTATAGTCCCTACTCTTGCATCTACTCAAGCGCCACTGGGGTCAGTTCTCTCGACTGAGACCAGAGTGATCTTGTCAAAATGTACTTCAGAACATGCTGCTCCCCTTCCGGAAACTCCCCAGTATTTCCCATTACTGTTAGAATGAATGCCAAACCCTGATGGAGTCCACCAAGCCCTGTTTGATCTGTCCGTCCATACCTTCCTGCCCCCTCTTCATCCCACCAGTCACTCAGGGTACCACACTGCCTAGCCTCTGCCTCTTTTTCCTGGAACACAGTAGTTCCATTTTTTGCCTCTGCACTTGATACTTCCTCTGACAAAAAGGCTCTCCTCCTTGGAACTTTGCATGGCTGGCTTCTTAAGGCCAATGGACTTGCTAAGTGTCGCCACCAGGAGTGGCTTTCCCTGATGCTATATAAAGAATATTCCCCCGTAACTATTATATCTTCTTTTTAATTTTTTATGGCACTATTTGAAAATATTTCATTTGTTCACTTCTTTTTTGGTCTGTATTTCCCTCCAGGATATGAGGCCCATAGAAACATGAATTTTGTCTATTTTCTTCACTGCTAATTTCTTCACCTAATGTCTAGCACAGTTCTGGGTACCCAATGATTCTTAGTAAATATCTGTGGAAGGAAAGAATGAAGGCATAAATGTTTCAGGAGCAGTAATGGATATAAACAGGAGATAAGAGGGATGAGTAAGGTTCTACCTCTTTTTTCAAATGCTTTCAGTTTAATAGGATTGGAAGTCCGTCTACAAATACATAGGCAAAAGGAGTCAAGGAGGAAGTGGTCAGATGTCTTCTAGAAAAGGGCTTGACCTGAAGTCCTTCCTTCTGAGACATTGAGGAGGCTCAGGCTCCAATGATTTCAGGATTCCCCTTGGCTGTGTACACTGCAAGTTCTTTCATCCTTGGTAAATTTCCATGCACTGGCAGCTGCAATGAGATTGTAGAAGACAGGTAAGATGGAGTAGGTGTGGTTTCCATAGACCCTGAAGACACTGTGTATATAGACAGCTCTTCACCTTCAAGAGAAAAAAGTCTGTATACTATAAGCTATACTCATATGGTATTGTGATTTCTGAAATGGTGGCCCTGTGACTAAGAAAGGTGTTTGAAAATCAGTCCTTACTTGCATGGAGAATGCTTATTAAAAATGTTGCCATCTAAACTTGAGGATATTACTTCTCAAGGTAGAAATTTTGTATGAGGATATAAAACTTAGCTAATAATTTGTACCAAGATAGAGTATGAACAGTAAGAAATTAGGTGAAGAATTCAGACTACAGATTATTTCAAATCACATGGCAACCATATTCTGATGGCAGTAATGTGCTTCCTAGCTGTTCTGTGCAGAGTAAAGGAATGAAATGTATAACGTTAGATGGTTCTGTAGCCTCACTTGTTAGCTTACCTGTAAAATCAAGCAGGCGAATACCTGATTTTAGTAAAGCCATGTACATTTCCTCTCATAAGGTTATGTGTGTGTTGATTATCTAAATTTAAGTACTCTGGTTTCATATATAGTCCAGTATATGACTGTTTCAAATGTCTTATTGTTTGTGATTGTGTCAAAGAATATATACTTTTAAAATACTTGAAACTTTCTTCCAGGAAGGTAAGACTAAACAAAAATGGTTTTATTCCTTCTTTGGTCAAAATACCTTTTAATTCATTGACAACCTAGTTGACTTTAAAAAGTTTGAATATTTGTACATGTGTGTTAGAGCACAGTAATCATGTTTGAAATCACGGGATATAATCTTTGCATCTTTGTAACAGTGAAAATTCAGAGACAAATAAAAATGGCATTGAATATGAGAAAAGGTAGATTTATTGGAGATTGTTAACACAGTATAGCCATGTAGCCACTCATTCCTATAAACTTCTATATAGTGTTGATAATAGACCATATTAATAAGTGTTATCAATATTAGTAGATCTCAGTATCATAATATTGGGTGAAAAATCAAGATGCACAGTAATAGACACATTTTTTATAAAACTAATAATTCAATAAAGGGTAGAAAGTAATGAAACAGTGGTATTTATACTACTTATAAAGACTGTTTCAGTAGACAAGTATAGTAGAGGCTGTAAGTGCCTTGCTCTTGGGCCATAATTCTATGAAAACCTAATAGTTTTGCTACTCACTACTCTTGCACACAATGAATGGAAGTAACTTCCAAAGAAAGTTTAAATTTTAATGGAATTGATTTGAACTTGATTAGTATATAGCTCGGAGAAGGCAATGGCACCCCACTCCAGTACTCTTGCCTGGAAAATCCCATGGACGGAGGAGCCTGGTGGGCTGCAGTCCATGGGGTCGCTGAGTCGGACACGACTGAGCGACTTCACTTTCACTTCTCACTTTCATGCATTGGAGAAGGAAATGGCAACCCACTCCAGTGTTCTTGCCTGGAGAATCCCAGGGACGGGGGAGCCTGGTGGGCTACCGTCTATGGGGTCACACAGAGTCGGACACGACTGAAGTGACTTAGCAGCAGCAGCAGCAGCAGTATATAGCTGGAGAAGGAAATGGCAACTCACTCCAGTGTTCTTGCCTGGAGAATCCCAGGGACGGGGGAGCCTGGTGGGCTGCCGTCTATGGGGTTGCACTGAGTCGGACACGACTGAAGTGACTTAGCAGCAGCAGCAGTATATAGCTGTGAATTTTTGTTCATACACTAAAGAAAAGCACCTTTATCCTTACAAGTAAAAATAGCCTAATGTTGTAAAATAATTATTACACAAACCAGATTTATCCACGCTGAAAGTTAGTTCTTAAAATAATTACACAGCACCAAAGTTAAATGATTCTTTAGGACAAGACACCATAAGCAAAAGTAAAAGAGAAGGAAGAGAATGGAAATATTTTTGTAACATATAAAACAAAAGATTAATGTTGATAAATAGACTATATAAAGAACTCTCAAAAGGCAAAAGATACAGTAAGGTAATTCAGAGGCAAGGAAACCTGATTGGCAAATAAGCATATGAAAATATATTTATCCTTGTAATAGCTGAGGAAGTGCATGATAAAGGAACATGATGTCATTTTCCACCATTCGATTGGCAAAAGTTTAGAAGTCTGACAATGCTGCATGTTGGATGAGAATGTGAAAGGAAGCCTCCACACACTGCTCTCAGGAGAGCAAGTTGGCAGAATAAATTTAGAGAGTGGTTTGGCTGTCTCTAGAGTAAAATTATTCTTTGTGTACACCATATGATCCAGTATTTTTACTTCTTTATAATTTGTATACCTTGGAGAAACCTTTGCATTCATGTATAGGGGATATAGTGTTTGCATCTTTGTAACAGTGAAAATTCAGAGACAAGTAAAAATGGCATTAAATAAGAGAAAAGATAAATTCATTGGAGATTGATAACACAGTGTAATGCCATGTAACCATTCATTTCTATAAACTTCTATGTAGTATTGATAATACACCATATTAATAAGTGTTATCAATATTAGTAGATCTCAGTATCATAATATTGGGTGAAAAATCAAAATGCACACTTATATACACATTTTTTTATAAAACTAATAAATAAAATAATTCAATACATTATTTCTGGACACACAGATTAGAAGGATACACATTAAAATCCTGACAGTGGTTCCTTCTGGAGAAGGAGTAGGGAAAGAACTGAAAAAAATACAAAGGAGATAAAAAGAACTTTAAAATGTATTATTTCTTTCATTAAGTGATGAAGCAAATGTGATGCACTGCTCATAACAGTTAATTCTAGGTTGTGGGTATGTGAGCCTTTGCTGTAGTATTAAATAGTACTCGTCTTCTGATTAATTTTATTTTTACTCAAGAAAACTTAAAATTTTCAGACCATCCTGTTAGCATTAAGGGTTTGGGGCCTGGTTTTCCTTACTGTTGGAGTTTAAGCAAATCATTTAAGGCCTTTCAGCCTCTCACATCCAGGATGGAGATAATAAGTATTTGCACAGTGGTAGTCCTGAGTACATATCCTTCGGTACTCACCTCCAGCCCTCCTCCTCTGGGAGCCTTCCGCTGGCCTTGCTCTCCTCTGCCCAGAGGATATAAGGCCTCTGGATATAATGGATAGAAGGCCTCTGTGTTCCTCGAGCATCCTGTGCACGGCAAGGCTTATTGTTGTTCAACTACTCAGTCGTGTCTGACTCTGTGTCCCCATGGATTTCAGTCTGCCAGGCTTCCCTGTCCTTCACCATCTGCACAAGTTTGCTCAAACTCATGTCCATTGAGTTAGGGATGCCATCCAATCATCTCATCCACTGTTGTCCCCTTCTCTTCCTGCCCTCAATCTTTCCCAGTATCAGGGTCCTTTCCAGTGAGTTGGCTCTTCTCATCAGGTGGCCAAAGTATTGGAACTTCAGCTTCAGCATCAGTCCTTCCAGTGAATATTCAGAGTTGATTTCCTTTAGGATGGACTGGTTTGATCACCTTGCTGTCTAAGGGACTCTCAAGAGTCTTCTCCAACACCAAAGCAAGGCTTATTATATTAGCACGTTCTTTTCTGATAAGTCTCACTGTAGGCCAGTCTCTTCCAGTAGATAAAGAAAACTATAGGACAGGTCTTAGGGAGAAACAATAGTAAGTGCTCAACAAAAAGAACTTAGTAGCCATGGAAACTGCTTCAGTTCAGTTCAGTTCAGTCGCTCTTTGTGGCCGACTCTTTGCGACCCCATGAATCGCAGCACACCAGGCCTCCCTGTCCATCACCAACTCCCAGAGTTCACTCAGACTCACGTCCATCGAGTCAGTGATGCCATCCAGCCATCTCGTCCTCTGTCGTCCCCTTCTCCTCCCGCCTCCAATCCCTCCCAGCATCAGAGTCTTTTCCAGTGAGTCAACTCTTCACATGAGGTGGCCAAAGTACTGGAGTTTCAGCTTTAGCATCATTCCTTCCAAAGAAATCCCAGGGCTGATCTCCTTCAGAATGGACTGGTTGGATCTCCTTGCAGTCCAAGGGACTCTCAAGAG
>SJYT01005941.1:224931-341798 GCA_006410635.1 Cephalophus harveyi
AAGACCCTCATATCATTCCTTCCAAAGAAATCCCAGGGCTGATCTCCTTCAGAATGGACTGGTTGGATCTCCTTGCAGTCCAAGGGACTCTCAAGAGTCTTCTCCAACACCACAGTTCAAAAGCATCAATTCTTTGGCACTCAGCTTTCTTCACAGTCCAACTCTCTCATACATTACCACTGGAAAAACCATAGCCTTGACTGGACGGACCTTTGTTGGTAAAGTAATGTCTCTGCTTTTCATTATGCTATCTAGGTTGGAAACTGCTTAGTACATTTTTAATAAAAGAATGAATGAGCAAAAGAGCAAAAGCATGGCAAGACTTTATAAAGCAAAATATCCTGTAATGGCTCTCGAGGTTGTTATTATGCTTTTGACTTTAGTGAATATAAATATAATCCTCCCAAATCCCTTACAAATCCCAGCCTACAATTTATATCCTGGAGATTTTCCTGCACCGTGAATAGAGTCATCAATATGCTCTCATTGAGAGACATCAACATTTATATTTAGACACATTAAAGAATAAACATTTCACTCCCTTTTCCCCGGTTCATCGCTTGGGATAAGCGTCCACTGTAGTTAAAAAATGACAGTTCGTGCTTCAAAACGTCATTTAATAAACATTTTTTGAAGAAGAAGAATAAAGGTTCTCTCTCAGCCACTGAATAATAATATAAACAGCACTGGGTGGTTGTCAACAGTGACTGCTGGCACTCTGTCAGCTCTCCAGCCGGCTTTTTGACATGTGAAGGACATGAGGTTTTAGTGCTTTCAGGGGATCTGGAAAATACATTTTTATTGTTCTTCTTCATGGATGGAGAAGCTTTACAAACTTGTTTTATTTTTAAAGCACTTGATGTTTTGAATGAGGATCTTTTCTTTTACATTAACAAAAGGGAATGACACACCATAGCCTTGTTAGCCCGAGGCACAAGGAATGAAATCACAGGGAGATAAAAGACCCTGAGGGAACCAAAGCTTGGGAAGAAAGGGTATATGTTTCAGGAAGAATCGTGTTTTTCTATCCTTTGAGACAGCAGAAAATTATTTTGGTCTCTTCTAAAAGCTACTCACTCTATAGAGATACTTTCTTGAAAATGACTTATTGGTGCTTTGTTTACATATGAGACTATGAAAGGCTGAATTTTCTTTCCTGTTAATTTCTCTAATAATCACAGATTTTCCTGTGTTTAAAGTCAATGGAGAACATCACAGTGAAACTCCATGTAAAAATGTATTTTTACATCCATATAGCTGACTAATATAACCTAATAGATGCTTGACATTTAGATGTTAAGGGCACTTATAGGCATAGTTACTTTAAGCAGCGACCCTGGTGAGGGTAGTTATGTATTATAAACTGACGTCACTTTCCCTATGATAAACATGAGTTCCAAGATTCAATACATTATCCCGTTTTAAGTGTCTGGTAGAGATGGGTCGCACAGAGTCAGACATGACTGAAGTGACTTAGCAGCAGCAGCAGAGATGTATCCACAAGGTTCTAGAACTCCATATAGTTCCACAATTTTACTTCTTTGATTCCAGAAATATTAAACCAAGACAAAAGAAAAACACAGAACAAAAAATGGACTACTCAGTTCATCTAAGGTTTGTTTGAAAGTGAAGTCGCTCAGTCGTGTCCGACTCTTTGCGACCCCATGGACTGTAGCCGACCAGGCTCCTCCGTCCATGGGATTTTCCAGGCAATAGTCCTGGAGTGGCTTGCCATTTCCTTCTCCAGGGGATCTTCCCAACCCAGGGATCGAACCTGGGTCTCCTGCATTGTAGACAGACGCTTTACCGTCTGAGGCACCAGGGAAGTCAGCCCAACAAAAACAAGACCAGGAGCTGACTGTGGCTCAGATTATGAACTCCTTATTACCAAATTCAGACTGAAATTGAAGAAAGTAGGGAAAACCACTAGACCATTCAGGTATGACCTAAATCAAATCCCTTATGATTATACAGTCGAAGTGAGAAATAGATTTAAGGGCCTAGATCTGATAGATAGAGTGCCTGTTGAGCTATGGAATGAGGTTCGTGACATTGTACAGGAGACAGGGATCAAGACCATCCCCATGGAAAAGAAATGCAAAAAAGCAAAATGGCTGTCTGGGGAGGCCTTACAAATAGCTGTGAAAAGAAGAGAGGTGAAAAGCAAAGGAGAAAAGGAAAGATATAAGCATCTGAATGCAATGTTCCAAAGAATAGCAAGAAGAGATAAGAAAGCCTTCTTCAGCCATCAATGAGAAGAAATAGAGGAAAAGAACAGAATGGGAAAGACTAGATACCACTTCAAGAAAATTAGCGATACCAAGGCAACATTTCATGCGAAGATGGGCTCAATAAAGGACAGAAATGGTATGGACCTAACAGAAGTGAAGTGAAGTTGCTCAGAAGCAGAAGATATTAAGAAGAGGTGGCAAGAATACACAGAAGAACTGTACAAAAAAGATCTTCACGACCCGGATAATCACAATGGTGTGATCACTCATCTAGAGCCAGACATCCTGGAATGTGAAGTCAAGTGGGCCTTAGAAAGCATGACTACAAACAAAGCTAGTGGAGATGATGGAATTCCAGTGGAGCTATTTCAAATCCTAAAAAAAAAAAAGAGAGAGAGAAATAGATGGGGAAACAGTGGAAACAGTGTCAGATTTTATCTTTTGGGGCTCCAAAATCACTGCAGATGGTGACTGCAGCCATGAAATTAAAAGACGCTTACTCCTTGGAAGAAAAGTTATGGCCAACATAGATAGCATATTGAAAAGCAGAGACATTACTTTGCCAACAAAAGTCCGTCTAGTAAAGGCTATGGCTTCTCCTGTGGTCATGTATAGATGTGAGAGTTGGACTGTGAAGAAATCTGAGCGCCGAAGAATTGATACTTTTGAAGTGTGGTGTTGGAGAAGACTCTTGAGAGTCCCTTGGACTGCAAGGAGATCAGTCCTGGGTGTTCTTTGGAAGGACTGATGCTAAAGCTGAAACTCCAGTACTTTGGCCACCTCATGTGAAGAGTTGACTCATTGGAAAAGACTCTGAGGCTGGGAGGGATTGTGGGCAGGAGGAGAAGGGGACGACAGAGGATGAGATGGCTGGATGGCATCACTGACTCGATGGACGTGAGTCTGAGTGAATTCCGGGAGTTGGTGATGGGCAGGGAGGCCTGGAGTGCTGCGATTCATGGGGTTGCGAGGAGTTGGACACGACTGAGCGACTGAACTAAACTGAACTGAACTGAACTGCTTGTCCAAATTAGTTACCGTGTTCTGTGTGTGCTCTCACTTTCACTCACTCACCACCTGCGTCTTAAGAGCAGCCCTGTACCAGGTACTGTGTGGACCTAGTTTTCGGTCAGAGTACTCAGCTAATGGCATCAGTACTGTTTTCACAGTGAGCTCACTGGCTTTTTTGTTTACATAGAATCATTTTCAACTTACAGAAGCTCTTCAGATCTGATCATCCCCTTCATTTTATTTTCTCTTCAAGAAACACCCTTTGTTTTCACCTCTGAGATAATTTCCTATTCTTAGTGCCCCTCGATGTTGAGTCACTGGCTGACCCCATAAGCTTGCTCAGTGGAAGGTCTTATCATTGGCTGCTCCACCTTAATGGATCATATTAGATGAAACACATCATTGTCAGGTATTATGTTTAACCAAAATACTTAATTTCACTGCCTCAGGAGCAGAATGGCCTTGTGAAAAGTGTCTGGACTTTTGTTTGCCGACAACCTTGGGTTTGAATACTGATGCCACAGTTGAGTGTTTTTGGATGTTTTACCTAAATGTTCTCATCCTAAATATCCTCTGTGTGCTAAAGGTGATAATTATACCACTTTGTTGGTGCTGTAAGGATTAGAGAGAGGTGGGTAAAGCATGGAGCATAGGGCATGACACAGTACAGATGCTTAGCAGATCCAACTATTTAAAAACATAACTTTCCGCTTGCTTTTCTCCTCCCACCAGAAGGCTACATTCAATTGCAGAGAATTTAGAAAATCTAGTTAATTCAGATGAATTAGAGAAAAACCACACACAGTCTTAAGATCCAGAATAACCAAGTGGTCCCATATGATCACAGAGCTTTTCAGTATCTGTCTCTGTGTCTTTTTCATTCTCCCTCTTCTCTCTCCCCCACACATTAGAGTCAGTCATATACAGTTGCTGATATGAGGTCATTTATAACCTAAATTAATGACAGTTTCATGTAGTTGATTTAGTCTGTTGCTAAAATTGAATCATGTGATACATATTTTTAGTCTACTTTTTACAGTTAATGATATTTACAAACATCTTTCAAGTTCACTGGGACTTCCCTTGTGGCTCACCTGGTAAAGAATCCACCTGCAATGTGGAAACTTGGGTTTGATCCCTGGGTTGTGAAGATCCCCTGGAGAAGGGAAAGGCTACCCACTCCAGTATTTTGGCCTGGGGAATTCCATGGACTGTATAATCCATGGGGTCTCAAAGAGTCAGGCACAACTGAGCAATTTTCACTTTCACTTTTCAAGTTCACTAAGTATTCTTCTATAATGTCACTTTCAATTGATGCATGGTATTCCGTTGTATGATTATACCAATTTTTTTTTTTTTACCAGTCTTCTATTTCTAGAAAATTAGGTTGTTTCAAAATTTTTTTTTGTTATTATAAACAGCACTGGGATAAACATCCTTATAGCTTTGGAGGGGGTAGAATATTGTGGTTTAGAAAACAGACAGGAGATCTGTTCTTCACTCCTTTTTACCTGTGTGACTTTAAGCATGTCAGCTGTTCTCAGTTTCTTCAATAAAATAAGGGTGACTGAAGTCCCTGCTTCATAGGGACACTGGTCGTGCATCTGTCTCAGGTGCTTTCAACAGTATCGGTGGGCACAGTTTGTAAATATTATTAATGAGTTAACTATTGTGAACTGATGTTGTCTTTATATACTTATGTTTGTTTCCTTTGGAAAAATCCCCAAAGATGAATTTTGAGTCAAGGGCTTCTGATACATTTTCCCAGGCTAATCTCTAAACTGGATATAGTATCTGAACTCCCACAGTAGTGCATAGAGTGCTGGTGTTCCCAGAAAGGGAGTTATTATCATCCTCACTGTAAGGATCAAGCTCATTGTCATTATTATACTACTTCATGACTCAGGGGCACAGTTTTTCACAGCTTAATGTCTCTGATTCATTGGAAAAGACGCTGATGCTGGGAAAGATTGAAGGCAAAAGGAGAAGAGAATAGCAGAGGATGAGATCTTTAGATAGCATCACCGACTTAATGGACATGAACTTGAGCAAACTCCGGGACACAGTGAAGGATAGGGAAGTCTGGTGTGTTGCGGTCCATGGGGTCACAGAGTCAGACACAACTTCACAACTCAACAACAACAACAGCAACATCTCTGAATCAGAATGCTTCTCATTATCATTGTCAGCCAGGTGACTGCCAGGACATGGTTGTATGAAACCTTCCGCTGACGTTTGATAAATGTAGAAAGGTGTCTATGTGTCTTAACATCTGTGAAATTTACTTTGAGAGATATGAAAAAAGGCAGACGTATATAAAAACTGTGATCTAAGTGCAAAGTTAGTGTCATGGAAAATACACAATGCCTTTTTCAGAGAGCATCTCAGGTTGGGTCTGTAGAATGTACCTGAAGCTCAGAGGTTCTGGACTGAGTGTGGCAGGCTGGGGAGGACTGACGGAGAGGACATGTCTAATATCTCTTCCTCTCTGCTTATTTCTGTTCTTCTTTTTGTTATGCACACAGCTAAGAAAGATGATGAGGGCCATGATGTAATAGTGTAGAACCCCAAGAGAGCATTCATGATTGTCTTTTCAAAACCTTTTGGCTGTTGCGCGTAACATTCTTTCTGAATGGAAAACTGCCTGCAGCCTCGCTCTTGCAATTCCTCCTTTTTTCTACATACAAATCCTTCACACTTTACCTGTATATGGTTCACTATGCCGTTAGGTCTCATCTTAGACATCATTTTGTTAGGGAAGCCTTTCCCTACTCACCAACACTAGTTAATGTCATCCCTGTGTTTTCCATTGCTCCCAGTCCATATGCTTACCTTACTGCTATCACAGGGTATTTATGCTCTTGCCTACTAACTTGACACCTTGTCATTATACTGTAAGCTTGTAGAAACATGAGCTTTATTATTCTTGTTTGAAGTCAAGGTCTAGCCCCATGCCTGGCAGAACGCATGTACTTAAAAGATTTAGCCTGAGTCAATTTCAGTCCCTAGCCCGTGAATGACCTCTGGTCATTAGAAGTTACAGCCATAAGGGCTCAGGGTTAAGTCCATTCTCTTCGGTGCTCTGCTAGTTGTCCTTAAGCGTTTGTAGCATGGACTGTACACTTCTGATATTGCATAGTAGTTTAACATTCCTTTTATTTCCTTTTATTTGTTTAACTTATTATGAGAGCTTCTTAGAGTAAGCTGTCTATGCTGAGACCCTCGATAAGCTGTCTCCTGAAATATCTGCATGAATCTGGGCACATGGCATCTGACAGCCTGTTTCTAGCTGTTAGCACAGTGAGAGCTGAAACCAGAAGCTGTAAAGGAGGCATCACCCCCTTATTAGCATCTGAGTTCTTTAATCTGAAACAAAATTTTGTTCATTTACCTTTTCCTATTAGGCTATTCAAGCTATTTCCATGTTAACTACATTGTTTTTTTTTTAATGTATTTTATTGAAGTATAATTGATTTACAATGTGTTAATTTCTGATGTACAACACAGTGGTTCAGTTATACATATATTTTTAAAAAGATTGTCAGCGGGAGAAACCAACCTAGTTCCTTTTTCTTGAGGAGTGAAACATTTGCCCCTTGAAATTTGTGTGAAATGTTAACTAAAAGGTGCCAGATAATCTGAGTTCACCCTCTTCAAACTGTCTTTCCAAATGCAGTAGTTGAATTCAGGATAATTGTCCAAGCTTGGCGGTAAACATAAGGAACAAATTCTGCCTCTTGTCGGGACATTCAGCATACTCTTATGTATGTAGTAATCAGGGAAGAAAGCTGGCTTTTGTGTGATAAACTGTGTAACTCACTGGGGTACATTTAACAGTGGATGTACTGAAGCAGTTAAAGGTGACAAATGAAAAAAGGAAGTCACAGTGACGCCTACATTCAAGCCAGGCTTCTGTATCTTACTTACTCTACTTCCTGTCTGTTTTTCTGTAGACTTCTGTCTGTGGATTTTCCTCCCAACGGAGTCCATGTTGGTGCCTCGTACTCACATTGTGAGGCATATGTATCAATGGCTTTTTTAGGGAAATACAACCCCGAGGGGAGAAGCTGTCACTTCAAAGCATGCCACAATGCTTAGACACAGCCAGAAAATTAACCATGTCGGCACGATAATATTTCCTTAATGCTTTAACCCTTTCTTTGATGCTGATGTGTGTGTGTGTGTGTGTGTGTGTGTGTGTGTGCGCGCTCAGTAGTGTCTGACTCCTTGCGACTCCATTGACTGTAGCCTGCCAACCTCCTCTGTCCATGGGATTTTCCAGCAAGATTACTGGAATGGGTTGCCATTTCCTTCTCCAGGGGATCTTCCCAACCCAGGGATCGAACTCATGTCTCTTGACTACTGTGTTACGTAGGTGGATGGATTGATGCTGATAGTCATCGATTTCTGCTATAAACTTGTTTCTACCACAAGGAGATATCTTAAGAATTTTGTTTTTGTCTGATCATAATAGAACTGATATTTGCCTGACTGCTGTGCTGGGAGAGAAGCTGTTGAAGGGGGTGGGCAAATAAATGAATTATGAAGGAGAGGAGAGACCAGCTCTGTCCCCTCAGTATTTGGCTTCTTCCTACCACTCACCTCTTATTGTAAAATATACTCTATAAAATGTATATGCTCCAGTCCACCCTTAACACAGTTTCACAGTGAGGGGAAAGGACTCTAACCCTTCATGAGTTGTTATTTTGTTTGTTTTAATTCTTTTAACATGATCATGATATCCTTATCAAGGTAGATTTATTAGTTACATTGTTTTCTTGTGTCAATTAATTAATTCTCCATTATATATGAGGAAAAATGTATCTTTAATTTAATATGAGGTTCCCAGAAGTTGAAAGGAATATGGACATTTTGGAGAGGATTCAAGAGAGAAATTGAATAAACTTTAAAAAAATGCATCAAAGTATTGAAGTTGTAGTATTTAGTATATATTTAGGCTATACTGGCATCAAGGATGTATTTACATTTAAGGAGTAAAATCATTTATAGATGTGGGGGAACGGGAGGATCAAATTATAGAATAATGCCTTTGAATTACATAGAATGATTTTCCTTACTCTTAGGAATGAAAAACCAGGGCACTAGTTATAAAGGACTTGTTTACTTTGGGGGAACCTTCAGAACAAGACAGATTCCTTTCCAACTGAGATAGCTGGGAGGATTTCAAGAAACACACCATGTAATTTTTTAAGAATGGATCTTAGATTGAAAGAATTAAAACTGAAAGAAAAAGGAGTGTTGTCCACATCCACAGGCAATTAAAAAAAGACCACTCATATGAATAATAGTTAGGCTGAAATCTCATCTTGGAACCATCCCCTAATCTTATTTTGTGGAAGAAGATTGTTCTTAGGTAATTGCTTTCTTGATCTGCTTTAGGTTCAATAATTCTTTCCCACTGCTTTTATTTAATTGTGTTAAAGTATGTTTATTAAAATACTAATAAGACTAAAGCCATACTTATTAGAAATGGAATTATTCATTTAAATTTTTTGATATTATGAAATGAAAGGTAGGTTCTAATACTGGAAGATGAATCCTGCAAGTCTAAAAAGTTGTTTTCCGTGTGCCTAGTTTTGTTTTTTTCAATAGTTTATTCTGTATCTGACATTACAAAATTTTTATAGATGAAACTTTGTTTCATCATAAGGCAATTTATCCTAGGAACTCTAGGCAGGGTACTTCTTCCCCAGTGATTTTTATAGCATCTAATTAATAAATGGATGACTGACCAGGCAATGTATGTTAAGAGTAGACTTTGCTTATTGTCACCCTTGATAAATTTTAGAATGTTTGCGACTGAAGTTTTTTTCTTCTCTGCTTTTTCCTGCTCTTTGACTTGAATCAAAGCCATTATTCCTTTTCTTGGGAAATGTATCTTAAAGTTTTTTAAATGCTTTTTTTTTTTGCCTTTGTCTTTCCTGGTTTTATCTACCTCTTATCTGTTTATTTGCTGTCCACTTTCAGGTTCTGGTTTGTTATATTTTTAAAATAAGTCAATGACTTAAACATTTTACTCAGTTTTTTTTTTTTCCTGCCTTTTCTGGTTACCTCCCAGTCACACATATTTTGACTGATTTATCGTGAAAGCACATCAATTTCCTTTTCGGGAGCTCGGCCCAGGCCCATAGCTAGCAGGATCAGCCCACTCCACAGTGGACTGCATGTGGGTCATTTCTTTGTCCCTCTGGTCACTGAGTGCGTCCAGGCCTCCTCACTAAGCCGCTGACTGCCATGCTTCTTGCCCGGTCTCCTGGCTCTTGTCAGCTCCTTCCTGCCCGTTCTTCATGCTGTAGGCAGCTGCTCTTACTAGAAGGCAAATCTCCATTGACCTTCAGTGCTTAAAATCCTTTATTACCAATCCTCTGTCAACTAGATACAATCCAAACTTCTTGATGTGTATAAAACCCCTGCATAAGCTGACCATTCCCACCTGCCTAGTCAGCCTCCTCTCTGCCCACAACAGCTCACACCCTCCCCGAGCCAGTGACTCTGCCCACATCACACACAACACTCCAGGTGCAGCGAGCAGGCTGAGCACAGGCCTCAAGCGATGCTTGAGGAATGCAGTGATAGAAAGTGGTCCAGTGCTGAGCACCAGTGAAATATTGCTGTAGGTGTGCACCCAAGCCCTGCTGCTCAGTGGAGAAACGGTGAGAAAGGGGTCATCCAGCGGCTCTCTCCAAGGGGAGAGGAAAGCTGGTACTGAAGAGCTTGCCATTATCCACACCCACACTCTGATGCCCTCCACTGTTTCTTTCCCCAACCTCAGCCTGCGATGGCGATCACTGGGGCCCTCACTGCAGCAGCCGGTGTCAGTGCAAAAATGGGGCCCTGTGCAACCCCATCACGGGGGCTTGCCACTGCGCTGCGGGCTTCCGGGGCTGGCGCTGTGAGGAGCGCTGTGAGCAGGGCACCTACGGCAACGATTGTCACCAGAGATGCCAGTGCCAGAATGGAGCGACCTGCGATCATGTCACGGGGGAGTGCCGCTGCCCGCCCGGATACACTGGAGCCTTGTAAGTGATGCGCCCCTGGGCAGCGTGGCAGAGCCCGCCCACCCTCTCTGTTCCTGCTGCTGCCAGCCTCATATGCCTGTACTTCCGTCTCTCTGGCTGCCTAAGGAGTTACTGAGGGGACAGGTCTCCAGGCAGTGATGGCCGCTAGGTGCTCCTGCTGTTTGTCGAGCATCAGAGCCGAGTCAGGGTCTCAGAACCAGCTTCCATGCCTTCCTTTGGCAGAGCAGAGATAGAGGGGCCTGGATGTTGTGTTGAGTAGCAATATTTGGGGTTTCTGGGGCAGATTTGGGTTTCACTTTGACACTCCCTCGATTGTGTTCATTTTACACTTTTGGCTATTATTGGTCCATGCTGTTCTGCTCTGTGTGGCGGTTAATTAGATGGATAGAAGAGGATGAGAAGGAAATAGATGTTAGAAATAGTTTATGCTCAAAGGTTAGCTGGGTTGTTTAAGGCTCATAGATATGTATGTGTTGTTTTGTGAATATAAAAGGACTTGTATCACATTTGTGTAGTATATGTGCACACAGTTTAATTCTTTCTGGAAAACATAGTAGCAAGTACTTAATCTCTACTGTGTTGTGCTTAGTTGCTCAGTTGTGTCTGACTCCTGGCAACACCGTGAACTGTAGCCCACCAGGCTCCTCTGTCCATGGGGATTCTCCAGGCAAGAATACTAGTGTGGGTTGCCATGCCCTCCTCCAGGGAATCTTCCCAACCCAGGGATGGAACTCAGGCCTCCTGCATTGGAGGCAGATTCTTTACTGTCTGAGTCACCAGGCAATCTCAAGAACACTGGAGTGGGTAGCCTATACCTTCTCCAGGGGATCTTCCCGACCCAGAAATTGAACTGAGGTCTCCTGCATTACAGGTAGATTCTTTACCAGCTGAGCTCCCAAAGAAGCCCTTGTCTCCACTACTTTCTTTATTTTGTGGGAAGGGCATTCTTTGGTTTGCTTGTATTAGCAAACAGACTAAGAGGCAGAATTTGCCCAAAAAAGTGAGATTTAAAAAATCTTGTTCCCTTACTGAGAAAATCACACCTGTAAATCACAGAACTAAAACTTGAAAAAATGTGGCTCATTAGGTAGCTGCTTCCTGCTGACAGAGTTAAGGCTGTAAAGTAGAGCTAAAGAAAAAACTGAATTAGCCAAGAAAGCCCTGATTTTCAGAAAAATGGATGAGCATCTCAGACTATTTAATTGTTAATGTTGCTCTTCTGGTTTTTTATCAAGGTCCCAGTTGAATAAGGCTTTGAGAAATTTGGAGCAATTTCATAGGAAAGTAAAAAAGACAAAGGCTTAGAGTAGGAGGTATATTCATATAATATGGAGGAGTGTCATCATTTTGAAGAAGAGAATGCTAAATATTGAGTACAAGGAATATGTACTAATTAGGTGATGTGAAGATGTTTCATTCTGCTTTGAGATTAGAACAAACACACCAAGTACACTTCCAGTGTAACCCATGGGCTTTTTGAGAGTTGCATGGATAGTTCCTGTCACTAAGGAGTGTGTGGCCAGCGAGAGTCATCTCTCTGATAGGACAGATTCTCCTCAAATTGAAATGGTTTCAGTAGAAAATATCCCCCCAAAAGGGAAGGAGTAGGTGACCCCTTGACCCTTCCAGTCAGTATGATTGGTGCTCTTGATGTTAATGAAACAAACAATATTGAACAGAGGAGCTTGTCTATTTTAGGGTCCTGGGTGCTGCTGTGTTTGTGAACCTAAGGGTTGTAGGTTGGGATAAACTATGGTGTCCTTTGTCACATGTTAATCCCTCAGCTGTGAGGATCTTTGTCCCCCTGGCAAGCATGGACCACAGTGTGAGCAGAGATGCCCCTGCCAGAATGGAGGCGTATGTCATCACGTCACTGGAGAGTGCTCTTGTCCTTCTGGTTGGCTGGTAAGCATCCCACCCCACCCGCCAAAGCCCCCTATTTCATGATACCCGAGTGAAAGTGCATGGGGAGAACTTTAATACAAAAGAATGTCACATCAATGGATAAAAATTTCAAAATTGGAAATATCTGACCATTTCAAAGCAGGAATTTTTTAGTCCAGAGAAGGCCGAAGGTGATTAAATCCTGAACTTGAAGCTTACTAAGGGTCCTCATGGAAAAGTTAGTAGGCCATCTGTCCTGCATCTCCCTTCAGGATATAAAAGGGAAATATCTTGCCTTTCACATGACAGCAAAAGCTGTTAAACATTGTAAGTATTCAAATAAGCATTTTCATAATTATGTTCTATGGATCATTATTATTCTTTGCGAACATTATTCTCAACAGGTTAAGTGTTGTGTGAAAAAGTTATTTGGTCTTTGAATCTGGAGACTCATTGAGGTAAATCAAGTTTACAAGTATTGAAGAACTCAGAGCCTTTAGTGTAATGATCTGTACCTTACTACACTTCCCAGTTTTGACCATGATACTCTTTCTTTGTGTAGTATCTCACAGGCTTGATCTTATGTGGAATACACAATGTCAAAGCTGGTTTACTAGGTAGATTACTCTAAAATCAGGCAATAGTATTGGTTCGTATTTCTCTGAGTTGGTTTCTGTAAAAGTCTGCTTGAAGACAGAAGAGTGAATGACCAATGTCTGTTTCCTTCATTAACATGCAGAAAACAAAACAGCAGTTTACTTCATGACTACTTTCCATCTCCATGAGCTGTAGGGAAGTTGCTCTTGCAGGGGTACAGGTGATGTAATTGCCACATTCAATAACAACTCCTCCATCTTCATTCTACTTCATTCCTCCAAAGCTTTTGACTCTGTTGCTCATCCACCTCCCTTTCCTCATCTCTCTCTGCACTTCTTTGATAACCCCTTCTCCTACCTCTCTTATTAGAGATCTCTTTTTTAATCCCTCTTTTTTTATATACCATTTTATTTCCTGTGTTTCACACCAGTCTTTCTCTTTTCTCATGATACATCTTTCCTGGAAATCTCATTAAGATCCATTTCTTTAACAGGCATCAGCTGATTTTTCTCAACCTTGACTTTCTCTGATCTGAACACAGATGTGTATTTGTCACTGTGCTGTTAGACTCCCCACCCTAGTTTCACCTAAAGACGTGGGTCACTATCTGCCTGAACTATGCCTAGGCTGGAGCCTTAGGAGGCAGACGTGGCATTGCCCTTGTTGTAGGAATAGAGCAAAGAAGACTTGGGGTCCACTTCCAGTCAGAATCATGGGAAGTAAGATTGGGTTCAAGATGGTAAGACCACTGGGAGAAGTGAAAAAGAAATACCAGACCCAAGGCAAGAATTGGAAATGATAAGCAGACAAGACAAGGAAGCAGAGCCTGGAGAAACTTCATGGAGCAATAGAGTCAGTGCAAGGGGGCCTTTTATTGAGAGCCTGATGGTGAGGCAAATAGAGAAGCTCTTGGAGAACTACTGACCTGGAAGCAGGTCTGTCAACGTCAGTGTTCATAGGACCAAATTTGTCATACACCTAAACCTTTCTTAAGGTGATTCTCTTTTTACCTTTTTTTTTACTGTCTTCATTAAAACCAACACTACTCTCTTAGTTGCCCAAAGTAGAAATGCTGAAATATCTTTGATTCCTTCTCTTATTTCTTATAGTCAGTCTTTTGCAAACACTGGTCATTACTTGGTTCTTTGGATGAGCTGTAGAAATGTTACTTGCAGAAGTTTTGTGTAGACCTTGTCTGTAGAGTTGCCTCATCTTGAGGTTGAAGCCTTCTTCTTCTGGGTTGGAGCAGTCATGAGGTAGGATGCTGGTAATCACGAGTTTGGATCGTGAGTCCCATTAGGTGGACACATGGCCCTCTCCATCAGCCGAGTAGAGCCTCCCGTATACTCTGCACCCCTACCTTGATGGATGTTTCTTACTAAATGTTTCAGGTCATTTTTCTCTAAGTGCAGCTGAGCTTCTAAGTTACACTTCTCTTGGTAACATTTTATTTGTGCAGTAATCCTAGGTGCTTTTCATAGGTGGCTATATATTCCTATTATACATACACAAGTATATATTTCAACTAATAATGTCCTGTGTGCATGCTAAGTTACTTCATTCGTATCCGACTCTCTGCAACTCTATAGACTGTGGCCCACCAGGCTCCTCTGTCCCTGGTTCTCCAGGCATGAATACTCGAGTGGGTTGCCATGCCTTCCTCTAGGGGATCTTTCTGACCCAGGGGTAGAACCCATGTATCCTGTGTCTCCTGTATTGGCAGGCGGGTTCTTTCTTTCTTTCTTTTTTTTGGCAGACAGCTTCTTTAGCACTAGAGCCACCTGGGAAGCCCAATAATATTCTACTTAAAGCTATTGACTCACATTAATCCTTTTTTGCAAACAGCATTTCAACAGCATCTCTAAAACTTATGTGGGACCATTACAAAATGTGAGTAGTTCCTGAGAGAGTGAGAATTTTCACCAGAACCCTGGCTTACCATGGATTGACCCTTGGCATATTTATTTCATCTAGTCATGTTAATATGTTGTGCTAGAATGAGGGGTTAGAGCTATTTTTATATCTGTCTCCCTCATCATATTGTGAGCTAATTAAAGGTTGTGACTTTATCTTTGATTCTCAGAGCTTAGCACGATGCCTGGCACATAGATGATTCTCACTTAAGCACTGATTTGAATCATCTCTCAAAGGCTTTTTCAGTTCCAAGATTCTGGAAGAACTTTTTTCGTTGGTAGATAGCTAGAAACCACCAGAGGAGACTTAATTAGCACACCAACTGCCTTTGTGGGTAGCCAGGAGTTAGAGGAAATGCATTTTCTTATGCTATCCAGAATAAACATTTACAAAACCATCTGGTGTTCGCTAGCCTCCAATTTCAGAGTGCCCACAGTCTGTCTTTTTATAGAGAAGGAGGACAAAGCAACAGCTTCCAACAGTTAAAAACATTGTAAAAATCCCTGTTATTTGGGGTTATTTTGTTTGATATAATAGTAACTCCAATAAATACATGATAAACTACAAAGCCAAGTTATGTAGCCAAAGGAAGTAGAAAATAGTAGAGTATTTCATTGACTTATTGGTAAAGTATCTTATGCTTCTCCATATAGGACTGGAATAAATATGACAATATCTGACAAGACAGACAGCCTCTAGGGTGAGAAGATGTGTCCAAGTTACTCTCTCGATTTCTCTCCCAGGAAATTAGTTTTCCTATTGATCTTGGCCCAGCAATGTTTGTTGAACCTGCTGAAAATAAAAGTGTCTTTTCTTCCAAAATAAAATGTCTAGAATTGTTTCTGTTGAAGTATGTCTTAGGCAATGTTAATGTTAATTCAGATACACAAAATGTCATTCCTTTTTTAATGCTTCCTTATAAGAAATAAAACCAATGATAAGGTGTATTTTCTCTAGACCATATGGTAAAGTATTTGAATATTCCATTTGGGCCAGATGTTATCATTTATGTAATGGATGCTCAATAAGTGCTGTTCACTTACTGTACATGTAAGACGCAAGGAAGAACACTTAGGATTTATGAATGCCTGAGGTTCCCATAATCATTTGAGGTGACTTGGTTTTTTAACATAGGTATTTCTTATGATTACTATGCTGCCATCTATGCGTGTATCTTGAGATTTAGGCTTACTAACAAAATAAGTCAATTTAGTATTTCTAACATCTTTGAGGTGATAAACAGAGTTTATGTGTTCTAAAATCTCCTTTATCTAATGTTTGTGCAGCCCTGTTCCCATACCCTGCCTTCCCTTCTTGCTTCCTCTCTTTTCTCCCTTCTCTCTCTTCTTTGACCCTTCCCCGACTGGAGGCGCAGCTAATTTTCCAAGTCTCTTTGAATGCAGGGCACAGTGTGTGGTCAGCCTTGCCCCGAGGGTCGCTTTGGAAAGAACTGTTCGCAAGAATGTCAGTGCCATAACGGAGGGACGTGTGATGCTGCCACAGGCCAATGTCTCTGCAGTCCCGGGTACACAGGGGAAAGGTAAGGGCAGCCTTGCGCCTCTCTGACTGTAGCACGGACGCGAAGTGGGGAGGGTCACTACCATTTGTCTGTGACTATTCTATAATCTTCCGAGAAGCATCTCTAAGGTATCAGTGTATTTGACAGATTCCTTCCCAACTCAGTGCATAGCAACTGGACCACTGACAATGATGGTGAATTGAAGATGCAGAAAAAGCATTTTTTTTTTTTAATGAGAAAATATCAGAAACTCATGATGGATCAGTTCTACACAGTTAAGTGATTAGGACAGCCACTTCAAACCCCAACACTTCTAAAATTTTAAAGATTTTTGGATAGATTTATTTTAAAATAGGGTATGTACTCAGGTATCTTTAAAAAATATGTCAGGCATAAAGCTTCCTTCCTATGACGCTGTGTACTCTTAAGAATGTGTGTCGTTTAACTGTGTGGTGGTGACAGGAATAAGACCCGGTGGGACTTACAGGTCTCTCCTGATGCTTGTGTGGTGTGTGGTTTTATATCCACAGCTTGTGTGTTTTGTGTGTTAGGTGGTAAAGTGTTACCCAGAGTTCTTTGTTCAGCCTACAGCTTATAATTTGCTCTTTAATCCATTGTATCCTGAAAGATTTGATAACCAAGCTTGTTAGCTGTGTCTGTAAAATTGGAGAAAGAGGCTTGAGAGGCAGAAGGGTATATTAGCCCCAAACAAAGAATTTGAAACCTCTGTCCTTGGAAATATGCTCATCTATAATGTTCAAACAATAATTGTAATTTCTTCTAGGGTTGTAAGAATTAAATGAGTACCTTAAAGCTTTTAGAACAGTGCTAAATCTTCCAAATATTAGCTATTATTGTAGTTGAGTGATTCTATGAACTGTATAAATACTAGTGATTATTAACTTGAATGGTATCTAGAAACTGTATAAATATTAGCTATCAGCTATTATTATTTTTTGATATCTATGAATTAAAAATTCTTTTAACCTTCCTCTCTAATTTTTTTCTTTCTAAAATTCTGGTCTATGACTTTTAATAAGATACTGTAGGGTGTTTTCCCCCTCCAATTTAGGCTTCACACTTCCTTAGGAAATTTATTTATAAGCATTTTATAATTTTTGAAGAATCCCATTTAAGTTTTAATTGGATATTCTGGATAAAGAAAATCTTGCCTTTGAATATTTATTTTTTATTTAGTCACTCTACCAAACTTCTTATTTAATTCTCATGTTATTTTTAGCAAACACTAAGGTTATTTTATTATCTACAGATAAAGATAAATTAGTCTCTTCTTTTCGGTATTTGTAATGTGTCATTTACTTGAGTGATTGCATTAATTTAAACTTCTAAATAGTATAGTGGAATAGTGAAAGTTGCTCAGTGGTGCCTGACTCTTTGCGACCACATGGACTATACAGTCCATGGAATTCTCCAGGCCAGAATACTGGAGTGGGTAGCCTATCCCTTCTCCAGCGGATCGTTTTGACCCAGAAATCAAACCAGGGTCCCCTGCATTGAAGGTGGATTCTTTACCAACTGAGCTATGAGGGAAGCCCAAACTTCTAAATGAATGTTGACAAATACAGATAAAAGTGGGAATTCCTATCTTCTTCCTAATTTTATTGAAATTGGCTCCAGTACAGTTTCCTGTTTGTTACTGGTTTCTAGTAGATGGTCTTTTTCATCTTTGAGTAGTTTTTTAAAAATCCCTGTTTTTATTAGAAGCTTTTTAAGTAATATCTGTTTAGTTTCATTAATATAATTATGTATTTTCCTTAATTTTTGATGTCATGAATTATTGGCACCTTTAGCACATGGTTTCTATAGCATGTAATTGGGTACTCAGAAAGTTTTTGGGCCCTGCTTCCTGGTTTATGGTTGTATTTTGGAAAATGAGGTTGTTAGATGAATTCTGGATCCATGTTGTATTAAAGTCTTAACATAAAAAAGATGAATCAGGGCAAGAGAGGCATGGGACCAAGCAGAACCCTAAGTAATAGTTCTGTGTAATATTTTTGGACACTAAAGATTTAAATATAATAGTTTTCTTGCCCTGTCTGGATTTAAGTTTCAAATTCAAGGAACATAAAATCAGCAAACATACAGGCAGGCTTATACTCATTTAGAACACAGGGAAAGGGGATAACAGCTAATTTTCAGGTGAATTTTTGATTTGAGGCCAGGCAGGCAAAGAGCCAGAGTAAGAGAGGAAAGTGAAGACAGAACTTGCTTCTCAACTTGTTTTTATAACAATTGTGTGTGGTTTTTTTTTTTTTAATGAACTGATGACATGACTCCTGTTTCCAATTCTACTCTGATACACGGAAACACACATACACACAACACAATGACGTCAAGCACATTTGTCATCGTGAAAGAAACTGTGAGTGGTTATGCAACCATTTGTGGCACGAGGTGTAGGGAAAGCAGTCCGAGGGCCATTTGCCCTTTCCCCTGTTTTGAGAAGTCAGCGAAACATGACCACTGAGGTCAGGCCAGAGGGGAGCAGGTACCACCACAGGCAGCTGGCCCGGAGTGCACCCCGGATGTGGGGATGGCCCTCCCAGCCAGAGAGGACACAGGACAAACCAAACAGGCACCTCGCAGGCAGACAGAGCAGTTCATGGGACGCCCACATAATAGGCTGTAGGGTCTGTGGGATGGTTTCAGAGGACGGTGCGGGGAGGAAGGGTCATGTGGCACAGCCAGGTATGGTGGCTCTCAGATCCTCACAAAAATCCTTCTGAAGGGGCTGAAAGGGTGTTCTTAATGCTGATGGGTTGTCATGGCATCATTGCACTGGGGCTTCTGATGGCCTAGCATGAGTCCATGTACATGATTGTTGCCTCCTACGTGTCAGCTGGGTGGAGAGGTCTGTGGATCAATTATGGACTGTTAAGGGGAAGCCCCAGAATGTTACGCTATGCTGTGTTCTGTACCATCCTCACAATGAAGAAGAATGTGGGCCAAATGAGGGGAAGTCCAGAGTTATAGACAGGAATTGGGGGGATGCAGAAGTGGTCTTCAAGTGGCAGTCTTTTCTGCTTCCAGTATGGAGGAAAAGCTGACACTTTCCCAGTGTTCTTTATATAACTATTTTCCCAAGAGCAGCAATTTCAGGTGTTTGAAAGGCAGGCAGCCGATCTATTGATCCCTGTCTGATGAGGAATGTGATTCTTTCACAGTAAATCATGGTTTGGCCCAATTATTCCGGTCACTCTGGAAGGCCATACATAAAAGGACAAGGGAGAAAATGGGACCCGGCACCCCTTCCATGCTAATGCAACTTTCTTTTCCATAAGTTCACAGTGAGATGCAATAAGATAATGAAAATGTTAGTCAAGTCATGACCCTCATTGGTTTGGGCATTAGTGTCATGTTTTACTAGATTATCTCAACTTAATATGTGTCCGTTTTTCTAAATTCCAAGGTATTATTTCAAAAAATCTTTAAAAAAGTAAAATAAAATAGGAACTTCATATTTTCATATTTCTACTGTAGCCAGTATTTATTGCTATATTTTTACCTGCCTCTCTGCCATCTCTTAAGAAAGAAAGTATTTCCTCTCTTTTAATGACTTCTAAGATTACTTTCCTTATTCCACACGGGACCACAAAAGCAACATTGAAGGCATAAAATTTGTTGGGAAATGATGCTTCTTTCAGAAAAATGAGCCCAAAAGGGAGGTAAGACTGCTTGACAAAGACTCTTAATTCAGCCAATGAGAAGGGTATAATCTACTTCACCACTGTGTTTATTTTCAAGATGGAAAAGATCTACTTCTAGAAAGATACCCTACCATTTTGGCGTGGTAGGTGGAAGCTAACAGGATTCTCTTACAAGTGCAACATGATGAAAAAGAAGCAGGATGGTGAACCAAGCTTTACTGACTACTTTATTCCCTGGTGGCTCAAAGGTTAAAGCATCTGCCTCCAAGGCGGGAGACCTGGGTTCGATCCCTGGGTCGGGAAGAGCCCCTGGAGAAGGAAATGGCAATCCACTCCAGTATTCTTGCCTGGAGAATCCCATGGACAGAGAAGCGTTGTAGGTTACAGTCCACGGGGTCACAAAGAGTCGGACACGACTGAGCGACTTCACCTTTATCACCTTCGTAAGAAAAATTTGAATGGCTTTTTGCCATTTAAAACACAAACTTAGTAGTGTGTTTAATTATAGGTTAGAAAGGTAAATCTGGGTCATGCCCAGCTATTATGGATTTTGTTTGCTCAGAAAGAAGGAAGTCTCTGCCAAGATAGAATAGTCACACTGCTACCCTATCTTTGGTGCCAGACATTTTCCCATGCTTCCCATTTCTCTCCTGTTGCCCATTTTTCAGTTCAGTTCAGTTCAGTTCAGTCACTCAGTCGTGTCCGACTCTTTGCGACCCCATGAATCGCAGCACGCCAGGCCTCCCTGTCCATCACCATCTCCCGGAGTTCACTCAGACTCACGTCCATCGAGTCCGTGATGCCATCCAGCCATCTCATCCTCGGTCGTCCCCTTCTCCTCCTGCCCCCAATCCCTCCCAGCATCAGAGTCTTTTCCAATGAGCCCATTTTTAGAGCTGTGCTTTTCCTCAAGTTAAAATCCTGAAGTCCAAAATGTAGCATTTGGGTTTCTTTTAGTAATATGATTTACCTTGAGCATAACTTTTTCTTTTTTTCTGGTATTACCTTGCAAGGACATCTGCACAGACAGGTTGCCGAACCGTCTTGCCAACCTTTAGCAGAGCCATGAAGAGGCCCGATGATTGACAGCATTTCTTTCTCTAAAGTTTACATTTTGAGGAGTAAACTAAGTGACTTGGCTTAGTAAAGCTGCTTAGAAGTTAAAAATAGAGTGCCTTTAAAAAGCACTCTGGTCTAAAAATAGGTATACTCGTGTGTAACTTTGCAACACACATCTGATTTTATGCTAAATGAACTTAGTTCAATTACTCCAGAACTTTTCTAATGCTTTGTCAAGTGATTGATTTGAAGAGTTTGCCTATTGAAAAAAAGTCTACAGTCTGTGAAACCAAATTTGCAAGAGTCCCTTTTCCCTAAATATGTCAGAACCAGAGTTAACCAGAAAAATATCAAAGGGTTCTCAAGATTTATCCTCTGCTCTTAACTAGAATCCTATCCAGCCTTGGTATTGTTAGTCCTCACACCCTATCATTAAAAATATGCAAAGCCTTGTGGAAAATGTTTGCTTTTCAGCCCCTTTCCTGTTGCTTTGAAGTCTGCTTGGGTTCATTATCGTGCACTTGCTGCTTGCCTTGTACCCATCTGAAAAAATGCAGTGCTGACCTACATTTTTGACTCTGGGTCTGGCATGACTTGAGAGCCACATGGGAAGTGGCTGCTGAGACTCACAAAGAGTACTCTGCTTGTGGCAGCTCTCTGGCTAGGCAAGACCCCGGCTGCCTCTCCCTTGGCAGAAAGCACTCCTTCTGCTGCGGAAAATCCTATCAAGTCACCTTGCCTGGTCAGAAAGAAAAAGCTGGCCCAATAGCGGGGCATACGCTCCATGAAGCCATGAGGATTTTCTCTTCTTATGTCCTTTCAGCAACTCGGCTTCCCACCCGATCTAACTTACCTAGAGCATATCTTCATCCCACAATCTAAGGCCATTTTTAAAAAGACAATAAGGTGGATTTTTGAGATCTAATTTTTTTTTTCCTTGCTGTTTGGTATCCCTTCTTTCCAAGAGGACAAAACCCCACTTAATAAAAATTTTGTATTCGAGACCTCACAGTCTCTCTACTGCCTCCTGGCGGGAGTTTCCCATGTTGAAATTGAGGACACCTGATTTCAATAGCTCAGACTTTCTTTGTCAAGTTACAAAACTTTCTGAATAAGGAGCAGTTATTGCCATTCAGGTTTGAAAGGATAGACACGTGGCTGAGGTTAAAAATTAATATCAACATAAAAGCCGAGAGAATTAACATTTGGTTTCAAATTTGCTCCAAAGTTTTCATTTTGAAATGGGGAAAGCATATATTTTATTTTATTTAAGAATAATTTACAATGTTGTGTTAGTTTCAAGTGAACAACAAAGTGATGCAGTTATACATACATATTCTTTTTCAGATTCTTTTCCATTTTAGGTTATTAAAAGATACTGGGTATAGTTCCCCATGCTATATATAGTAGGTCCTGTTGTTTACCTGTTTTGAATATAGTAGTGTGTATCTGTTAATACCAAACTCCTAATTTATCTCCCTCTACCCACTACCCACTTTGGTAACCATAAGTTTGTTTTCTGTGTCTATGAGTCTGTTTCTGTTCTGTAAATAAATTCATTTATGTCATTTGTTTAGATTCCATATATAGGTGGTATTATATGATGTTTGTCTTTCTCTGACTTACTTTACTCAAGATGATAATATCCAGGTCCATCCATGTTTGCTGCAAATGGCATTATTTCATTTTTTTGAGAGACAGCACATGTTTTAATTCCCTAATAATGAGCTGGGACTCACACTTGGGCAATTCATTTTCTCCCTCTCCTGGTATCTACTAAAGTGCTATGTATACCTTTAGCAAGGGCTAGGTATAAAACATACTTCCCATTCCAAATTCATATTTTGTTTTTGATTTTACTGTTTCTTTAAACAGATTATATGACTGTTGCTATTATAATTTTTCTTAATGCTTTTCATATCTATGATGGGACAATCACTAAGTAAATATCAAATCCAAAAAGGATCTAAGTATGTACACAGCAAAACCCATCTGAACCTACTGCTTATTTTCACAAGGCACTGACTAATCTTACACTCCCGCCTCCTGCATGACAGGTGCCAGGATGAGTGTCCCGTTGGCACCTATGGAGTTCGCTGTGCGGAGACCTGCCAGTGTGTCAACGGAGGAAAGTGTTACCACGTGAGTGGCTCCTGCCTGTGCGAAGCAGGTTTTTCTGGTGACCGCTGTGAAGCGCGCCTGTGCCCAGAAGGACTCTATGGCATCAGATGTGACAAGCGGTGTCCCTGCCATGTGGACAACACTCTCAGGTGAGGGTCCGCTGCCCCTATGTGATGTGTTCTGTTAAAGTTTTCACTGCAGGATCCCTGATGACTCAGATGGTAAAGAATCCACCTGCAATGCAGGAGACTCAGGTTCAATCCTTGGATTGGGATGATCTCCTGGAGGAGGAAATGGCAACCCACTCCAGTATTCTTGCCTGGAGAATTTCATGGACAGAGGAGCCTGTCAGGCTATAGTCCATGGGGTCACAGAGTCAGACATGACTGAGTGACTAACACACACTATCCACTATTTGGAAGAAGGGATCGGCAGAGATATTCCCATCCTGAGACCCTTCCTGCCTCTGGATCATCCTGGGCAGCAACCACTCAGTATATAGAAGACTTTTACCCTCAGTGGTCCAAGTCAGAAGTGCTAAAGTTGTTATGGCTGTGGATGGATATGAAATCCTATTCTCTGTTAATGACCACTGGAAAAAATTAAACTTGCTGAGGTCAGCACAATGTTTCCCTAAGAGAGGGATTCTGTGACATTCCCTTAGCAGCCAAGATGCAATGAGAGACACAGGTTAAGCCCAGTTGGGTGTGTAAAACCATCACAAAATGGTTCTCATGCAGCCTCTTTACTCAGCGTCTGTATAGGCAGGAAGTGCACCGGTGGAAGTTTTGAGAAAGTGCTTCACTTGTGGTTGTCACATGTGAGATGTGTGTTCAGAACTGATTAGTTGAACATAGAACTCACAGGGGTCTTTTAAAGGCTCAAAAATCTCTCAAAGAACTTAAGAACAGGAAACCAAAGTCCCACCCACTTCACTGTACTTTGTCTGCCCCTGAAAATGTCTTTCCAACCATTTCTTCCTCTGCTTCCCCCAAGGACCAGATACACATCACTTAGAATTCTGGGCCTTGTTTACATACTGCTGGAAAAGTTGAGTTTGACTATAATGTGGTACATTATATAGCAGTTCAGATGATACCAGAATTACCTTTATTTGCATTCAACACAGCTGTTACTTCATTTATGCTTCTGAAAGATAACTTGTAGTCACATTAAATCTCAAATGCACTAAAGTTAAAAGTAAATAGAAGCCTGTGGTTGGTCTCTTCTTTAAACTATTGTTGGGAGCAAAAAAAAAAAAAAAAGACTTTGCAGTGTGTGTGCATGCCCTGAAATACATTTTAGTGGGCATATTAAAGAAGTGCATTCTTAATGTGTCTCCAGCAGTTAGTAAGCTTCTTTAGTCAATTTCTGGCCTTATTCATTGGGAAATATCACCATCTTTACAGGAAAGGTTAAATAAACATCTGGAGAGTAAAAATGAATAATCTCTACAGGATTTTGGTTGTTTTTCAACTCTCCAGTGTTGAATTTTGGCTGCCTTTCTTGCAGTGTAAGGTTTGTCCCAACGAAAGGTAATTCTCATTAGTAATAGCTAAGGACTTTTTAATGCCAGTGTGCTGTTTCATTGAATGTAGGTACAGTCTGAAATCAAATAGATTAATAAACCTATACAAAGGATCTCTGCTTTGAGAAGAATTGGAGAAGCAGAGGAAATGTTGATTTTGCTGAAATTAGTTATCATAATAGTAGATGCAGAGTACAAGTTGACAGTTATTTGATTGATGTCAATATTGTATAAATTTGACATAGGTCATGTGTACCTAAGCACATATGCTTTAACAATGAAGTAAATGAACTTATTTGATAGTTACATAGCTCAAAAGAACACTAAAATCTGTCTGATAATATATAACAAATAATCAGAAGATCAAAGACCATTAGCCTATGAAGTGCTTCCCTAAATAATAAAAGCTATTTTAAAAGATTAACTTGTACAAATTCCTATTAAAACCAGTTGACCATTGATTATATGACTCTTGTCTTCTTGAATTCACAGTTGGAGCCATCCTTCTACTCTTAAATCTCAGACTTCTATGTAAAATTCCTGAAAACACAAAGTTCCTTTGAACCAAAAGGCATAGAATCTTTGTATTAATTCAAAGTTTAGCCTACCATTTAGTCAGACAAGAGTGTAGCTTGCTATTGCATAATACATGATGTCTATCCTAAAATCCTTTGTTATAATTATTGAGATAACTAATGAAATGAAAACTATCTTTAGGTAAATTTTGAGTTCTATGAATGTTCACATATTGACATATATTGAAGCCATATATTTGAGTAAGGGTTTGTATCAGTTAGTTTGCTATATAAAACAAACCAAGAAAAAGCCTATCCCAAACTTTGGGATTTAAAACAACATTTATGTATTAGCTGGTGATTTCTCGCTTGACTCTTTGGGTTGGGCTCAGCTTGGTGGTTCTTCTGGTGGTCTGTGTGTATGCAGTTGGCAGATCAACTAGAGGCTGGAATTCCTGTGTCTCTTGTGTGTCTAGCATTTGGCTGAGTGATGGGAGTGACTGAGCCATATGTCCCCAGCAATCTGGCACATTAGCCTGAGCGTCTGTACACGGTAACTGGCTTCTCAACAGCTGTAAGAGACAGGGCAAGCCCCAACATGTAAATGCTTTCCAAACCTTCAGTTATTCCACATTTGCTAATGTCTCTCCAGACAGAGAAGGCATCATAACCAAATCCAGCTTCCGTATACTCCACCTCTTAGGGGGTGGAGTTACCATGCATCTGTTACCATTTTTATTTTTCAAGCTGTCATAAGGTTGACATGAATTTAAATTTATTTATAAGTGATGTTAGTATTTTCAATTACAGTACTATTATAGAGCCTAAGGGCATTCTCTGTGATCTGGAATTCTTAAAACTGACTTTTGTAGTGGAAATAATTTTGAATAGGAAAATAAACTTCAAGATTCACTGAGATTCCACATGAGATATGTATATTAGCTCTTGTTAATAAGGACATTTAATAGCTGTGGGCAATCAGGATGTGCCTACTTGCAAATGCCACCTAATTGTCATATATTTGAGCATTAATCATATCTAAGGATATGAATACAAAGAAGTTCAGTGACTCTATTTTAGCCAACATTATATTGGATACCTGTAATAATTGAACTCTTAAATTGAAAAATTTACTAGAATGTTTTTATCTTGTTATATATGTAAATGTATAAAATGGTGTATCTGTGTATAATCCGATTTCCATATTACACAAAGTGATCTGTTGTTGAGAAAGAAATCAGGTAGGAGGATATTACCCTTCAACCTCCACTCTGCTCCTCTAACAACGACACGTAAATCTCATTACCAATTAAGCTGCCTGCATGAGAGCCCATCAAATGCCTCCAAAGTGCTCTAGTTTCCTACATCTAATTACAAGTTGCAGAATACTAATTTTGGTGTCAATCAATCTGAGAACCAGTGTGCTGCACTAATACTCACCGGGGGGCATTGAATATCAATTTCTCTGTCTGCCTCTAGCTTAGTTCAATTCCCTGTCCCTGAATTGTCTATTCTGTTTAACATTTATATCTATACCATGTATATTGTTTTTTGCTTTTTATTATTGAGTAACATTTCCTACCAAAAGATGTCCTTTTTTAAAATAGTATCTATCTTAAGGTAAATTACTTTAACCAGTTCATCATTTGGAATATTTCTTTTCTTTTTGTCACATGTAGGGCCTTGCTAAAATAAAATTAAATTTGTCCCTGCTTTTTGCACCATTCAGGCTTCTATTGGTCCTAATAATAACCCTTTTATCTGTGCAAAATCCTAAGTTTTAACAATTCCTTTTCATATCTAGCCCTCCTACCAGACTGCTATCAAATTTCCTTTTCCTTTGGTGTGGAAACAAAGAAAGAAATCTGGGTTCAAGTTTGATTCTGCCATTACCTGTGTGAGACTTGGAATAATTAGAACCTCTTTCCAGATCTCTGTTCCCTCATTAAAAAATAGAGTCATACTTAACGTTGTGAGCATTAAATGAAATCATCCACATGGATTGCTTAGCATGGTGTTAGCACACATTCAGCGCTGGTCTGTACATCCGCTTGCAGTATCATCATAAATGTCACTTAAATGACTGTTCCCTGCAATTAATGGGGATTCCTTTTAAGCTATAAAGTTGAGATTTTAAAAACTAATTTTAGGGGACATCTGGCCTTTGTATGCAGACATACAGATTATACTTTAACAAGGCTGGATGACTTGGAGAGATCAAGGGAGGCAGATTCTATGTCCAGCTTCCCACCCTCACTGACACACACACATCAACTCTGATGTTTTCACCTATTCACTCAATCTGTGTTTACCATGGGCATACTGTATGGTAACGAAACACACTTAATTCTCGTTCTTCTGGAGCTCGAAGCCTAGAGGGGAAGGGAAACAAGGGAAGGACGGTAACAAGGGAAGGATGGTAAGAATAAGATTGTCCTGCAGCACGCCAGCCTTCCCTGTCCATCACCGACTCCTAAGGTCATCATTTATCTGATGTCTCGGAGAAATGTCTCAGAACTGTTTGGTTTAGGTCTGTTGTCCTAATGTAATTGTTAGTAACTTTCTCTTCATTCTTAAAAATGCCCTGGTTTAGACAGCAAATAATTTTCACTCTAGCTATATTGAACAGTATGCATTTTACTCTGAGTGTAGGCTTCTAAGGGAGCCTTAGAAGAATTTTAAGGAAGATGATACCATATGATCTGTTTTATAGTTGATGATTCATGAGTGAACCCAGGAAGTAAGATTGAAAGGCTCTTCAGGAGTGGAGAAGACAGATGCCCTTGCCCTGGAGTAGGATGGTGTCACTGAAGATGGAGAGAGATGGATAGAGTTGAGATATATTGTGGCATTAGAATGGTTAGGTCCTAGTGATGAAGGCGATACAGGAGATGAGAGAGAGAGTTATTAAGAATAACTGAGGTTTTTAACTTAAACCACTGAGTGGCTGGGTGGTTCCATTGCTTTAGTGGGAAGTAATTGAGAGGAATGGCACCCCACTCCAGCACTCTTGCCTGGAGAATCCCAGGGACGGGGGAGCCTGGTGGGCTGCCGTCTATGGGGTCGCATAGAGTCGGACACGACTGAAGTGACTTAGTAGCAGTAGCAGCAATGGAGAGGAAACACTGAGTGAGGAATGAAGAAAGGGGAGAGCCAGGGCTCCATGTTTAATGGGTTAAGTTTGAGAAGCCATGGAGATGTTGGGTGTTTTACCCAATGGTAAATACCAGATACATAGATCTGAGTAATTCTAAGTAGATTTGAGATTCAGACCTTGTTTTTGGAATCCAAATCTATACCCAAGAAACCATCTTATATATAGTGCTTGGATATTCCTTCCTTCCATGTTTCCTGAGTCATGCTTGTGATGAATGCCTAAGCCTTTGTTTATGGGCACTTAGTTGCAACAGGGATCCAAAAGCATATTTAAATAAATTTCTGAAAATGAGTAGCAAACTATCTAACCCACAGCCATTTTCTTTCAGAAAAAGACAGGAAATGAGATTAGGTGTGGCGAGACCCTCATTTGACAGATTAGGATGTCAGGCCCAGGGAGGTTATGTGCTTTCACTGTGGTTGGCCAGGTTGTGGGAGAGCTGGAATTTACAGCCTCAGTCCTTATCCCTTTCAGGTCATGGTTCTTTGCAGAAAATCTGTGAACAGTCCTCTGGTGAGAGGTCATTTAGCAGATGTCTAGATGAGACAGTGGGTTTTGTTATAGCCCAAGTTAAGGGGAGGGTTTTATCTCCATTAGGGGAGGAAGACCATCAGCAACAGTCTTCCAGTTATGAGCAGAGCTGGTTTGATTTTTCAGATTTTCCTTTGGCGAGAAACACATGTGTTTTGAGCGATACAGAGCACCCTATTGTGTGAGCCTCGTTAACCCATGCCTCAGCACAGCTGATGTGTCCATTTGCTGTGGAATGACAGCTGGCTGCCAGGCCCATCAATGCGGCTGCCTTTTCAGGTAGAGACAGCTGCTCCGCCACCAGGTATGGGGAGCTGAGAGAAGTAGGCTAGGCTGAAAAGGTCACTGCTTCTGGGGTTCCTTGGACATGACCCTTGCTAACTGACTTGGTGGTGTTCATTGGATGGAGTTCTTCAGATCCTCTTATCTAGTTGACCTCTTATTGTATTAGTGCTTTCACTTGACAAAAATTAAAATGAGTTTCAGACAAAGGGACACAGTTACAAGAGTCATCCTGCATGATGCTGATTTCATGCAACATTTGTGGTACCAGTCAGGTTTCAGCCGATTAATTAAACCGTATCAAGGCTGAGAATGAAGTTTAAATTGTTGTGTATGGAATTACCAACACATTTCGTGATCGTGGCTAGAGCAACATTTGTACAAGCCTTGGGTGTCATGTTTACTCGCGAGTGACTTGCTCTTTTCATCCACATCCCTCAGCTGTCACCCCATGTCTGGAGAGTGTGCCTGCAAGCCAGGCTGGTCGGGACTCTACTGTAATGAGACGTGTTCTCCTGGATTCTATGGGGAAGCTTGCCAACAGATCTGCAGCTGCCAGAATGGGGCTGACTGTGACAGTGTGACAGGAAGGTGCATCTGTGCCCCAGGATTCAAAGTGAGTGGCTTGGGCTACTTCCACAGAAGGAGGAGAGGAGGGGTGCAACTTAGAGCACATTGACACCATGATTTATATGACCTTTCTCTGAAGTCCAGTGAATGTGCAAAAACCAATCGCATCATTAACAAGGAAGAAAATAAAGAGAAAAAAAATAATAAGAGGTATAAGTAATTACTTGAGAATGATGCCTGGGCAAGCTGGTAAAACTCTAAAGTGGCATTAATATTTAATAATTTAATTAATATATATCATGAAGTAAGATGTATTTTAATTATTCCTTCTGTAACTATGTAGTTATCTCATCATGTAGATAATTTATAAGCAGCAAAGAAATTACTCTTCCAAATAGGATATGTTTTATTGTCCACAGTTTATGTTTTAATTCCATGCAATTTGAAGGCATAGTTAGCATTTATTATGTATTAACAGCCAAGGATTAGTAGTATGTAAGTTTTTCAGTCCCTTTGAGAATCTAGACCTTTCAAATATGCCTATAAGCTCATAAAGCAGAATTTTGCTAGTTTCCAGGATTTCTTAGCCACAGATTAGTAATTTTTGTTTTAAAGGAAAATGGGCTGCTCTTGAATTATTTTCTCCCATTTTAAAGAGAACATAAAACTGTGAAGAATGTTGATGACTATTCCAGAGCATATAATATAGAACAAGTGGGTCACAAAGTCTCAGAGCTGAGATCTTTACAAGGTTTTCTAACCTGGGTCACAGTGCTTTGGTTGAGCCCTTGAATTAGCCTTGAAGAATCTCTTTGTCTCTTCTGCTTTTAAAGGAGGTGACCTCCAGTCACCTTCGGTGACCAACTTCTGTGTTTAATGCTCCCTGTCAGATAATAAATTGAATCATGCTGCAGGCTAAATGTGTTCTGTTTCTTTGCCTTACCGACTGATCATATTACATATTATATAAAGCAGTCTAGGAATCATTGCAATTTAATGTATAGTTCATATTTATGTTTATTTATAGACAATAATTTTACAGCTGCAGCTTGTTGTTCTATATCTACTTGTATGAGCAAGGACAGAGGATTTTGTGTTTGCTACCAAGGAAAAGTAATGAAGGCAGCGGGGTTTTGGGAGCCATATTCAATGCTTGTATCCTAAATATAGGCCAGGTGGCATTGCCCTTGGATCTGTACAGTTTGTACATCTGAATAGTTATAAAACTCTTAAAAAATACAATGTGTTAAAATGAGAGAGAGAGTATAATCAGCACAGCCAAGATATATTTTTGTATATTTGTGTTGGCCCTATTTCAGATGGTCAAACTGCACGCATTTTCCTATTTGCGCTTGTCTAGGGAATTGACTGCTCCATCCCATGCCCTCTGGGGACCTATGGGATAAACTGTTCCTCACTCTGCAGCTGTAAAAATGACGCTGTCTGCTCTCCTGTGGATGGATCTTGTACTTGCAATGCAGGTGAGTGGGTGAATGAGTCTGTTATCTGATTCCCAGTCCTGTTAGCTCCTAAAGACACAGGAAAGAAACCTTGACCAGGATTCTAGCTCCAGCTTTGCCAAAATACAGTGCCCGGACTCAGCAAAGACCCTCACCTGGGAAGGGCTCTCCTGCTTTCCAGAGTCAAGGGGAGAGGCTCCCGTGAGATGATCTCTGAAGTCACTGCCAGCTCCAAAATCAATGAGTCTCTGTGCTTTGGGGAAGAGTGAGCAAGCAGACCTGTGTCTGATTGGCCTGGAGTCCTGACAAGAGATGCAGTCAAGCACCCAATTGTACGTGGGGGCCAGAGCATCTTTATCCATAGTTTCTGCAACAGCCAGGGTTGTGGACACTCACTGTTCATGGTTCGTGGAGTCCTGCTTTAAAGATAGGGATGTTCTTTCAAACGCACTTTCCTTTTCCTTCCCATATAAATATTTTATTTCCTGACCTGCACAAAACTCCGCACCCCACCGTGTGCATCACTGCATGTCAGATAGTGAGGTACCCCCAGCTAGATCTCTTTTCCCCCAGTAGCCCAGTGGTGCTTCTCACTTGACAGCGGTGCCGGTGCTCTGGTTCAGTTCTGAGAAGGGCTTTACATGGCACGGCAGAGCCATGCTCCCTGCGCTAGGGCAGGGGCACTGCTGCCTACCTCCAGGATGTTTCTAAAGGGAAGTGTGGCTGGGAGAGGCTGGCCCGCTCCGTGCCGCCTTTGTTTGTTCACGTGCCCTGGCACTCTTGTCATGGCAGGCTGGCACGGGGTGGACTGCTCCATCAGCTGCCCCAGTGGCACATGGGGCTTTGGCTGCAACTTAACCTGCCAGTGCCTCAATGGCGGAGCCTGCAACACCCTGGATGGGACCTGCACCTGTGCGCCTGGATGGCGTGGGGAGAAATGTGAATTTCCCTGCCAGGTATGACTCAGCTGGGAGGGCCGGGAGGATCCCATGGCAGAGGGCTAGCTTATTTTTTGCAGACTTCATGATTTAAAGTCCCTTATTGTGAACCAAACTAGAGTCATCGTAGAAGAATTGAAATGTTTGAACTCAGATTGGATACAGGGTAAGAAGAGGGAAAGATGCGGAAATTGGTTAGGCAGCTTTGTGAGAATCCCTTTTATCCTCTCTCTCCTAGTTCCTCCCATCTCTCCCCTCTGTTTTCTCTGTTCTAATATACCCATCTCTTCATGGCAACCAGTCATCAGTATTTGTCAAACATCCAGTGTATGCCTGTCAACTCTCCAAACATTGTGTTTCCATTATAATGGGAATCCCTCAGCCTTTGGGGTGGAAAGTGGCGCGGCATTGAAAGGGGGGTGGCAATGGTGTCACAGAAGGTCTCAGAGAGGTGGTGAAAGGTTTGGAAACAGCCGTCTTTAAGCACAAATATCTCAGAAGTCACCCAGATTCTCCATAGATTTCCATGGTTCAGTGCCAACTCCCTCCCCTTCACCTACTTTGGAGATACGCCCCCGCCCCCGCCCCCGTACTGAGTCTGCCGCAGGCCAAAAAGAGTGGGCAATGGACAGTGCATTCTGTAGTAACAGCACATTTCACTTTCTCGCTCTAAAGTACGGGGCCAGTTTCCTTCCCTCTATTCCATAGCTTTCTCTCCCTAGGCAGTTATTTTCTCCCAAGCCATTAAGCATTCTCTCAGTGGTGTGAATGCTGTGCCTCCTGGGGATCACGTGATGATGAAGTGACACCATGACCCCCTGAACTGGACAGCTCCAGGGGGCCCTTCCACAGAGCGCTTTTCTCTCTGGGCTTCCTCCTCATTAAGTGCAACCCATTTCCCAGCTAAAGAGCCTGGGGTGCTACTCCATGCCCTCCAAACCCCTAGGACACAGTTTTGTCAGTTTTGCCTCCTGTCATCCGCCAGTGAGCAGATTATCAGTGCTCTGAGATGGGCTTCAAGATCGCCTTTCACTATACAAGTCTAAGTGTAGACAAATCAAATCTACACCATCTTGGCTGTTTTTTGGTATGTTATTAGATGCATTAGTAAATCAGCCACAGGTGGAAATGGTTTTTAGTGGCTCATATTATGGCAAAGCTAAATCCTATAAGCCTGGGCAAACATTAGCAGAACTTAATTTTAAAAAAATGTTTTATCTTAATAATCACTAGACTAATGAATATGTCATTTAACACCTACTAAAATGGCAACCCACTCCTGTATTCTTGCCTGGAAACTCCCAAGGACAGAGAAACCTGGCGAGCTATAGTCCACGGAGTTGCAAAGAGTCAGACACAACTGAGTGACTGAGCATGCAGGTGCCTGTTGAATGCTGGTTCTGGGTGCCTCCCTGTTGGTAATTTCACAGCCCCTGTTTTCCTTAGTGCTCGGTGCTGTGGGAGGTTTGCAGTGCCCTCCCTCAGTTCCTCAGGACCTGGCATGAAGGATCAGGGCTTGTAAATGTGGAACTTTCATTCCTATCCCACAAACTAAATGATCACGTCCGTGAAGTCTCATATCCGCTGGACCACCAACGCGGATGTGCGTGTGAAAACATTAAGGTCTGGGAGGGGATGAAGGGGAGGGTGTGCCAGCACACAGTCCACCCCTGCCTAGGAGCTTGAATCAGAATGCCTCGTGCTGTTCAGATGTCATCATGGGAGAGAGGATGCTATTTAGGAAAAAGTGACAAAAGATATTCATTTCTCCTTATAGTTCTGTATATCTCACTGGCAACTTATGGACATGATCTTAATTCAATTAGAACTATGTTGTTTTTTAAAATTTAGGGCTTCTTTTAAAAAAACGTTATTGGAGTATAGTTAATTTATAACATTGTGTTAATTTCAGGTCTACAGCAAAGTGAATCAGTTCTACATATACATATATCCACTCTTTTTTTTTTTTTTAGATTCTTTGCCATATACAGAATGCTAAGTAGATTTCCCTGTGCTAAATAGTAGGTCCTTATTAGTTATCTAGTTTATATTTAGAAGTATGTATTTGTCAGTCCCAATCTCCCAGTTTATCCCTCCTCTGTCCCCTTACCCCCTGATAACCACAAGTTTGTTTTCTACATCTGTGATTCTACTTCTGTTTTGTAAATAAGTTGATTTGTACCACTTTTTTTTTTCTTTAAGATTCCACATATAGGGCTTCTTTATGTGAATCAGAGTCTTCTTTTTCCACTAACAAATAGAACGTTCTGTAGGAGAAAAAAAAAATTCTGGGATTGTGTGTGGGGACTGATATTAACTAAACTTATTGTGGTAATCATTTCACAGTATATATAAATATCAAATCATTATGTTTTACCCCTGAAACTAATGTAACATATGTGAATTATACCTCAGTGGGGAAAAAGAATACCCTGTAAGGAGTACTGAACTATTTTATAAAAATCTTTAGGAACAAAAAGACAATATTCTTATGAGTTATGGCTCACAATAAGATAAAGATTCTTTTAATTAATTGGCATGTTTACCTATCTTTGCACATATGCACACCAGCATATTGACATAGTTGGTTTCACCATTTGTATGCTAGACGTAAACTAAGGTTTGAGTGTTTTGAAAACACTAACCCCTTGCAGCCAATATTTTAGGAACCAAGAAGACATGGGAAGAGGTGACTGTAATGCATGCTGCTGAGAGGTGTTTTGGAGGGGAGGGTGCTATTTGTTAAATGGCTGACTGAGGTCGCCCACTGTGGATTCCCATCCCTCACCGCTGTCTTCCATGTAGGATGGCACTTACGGGCTGAACTGTGCTGAGCGTTGTGACTGCAGCCACGCGGATGGCTGCCACCCCACCACGGGTCACTGCCGCTGCCTCCCCGGATGGTCAGGTGAGAGCCACGGGCCACTACTTGAAATGGGAAACATGCCAATTTGTACCTAGTCCTGTTCCTTGCTACCTCAGAGAAACACTCACAGGTCAATCTCCCCGCCTCAAAAAAAGAAAATATGGTAATATCTCCAGTAAGGTGATAAATCTTTACCCTCAAAATATTACTGCTAGGCCTAATTAATCTGTGGGCTTCCCCGGTGGCTCAATGGTAAAGAATCTGTCTGTCAATGCAGGAGACATGGGTTCAATCCCTGATCCCTGGGAAGATACCCTGGAGGAGGAAATGGCAACCCACTCCAGTATTCTTGCCTGGGAAATCTGATGGACAGAGGAGCCTGGTGGGCTACAGTCCACAGGATCGCTAAGAGTCAGATATGACTTAGTGACTGAACAACAGCAACAATTAATCTATAATCCAGGGATGACTTCTTGTTGAATCATGCAATGGCAGTTCTCTTGAGCCTTCACGTAAGGTCTAACTATCAGTGCAGATAACTAGCAACTTCTTTATACATAGGTATAGAGATAGGTAAATAGACAGACTGTCATATCATAGAATTCACCTATTTAAAGTGTAGAATTCAATATGTTTTAGTATAGTCAAAGAATTGTACAGTTATCATCATTATCAATTTTAGAAAATTTTCATTGTCCCTCCCAAAACCCCATTAGTACTTATTAGCAGTCATTCTTCATTTACTCCCAACTCATGGCCCCACCCCCTTTGCCCTACCCTAGGCAACCACTTTCTGTTTCTGTAAACTTGCCAATATGTGGTGTTTTGTATGTGGATACCTTCTGTTAGCGTATGCTTTTAAGTGTATATACTTCCATATTGGAGTGTGTATCAGTACTTCATTCCTTCTGACTGCCAAATAATATTCCATTGCTTGGATAGACCACATTTTATTTACCCATTCGTCCATTGATAAATATTGGAATTGTTTCCACCTTAATTGGATATTATGAAAAATGCTGTTATTCATGTACAATTTTTGTGTGGCTGTATATATTTTTGGTATATACTTAGGAGTGAAATTGCTGGGTTATATGGTAACTCTAAGCTTAACCTTTTCAAGAACTACTACACTCATTTTCCAAAGCATCTGCACCATTTTGCATTCCTACCAGCAATGTATGAGATTTCCACTCCCCACCACACTTGTTATTTATCTCTCTTTTTTGGTTACAGTCATCCTGGTGTGTGTGAAATCTTATCTCATTGTGTTCTTGATTTCCATTCCCTCAATATGTAATGATGTTGAGCATCTTTTCATGTGTTTATTGGCCATCTGGGTATCTTGTTTGTAGAAATGTCTTCAGATACTTTGCCCATTTTTTAACTTGGATCTGTCTTATTATTATTGAGTTGTAATGTTTCTTTGTCCCCTAGCTCTATGTCCTTTCATATATGTAAGTTACAAATATTTTTCCTCTGTGAGTTATTTTTAACTTTCTTGATGATGTCTTTTGCCACCAAAAAGCTTTTATATTTATAAAGTTCAGTTTATCTACTTTTTCTTTTGTTGCTTGTACTTCTGGTGTCTAAGAAATCATTGCCTAGTCCTAGATAACAGAGATTTATGCCTCTGTATTCTTCTTAGAGTTTCTTCATTTTAGCTTTTACATTTAAGTCTTTGATACATTTTGAGTTTGTTTTTGCATATGGTGTGCATAAAGGTCCAAATTCATCCATTGTTTATGTCAAAATCCTGCTGTCCCAGCATCATTTGATGAGAAAAGAATTCTTTCCCCCACTGTATTGTCTTGATAACCTTGTCAGGTATCAGTTGGCCATAAATGTGACTTATTTATTTCTGGGCTCTCAGTTTTATTCCATTGACAAATATGTCTATCCTTATGTAAGTAACATACTGTTTTGATTGCTGTAACTTTGTAGAAAATTTTAAAATTGGAAAGTGTGAGTCTTTCAACTTTGGTCTTTTTCAAGATTGTTTGGCTAGCCTGGGTTCCTTGAATTTCCCTTTGTGTTTCTGGATCAGCATGTTAATTCCTGCAAAGAAACAGGGTGGACATTTAAAGAGAATTGAGTCTATATATCCATGACAGGAATAATGCCAACTTAACAATATTAAGTCTTCAGATCTTTGAAAATAAGGATGCCATCAGTAACCTCTGGAGTAGTGTCTCTCAGCTCTTTGCAATTTGTTGAGAGCTTCTTAGGCTTCTGACAAACTGAGACAAACTGTCTTGTGTTTGATTTCTAGTGTCTGAGAGCTACCTTGGGAACAGGTCAAGCTTTGTGTGATAGACTTTATTTTATGTCACTAGGAGCTGCCCACTGAAACACAGACTCCATAGTCCTCCAGTCCCTCCTTGACTTGCAAAGACTGAGATATCTCTGACTCTGCAGTATGAAATTCCACTTTCCCATGTTTCTACTTGGTTCTCAGTTACTACCTGTTAAAACTATTCAGTTCAGTCACTCAGTCATGTCCGACTCTTTGCGACCCCATGAATCGCAGCACGCCAGGCCTCCCTGTTCATCACCATCTCTCGGAGTTCACCCAGACTCACATCCATCGAGTCAGTGATGCCATCCAGCCATCTCATCCTCGGTCGTCCCCTTCTCCTCCTGCCCCCAATCCCTCCCAGCATCAGAGTCTTTTCCAATGAGTCAACTCTTCGCATGAGGTGGCCAAAGTACTGGAGTTTCATTCAAAAGCATCAATTCTTCGGCGATCAGCCTTCTTCACAGTCCAACTCTCACATCCATACATGACCACAGGAAAAACCATAGCCTTGACTAGACGGACCTTAGTCGGCAAAGTAATGTCTCTGCTTTTGAAAATGCTATCTAGGTTGGACATAACTTTTCTTCCAAGGAGTAAGCGTCTTCTAATTTCATGGCTGCAGTCACCATCAGCAGTGATTTTGGAGCCCAAAAAAATAAAGTCTGGCACTGTTTCCACTGTTTCCCCATCTATTTCCCATGAAGTGATGGGACCAGATGCCATGATCTTCGTTTTCTGAATGTTGAGCTTTAAGCCAACTTTTTCACTCTCCTCTTTCACTTTCATCAAGAGGCCTTTTAGCTCCTCTTCACTTTCTGCCATAAGGGTGGTGTCATCTGCATATCTGAGGTTATTGATATTTCTCCCGGCAATCTTGATTCCAGCTTGTGTTTCTTCCAGTCCAGCCTTTCTCATGATGTATTTGAGAACTTCAGGAACCCTTGTAAAGTCACAAAATCTGGTTTAATTCCTATGTACTAATAGTTAAAACTATTAGTACTAATTAAAACTATTAAAACTATTAAAACTAATAGTTTTAACTATTAGTACATAGGAATTAAACCAGATTTTGTGACTTTACAAGGGTTCCTGAAGTTCTCAAATGGGGTGACCACTACTAAGTTCTCAATGACCACAGTGAAGCAAATAGCGTTTTTAACCCCCTGGCGTATTCAGGGTTTTTCTAATAGAGAAGCCACATCATTTGTTTTGGGCCATACTCCACCAAGACTACTTTTGTCTTATGAATGTAGAGGAAATGTGACATGTTCCTGGACCCACCAGTCATTGATCAAGTATACACCTGCTTGGACGGTTTAGAACCATCTTGTGAAAAGCATGCTCTTGTATACATGAGAAAAGCAGGAGATATGATTTGGCCTGAAGCCAGCCAGAAAATGTGTTAGTTGCATTCCATAGTCTGGGTCATGGGGTAAGACAAATGATCCCATCTGGCCTTAGACCTGCGGAGCTCCTGCGGGAATGCAGTGGCTTTGTCACACAGCGTAATCTTGTAATCCTCTGTCCATCTGTGACTGGTCTGCTTCTCCAAAGTGGAGGAAGTTTTGCTGCTTCATTGTTCTATCACTTGTTGCTCACCATCTCTTTGCTTCCTGGCTCCAGCGTCTTACTTCTCTGGGTCTTCTGTGTGGACTCTTGGTCTGTTAAGAATCTAAGGCTGCCGGGAGACATTGTTTAGAGAGGTCATCCCCCACACTCACAGAACACACTTGTATAAGCAAATGTGTATACAGGAAAAGAAAATTCCTGAAGTTTTGAAAAACACCCTACAATTGGATCAAGGATTGCTTTGTTTTTCTAAAAGAGAAGTAGACTCTGTATTATTTCATTGTCAACATTGGGTAGACTTATCATTTTTCATCACAAACTTATTTTGAATGAGTTCCTCATATGGACATTTTGAAATAAAAAACTTTGCTTTTCATTTAGATATCAGGTTTGGGGCAAAATAAATAACCTCAATTTAGGGAAGCAAGTGATTCTGTTTCCTTTCTCCTTGCTGTGGAGTTTGCTCTCGGTGATATGTAGAGAATTGCTAGAGAGGGTAGCAAATATGGGGGATAAAAGCAAGGCCTTTGCGAAAGAATCAGTGAAATCTAACTTGGAAACCTTGGACTCTTCCCTTGACCAAATTATCGAGATTTGATCTGTAGAGACACCAACAGTGCTCGGCTGCTGAGGACACTGAGGAGAGACGGATCTGGCCTAGGAGTGTGGAGATTAAAAAAAAAGGGTCAGGAGAGCTTTCTCCCTCCTTACAAAGAAATGGACATACCTACACTGAGGAGGAGAAGGCAATGGCACCCCACTCCAGTACTCTTGCCTGGAAAGCCCCATGGTCGGAGGAGCCTGGAAGGCTGCAGTCCATGGGGTTGCTGAGGGTCGGACACAACTGAGCGACTTCCCTTTCACTTTTCACTCTCATACATTGGAGAAGGAAATGGCAACCCACTCCAGTGTTCTTCCCTGGAGAATCCCAGGGACGGGGGAGCCTGATGGGCTGACGTCTATGGGGTCGCGCAGAGTCGGACACGACTGAAGTGACTTAGCAGCAGCAGCAGCAACACTGAGGAAGTCAGGCTCTAACGTGATATACAGAGGAAGTCTTGCTGTCTCACCAAGGTGCTCATTCACCACCCTTGTAACTTCATTCTCTTTTCTAATGTTTGACGGTCTTTTTTTTTTTTTTTCTTAAAGGAAATGAGACTCTTATTTATTTATACTATAATTGATTGTCCCATTTTACCTAGTCATAAAATAAGTCTTCAAAATGTACTACCATTAATTCTAACCAAAAGTTGCATCTGACATCCCAGATACTATTTCCAAAAGAGATGTACCATTTTTCAAAAGAAGAGACATACACTTTTATTATATGCTGTTAATTAAAAGCTTAATTTATTGATGTGTTTAGCCAATAGGTTACTTTATCAAACAGAGGCAGATTGCAGTTTAAAAAAAAAAGAGAGAAAGAGAAGAATGAAAATCCTTGTGTCCTGGGCTTCGTCTCCCACACCTCTGTTACACACACACACACACACAAACTAATAAGTGAGGTGACTTTTCAAAATCATTATCCTGAAATTCCAGAAAAATAATTAGGTCTATGTGTGTTTCCAGAGTAGTGGGGTGATATCCTTTGTAAAGTACTTCCCCAAAACACTAGAAACATACCACTCTTCTTTTCTCCTTCCTTTCCTCTCTGATTTCAGTCAGCTAGATCACCTCTTTGCTGAGTGTTAACAGCTAATCAAGATTTCTTTCCAGCTGTCTGGGAGGATAAGTAGCCTCCAGCCTGGTTCCCAGCCCTGGCTAAGATCATTGTCACCTGGGAGCTCCTTTAACTTGTGTATTCTTGGTCCCACTTCAGACCTACTGAATGACAATCTGGAGGGTGGGTGAGAAGGACGGAGCCATTGCCAGCCCATAAAGTACCTTTTGTATAAATTTAGAAAAGGTTTGAAATGCCTCAGAGTGTGCTTCTTGGTAGTAGAAAGCAACAAGCTAGATTTATGCTCTGACTTAGCCCTTTAGCCAAAGGCTTTTGTGCAGTGTGTAACCTGCACAGCCTTACTTGGTGGCTTTGTCTGTTACTTGAAAAGTAACCCTAGTAATTGTAGTAGCGATTACCCATCTGTGGGCTGGCCTCTGCTCTACCTTGCTATTCTAATGATTGAAGAAGTTGAAGTCCAGGGGAGCATTTCTGCTACAGAAAGCCTCATAGCCAGTGGCAGAAGACTAGAAGAAGCTTAGAGATACCTTTCCAAGTGGCTCTACACACACCGACTTTGACCAGCTGAGTAAGGGAGCTGCAACTCCAGGTACTGATCTGTGATGCCTGAATTGTCATAGTAAGCAAATGAATGACTCACTAGTTGACCCTTCAAGGTACTGGGAGTGGACAGGGGAGTGGGAAAATGTAGCATATGCTTTGTTACGTGTCTGTGGGCTTGGGAGAGGCAGTAACTTAAAAGCAAAACATGGGGTCCCTAAAGTGAGGGTGAAGGGAGGCACTCACCTTCCTAAAAGAGAGGCTGCAGAAAAAGCCAAGCTTCTAGCTTCACCAGTCTGCCCAGCATCCTGTCCTGTTTGCTTTTATCTGGGTCCAGACTAAGGCAGACCATGATTTCTGGTGTCTGGTGTTGCCACTGCAAATGCAAACATCTCTGATTTACATTACTTACTTATGAAGATTGTTTTCAACCTGGTGACCAACAGCAGATCCTTTTTAATGGACCTTAACATTTACATGAATAGTATACAAAGAGAAAACTTTGATTTAACAACCATTTGCTGAGTGTCTCCACCTTGTATGCAACTGCAGTGTTTGGTGCTGGGAGCAGGAAGATGAGGTGGTACCGGCTGCTGGTGGCAGGAAGGTGCTTATAGCTCCCAGGGAAGGCACTGGGCGGGCAGAGGTTGATACGCCGGGGAGTTGCTTGTCTAGACTACTATATGCCTTGGGTGTCCAGAGGATTAGAAAAGCAGAGACAGTGTTATGTCCAAGTATTCAATTGCTGAGTGTCTTCGATTCCTCTCTCCTCTAATCACCAAACCCAGTGATTATTAACAAATTACACTCTTCACTGTAATAGATATTTAGTAGTTGGTTGCTTGGGAACGGGACATCGAATTGAAATCATTTCCTTCATTCATCGATGCCCAAATATTGCAATACTGGCATAAGGAATATAAACAATTAAGCAAGACCAGGAGTTTGGGTTAGATCTCTGAGAGGGGGAAATAATAACACCCCAAATGATTTATTTACTGCATTCACATAATCACAAATGCCTAGTGAATGCTGATTTCACGTGAAGGCCGCAGGCATAATGCATCATGCATTAAATGCATGAGCATTTCTTTAGAGCTGCTTAGCTGAAGTTTATCACGATCACTCAGCCATTGCCTAGCAACTCTTGAGGGCTATCAAAGAGCTCTTTGTCCTTGGTCCTGGCAAAAGCAGTCCCTCACAGATCTCCTTATCAGCGTTAGAACATTTATCAGGAAAAAATACTTCCATTGAACCAGAGAATCCTACAAATTTAAAGATATCCCCTTTCTGTTTTGTCCCTTCTTCCAAATAGTGTAGGAAATTGTTTCCCGAAGTAACTCATATTAAAGCCTCTATCTGTACTTTGATAAACATTCCAAAGGAATTTCCTCAAGATATCTTTTCGATCTCCTGTTGCTTTATAATCTGGACTAACATTTAAAATCACAGACCTGAGCTAATGAAAGTCTGTCTTGCCCCAGATAAGTAAGGCAGACATTTCCACTCCCTTAGCTAGCAAGGGTCCTCATTTTAGGTATACAGTATATTAACATGTTGGGCTTCCTGGTTTGAATGTTCTTCTCATATCTTCTTCAGAGAAACAAAGAATGGTATGGTTGCTCCATCCATTTAGAAAATGGTCCTGAATATTATGTTGGAAAGAAGAAGTGTGCTTATTGACTCATTCAAAAGACATTTATTTAGCATCCTTCATGTATCGGGCACTGCAGTGACAATAGTAGACACCAACTCTCATGGGGCTGTGAGATTTCTTATATTACCCTGGATGGAGTATGGGCTGGAGAGTAGTCTTTCATCTGCATTCTCTTCTGTAGTCTCTGGAATTCGTCTTCCTCAGGTGCCATTGATTTAGTTCAAGACCTTGCCATTTCTTTCACTGTTAACCCAGGAGGAAGCTCATACTCCATAGAATGGCATCGTTGGCTCTCCCTTTTGTGACCACTGCCTAGCTGCCTCACTGTCTTTCTTGCTTTTCCCAGCACCAATTTCAGCCGTCCCCAGCACTTTTGACTTCTGAAGGATAGACACATACTTCTTAGGGCCTGAGCCTTGCACTATTCTGTTAGCCTGGGACCCTCCTCCACTTTCACAAGCTACTTCCTTCCCTGATCATGATCTCCAGACAGGATCGGATATGTCTTGCCTGGGGCCATTGTCACTCTGGAGTTGGAGGTCTTTCTTAGAGAACCTGTCATTAGCAAGCCAGCAGTGTCTAGACCGCTTCAGTATTTATTGAGCTGAATTCTCTTTTCTGTCTTTGACAAACAAGAAAACAAAAAGGTGTCTCCAGCAAGGTTGGCAAAGAGTAAGGTGAAATCAGTGGAAATAAGGAAGGCATAAAACATATACTCACACTCAACACCCAGCCGCCTACCTTACCCCATAAAATAGTTAAAGCAGACTTACAATTCCCTATTGTGGAGAAAGTTTCACTTTAGGGTTAGCCTTATATGGAAGGCACATCAGTGACCATACACTAACTGTGACCTAGAAAAGCACTTACCCCAGGGCTACTTCCTGAATTTCAGTCAGCCTTACAGATTTAAATTTCACAGTGCTTTATTTCTTAGGCTTCTCATAGGTATGCTTTCTAAAATACCAATTTTCTAAAGGTGATAATCCCTCAGTAATAATAAATTTATCTTATCCCTTTCTGACTATAAGATGAAGCAAAAGATAACAGAAGGGCACAGAGGTCTGAAAGGGATGAATAGCAACAGGAGAAAAAGGGGAAGCAAGAGGGGAAAAGACAGCTTCATGCCTTTTTCCTGGAGTTGCCACCTGGCTGAGACATGCTTTATATTTGTCTCCAAATAGACTTGGCATTAATATCTGCAAAATGATGACTGACTGTTACTAGTGATAGAGAAGAAGAAAAGGAATTGAATTTTCAGGGGGAGTTGGTAATCGAATTGTTAAAATTTACTTGCCAAAAAAAGACTTCTTTGCAGCCCTAAAATAAATTATTTAAATATAAGCTTGATTTTATTGAAATATATTCATGTGATTAGAGAAAGAAGTCTTGATAGGTGATCTCTAGAATTACCTGATTCTCCAGAAATGAAATAATGGGTAAATTACATGAAAAAAAGCTTACCTTTGCTATGGATCTGACTTGCTATGGATCGCCTTGCTATATCAGGGAGCTTGTTAATCTATGAAAATTACCTTGATAAAGTTGATTTTAACTGATTGTTATGCTAACCAGCTGGACAAACTTATTACAGAGGAGGAAATAGGTATAAAAAAAGGATCCCTTTATTCTGATTTGCCAATCTGCCCTGGAGTTATTTTTCTTAACATGCTCTAATTGAGAATGTGCTAATTAATATGTAAATCATGATAATCTCTTATGTGGAAAAGCAGCATATACTTTTTGATCTAGAGTGTATTCCATTCCATTTTAACTGCATTTTATGAAGTGTCATGTAAAAATCTGTTAAGTAGCTGATAAACTAAACCATGTAAATGGCTATATCTCTACCTCCCTCAAACTCCTACCCCCAAAAAACAGTGCCAAAACTCAGGATTAATTTTCAGGGTGATTTTCAGATTATCCAAATATTCACTCAGCTTCCACTTCTCTAAAATCCTAAGTGGGATTTGCCTAGGTAACTCCAGACCAAAATGGCCGGGGTTTTCTGGGTCTCTATGAGACAAGTGTCTCATTTTACCTGCTGTAACACAGGAGTCCTGGCTCATGATCGGAACCTGAACTTGAATTAGAGAATGAAACAGGTTACCTTTGTGGGTACTTCTTTCAAGTTTGCAAAACAAACTTTAGATTTGCAGCCTCTTTCTAAGTGGTTTGGTCCTCAGTCCATTTGCTGCGTCTGCCTAGTAATTGTGTCAGAACACTAGCTTAGAGTTTGGGACTGTTTTAGCGTGCTTAGAGAGTAGAGCATTTGCAATCCCATCTCAGTTTTTCAAAAGAGATTTGCAAGAGAGATCAAATATTTGTGAGCTCAAGGGAAAAAAAAAATCATAGTAGACCAGAATTCTGCATTTTATTCTATGGGGAACACTTAAACCCCAGTTGGCTTCTAACAGGCCTGCTCGCCTTTCTTCAGCCAGCAGTTCAGGCTGAAATAACAGTCTGTTGTCAATTCCAGCGAGACACAATGAGGCCTGTGCTTTTTCATGCCTGCTTAACGGCCTTTACCACGAGGAAGACTTTCAGATGGAGAAAACCAGGAAATGTGAAAAGTGGAGTTATTTCAGTTGAAATGACTGGCCACCAGTTAACAGTGTTCACGTTAGGGTTTGGAACTGCTTCTGTATTAAGGTTCAGGCCATGGTAACTTTTCTCCTAATCAATTTAAGAGCAAAAACTGTAATACAAAGCATGGACTTGTCAGCCTCCTTAGTGCAAGCAGAATTCTCATTCTGGAACCGTCAGAGTGGGAGTGGGCTGCTTCTTACATGTTTTCACTGGTTCGGAGGCCAGCAGTCGCTGGTTCACTCCTAATTAGAACTCATTCTCATTGCCTCTCAATACAGAGAGCATTTCTTTGAGTTGTGAAGTACTGTGACTTACAAGAAAGAGGCCCCTATGGTATTTCAAATACGAATTTACAAAGGAGACTTCCATTTATCTGAAATAAAACCTGGTTTTATTTTTTGCCACTTTGGATTTTCTCTATGTTTCCTTTAGGCATTTGTTCACTGGTGACTGACTCTAAAGTTTCTGTGTTTCCAGACTAAGAGTTAAATATCTGCATATGGGTTCTAAATAATCAATCACTTAGATAACAGCTATGAGTAACATCATTTGTGACATCCTGCCTGTGCTGGATTAAATGTTTAAAAGAGGACTTTGGTGGCACAGATTAGTATATCTTTCTGTCTTGCATAATGTATTTTCAAAATATTTTAAAATTTTGTTTGCTCGCTCCAGGGGAAGATTTTCTTTATGTAAAATTATTTAACCACCTTTTTCTTACTTTATCTTTCTATGCTTTGCCTACTTTTCTATAAAAAATAAAGAATGGGGAAAGGAGGAAGGCACTGACAGCTAAATCACATAGTATTTTTGATAAATTTTGCCTTCAGTAGACAGAGCCCTTGGGCTGCCTATCTGCTTTCTCCTCCTAAGGAAGAAAAATCAGTATAACAAAGATGTTTTATTCCTTCTCCTTTATGATGCTATAGAGAATAGTCCTGAGATTATTTTAATGTTATGATATATGATACAATATATGATGATGAACTGCTGTGTATACGTGGATTTTAAGTTTTGGATCATCCCTGCCCACTGCTGCCCATGATAACTCAGGTTTGATATGGTGACCTTGGTCCTGGTCTCTGACTTAGTGTCCAAGGTGCCCACCCTCAAGCGTCTCACTCAGCCTTGCCCGTGTGCCTCATTTCAGGAGTCCACTGTGACAGCGTGTGTGCTGAGGGGCGCTGGGGCCCCAACTGCTCCCTTCCCTGCTACTGTAAGAACGGGGCTTCCTGCTCCCCCGATGACGGCATCTGTGAGTGTGCACCAGGGTTCCGAGGCACCACTTGTCAGAGAAGTAAGTGTCTCGTTAGCCGGCACTTCCCATGTTCCCTTCTCAGATCACCGTGTACAAAATTATCATCTCTCAGCTCATAGAGATGATCTGTTGCAGTCGAGGGCAGAGGAGTGGCGTAGGTCATCCTGTCCTTTACAGAGCTGCCCTTGCTCCACAGCCCTGCCCCCAAGGCTTCATTTTTTCCATCCTTCAGGACTAAGCTAACAGATGGGGCTCTAGCCATTTCTTCTCGGTAATGATTTCATTGCCTCATTGGCACCATCGTCAGTTTCTTGATCCTGCCTTAAAACTTGCAAATGGCGTTCCAGAAATCCATTGACCTGTAACTATTTTATTCAGCCATTCTGGCATTGGCCTTACCTCAATTACCAGAAGTCAACATCAGCCAAACCTAGCGGCAAATTATACATCCTGCTAGTAGTCTGAAAGCCAGTGCTCTGGGGAAGAAAGGATTGCAGAATTAAAAATGGGGACTGATGACATGGCTCAAAAGAATTTTTGAGTTAGAGAGTATGAATCCATAAGATTTCCCTAAGTCTTTTAGTAAATGTAATAAAAAATGAATATATGACTATAAGAAACATTATTCTATTTTTTAATTATTAGTTTTTGTACTAAGAGTTCTATGCTGTCTTTCTATACTTAAATGCAAATAATGTCTAGTGAAGAACCTAATTATGAAGCATTTTGCTTTTTCACTTTTCAATCACAATCATTAACCTGAACCATTTTGAGGAGGGACAATCTTTTAATTCTGACCGTAGATCTATTTATTGCCAGTAATGACTCTTAAGGAATAAAGGAGTAACATGTGAGTATTTATTTGGGCCTTGTTAGTATTTAGAATTTTCTTTCTCTCATTTATTTGTTCAATGAAAATTCTCCAGGTCCTTGCTCTATGCCAAGCTTCAAGCTAATTGGGGCCATAAATGGGAAAATAAAGAGAACTAAGACATTTGCTTGCCCTCAAGCAATTCAGAGTTTGCTAGCTTCTTTTCACGGAGAAGGCGATGGCACCCCACTCCAGTACTCTTGCCTGGAAAATCCCATGGATGGAGGAGCCTGGTGGGCTGCAGTCCATGGGGTCGTGAAGAGTCGGACACGACTGAGCAACTTCACTTTCACTTTTCACTTTCATGCACTGGAGAAGGAAATGGCAACCCACTCCAGTGTTCTTCCCTGGAGAATCCCAGGGATGGGGGAGCCTGATGGGCTGCCGTCTATGGGGTTGCACAGAGTTGGACACGACTGAAGCGACTTAGCAGCAACAGCAGCAGCTTCCTTTTATTGTTGATTTATACTTGGAAAATTCTCAGTATCACTAAAAATAATTTTTTTATCCCAAACTTGAACCAGATCCTTACGTGGAATACAGGAGAAATGTGTCTCAGGGAAGATAACTATTTCCTTTCTGTTTTCAGTCTGCTCCCCTGGTTTTTATGGGCATCGCTGCAGCCAGACGTGCCCGCAGTGTGTGCACAGCAGTGGGCCCTGCCACCACATCACAGGCCTGTGTGACTGCTTGCCTGGCTTCACAGGCGCCCTCTGCAATGAAGGTAGGGTGCACAGACTTTGGCAGAAATATGTGGTGGTGAGCACAGCCCATGCAGTCTGTCCTCAGGCTTCCCAAAGGACACATTTGCAGCTATCGGCGGCTCCTGGTATGCTGTGTCTGCAGCTTCTGTAAATATGGCTTTGAGCTTTGGGAAAGCTGGCTTGCCAGTCCAGCACAATCTCTTTATTCTTTGAGCTGTGCTACTCTTCGGTTTTAATTGGAAACAGCCTTCCATGAAAAATCAATATGAGGAAGGATTTTGATTCCCTGAGCGAGAAGCCAGTGGACATTTCTAAAAGTGTGGTGATGTCTCCTGGTTTGTGATGCCTTAATGAGGGTCTTTGGCTTCAGATGTTTGCAAAAATGAGCCCATTTAGGATGAGGGATGCTCTTGAGTGGAAGCACCTTACCAGAGGGACAGCTGGGTAGATGATCTTTAAAGTCATTTCCTATCCTAAGAGTCTAGGTTTCTGTGAGATGAGATGTAATTATGAGCTTCTGATCTATAATTTATTCACAGTGTGTCCCAGTGGCAGATTTGGGAAAAACTGTGCAGGAATTTGTACCTGTACCAACAATGGAACCTGTAACCCCATTGACCGATCTTGTCAGTGTTACCCAGGGTGGATCGGCAGTGACTGCTCTCAACGTAAGTCTTGTTTGGGAACAACTGGTCAGCCATGTATTTCCATTTGTTTTCAGTTTCTTTAGGATCAAAATATGAGTATTTAAATAATCAAGAAATAATATATGAATAGTTAGAAGATTTTAGAAAAAATTTTAAGTAGCTTTTCCCCCCTCATTAAGAGTTCGATGCAATGATCCTGTATTTAAATCTTTTTATGCATTATTTTATTATTTTTTTATAAATTTATTTAATTGGAGGCTGCTTACTGTATTTAACTCTAACTCATGCCTTGGAAAGAACCTAAACAGCTAGCACTTTGCTTATTCACTAAAATGATTTTCCTTTGCAAAATGAGGGCCTTGTACTCAGAAGCCATTCAAAGCTTCATTCCAGACTTCAAGTGTCATATTGTTTTCTCTTTGCTCTTGGGCAAAAATGGTACACACAATTATGGGAGAAATTTTTTTCTTTTTTTAAATTACCTCACATTTATTTATTATCTGTGGGGGCCATATTCCCTACTGGATAACCATATAGAAATTGTAAACGTTCCTTCTTGTAAGTAGTTATGTTCTTGAAGCATTGGTATGAATGTAAAGCAAATCATTTTACCCCATAATCTTACTTTATCTGAGGTTCTCATTGCTCTTTGATAGGCGATGACCCCTAATAATTTAGTTTGATTATTTTCTGCTTCTTCCAGTTAAGAGTTTTTATAGTAAATCTGTTCTCGCATGAAAATAGGAGACTTCATGTTTAAAACAAGCCTCTAGGGACAACTCTAGAGTGGAGTGACAAGTGCAGGTTTAGAGATCACAGACAAGAATTATGTGACCTTGAGTACGTATCTCAAGTCACACCATTTTGCCCACCTAATCTCTACTCAAATGTCCTCTCCTCAGAGATGTCTTCCATAAAGGCATAGCTCCCATCATTCTTGGCCCCATTTCCCTGTTTTATTTTTTCGTATAGTCCTTACTGCCCTTATGTTTTTGGCTGACTGGCCGGGTGACTAGCTGGCTGGGTGGCTGGCTGATTGGTTTGCCTGCCTTCCCTACAAAAATATCAGCTTTCAGAGGGTGCTGTGGACCTTGCCTTGCTATCTGCCATCTCCCCTGGACCTAGCACAGTGCTGGGCATATCTAGGTGCTCAGTGTGGGTTTGTTAAATAACTAACTCTGTAAACTTGGGATGATGCTTGCTCTGCCCACCTCGGTCTGCAGCATGTGAATGAATATCATGTCATAAGGATGGCACTGTTGGCGTCAGCATCGCCATCTGGGTTTGAGCCCTGTGTGGAGCACGGTTGTTCTCAGTCCTGATGCTCCCTGCTGACCCGTCCACTGGAGGAGCTGTGTCAGGTGGGTGGGATCCTTTCTGCGGGGTGCTGGCCTAGGGACTCCCACTGAACTCTCCATGCTGTGCTGTGCTTTCAGCTTGTCCCCCGGCGCACTGGGGCCCGAACTGCATCCACACATGCAACTGCCACAACGGGGCCTTCTGCAGCGCCTACGATGGGGAATGCAAATGCACTCCAGGCTGGACGGGGCTCTACTGCACTCAGAGTAAGCGGCACGCCCTCCGAGGCTCACCAAAAGTTGGGTTGAGGGGGGCACTCCTGGGGACATGGCCCTACCCTGCACATGGATGAGCTGAGCGCATCAGGGTTCCTGGTATTGGAGGGCTTCTTCACCTAGTGACCTTTACACGTCTGAATTCCTCTGGGCGGTTAAGAGCTGCCGCGTTCCAGGCTTGCTGTCCCCGTGTCATATCAGGACACTGAGGTGGAACAGTGCCGTGACAGCATGCAGCTTCTTTCTCTTCTCTCCCTTCACCAGGCCCTATTTATACGGCTCAGGTATTCTAGTAGCACAAAGATTAAGAGAAGTGACAGTTACCAGAAATGCAGTGAAGACAGCAAGCCTCCCTGCCTGACCTAATGTGTGCTCTGGGAGAAGACTGATCCAGTGGGTCTAGAATTTTAGTGAGCTTCAGAGTCAGCCGGCGGCTGACTGGCCCTGCTCCCAGAGTGTCTGATTCAGTCGGTCTGGGTGGAACCTGAGAATTCACACTGCTAACACCCTTCCTGGGGGTGATATCAGTCAGGGATCATGCTTCAAGAACCACTCATTCTTTCTTCCATTTTATATCCCATAATGTCCTCACCATCTCTTCTTCTAGGAGACTTTTAGCATTATAAGGTATAATATACAAAGGAATTCACAGCTCAGCGCTGTGGGGGAAAAAAAAGACTGATCTCTGCCCTTTTGTCTACAGTGCAATAAAGGAGGCAAGACAAGAGAGCATGCATTATGGTGATCATTGATAATAATATAAAATTTCAAATAACGAAAATGAGCTAAGGAAGAAAGATGGGTCAGAAGTTAAGCAATTCTTATTTAATACTAATTAGAGAACAAAATTCGGAGAAAGAAATGGCAACCCACTCCAGTACTCTTGCCTGGAAAATCCCATGGATGGAGGAGCCTGTTAGGCTGCAGTCCATGGGGTCGCAAAGAGTCGAACATGACTGAGCGACTTCACTTTGACTTTTCACTTTCATGCACTGGAGAAAGAAATGGCAACCCACTCCAGTGTTCTTGCCTGGAGAATCCCAGGGACGGGGGAGCCTGGTGGGCTGCCGTCTATGGGGTCGCACAGAGTTGGACACAATTGAAGCGACTTAGCAGCAGCAGCAGAGAACAAACTTAGAGAATACATTGAACATGCCTTTGGGAAGTTTCTAGAAGGAGATGTAGACCTTGAGCTGTGATGGTGTCTCAAGCATATTCTGCCAAGATTGTATATATAGAAAGTTTTTCAGCTCTTCAGGGGAAAGTACTTAAAACTCTGTGTGTAGTTCTAAAATTGGGACCTGCTTCAATCAGAGGGCCTTTTAAACTAAAAGTAGCACAACTCAGTGGGAGGTACATGGGGTCTGGAGCCAGACCTCCCTGTGCTTGTATCGTGGCCCTGCCATCCTGCCATTTGCTGGCTGTGTCACGTGGACATGATTCCCTTCTATAGAGGGAGAATATCCCTGTGTTTCTGGGCTACTGTAAAGATTTCATGAGAAGATGTAGGAAAGAATCTGGCACAGGGTAGGTGCTAAATAGATATGTAGCAATGATGTCACTTGCTGGCATCCTTACTCTGCCTCTGTTCCTTGAAACATGAACCTTCATTAAAACCACTGTAAGAAAAAGCACATGTGATGCTTGGAAACAGCCTGCGTTGAAGCTTTCATGATGGTGGAGAGCCCTGAGCTCTCCTGCAGGGCCACTCTGAAAGCCAGTAGGGCTTGTGCATGTCCTCAGCCTGATCTTTGTCTGGAAATTGTGCAACAGCAAGAAGGCTCATTGCTTTTTTTTTTTTTTTTTAACAATGCACCTATGAAGTACAGTTGTTGTTGTTGTGGTTTTTTTTTTAAGTTCAGAATTCTACTATACATCTTTGTGGAAGAAGATGCTATTATCTAAATTAGTAACAGATACAGAAGACAGGCCTAGTAGCAGACTTGGAGACATTCTGTATTGTAAGTAGAAGCATGTAGGCAATTTTAGCATAAAGTACTCAGTTCAATTCATGGAATCTGAATCCAAGATTCTAATAGTTGAGTGAAAAAGAAATGTCCCCAGATATCCTTGGGATTGATGGGATGCTTTTTTTTAGAAGACACCAAACCTTTTATGTGTTACCTGAAAAGAAATAATACAAATGAACTTACCTTACAAAACAGAAAGTGACTCAAAGACTTAGAGAATGAACTTATGGTTGCTGACGGGAATGAATAGTTAGGGAGTTTGGAATGGACATGTACACACTGCTGTATTTAAAATGGATAACCAACAAGGACCTACTGTACAGCACGTGGAAATCTGCCCAAGGTTGTGTGGCAGCCTGGATGGGAGGGGAGTTTGAGGGAGAGTGGATATATAGATGTGTGTGACTGGGTCCCTTTGCTGTTCACCTCAAACTCTCACAATACTGGTAACCGGCTATACCCCAATACAAAGTAAATGGTTTAAAAAAAACCGAAGACAGCAGCCTGCCTCCTGGGATACAAGCGATGGGTAAACTGCCCCAGGCATGGAACTGTTCTGCCTTCTGCTCAGGAAGCGTCCTCCAAAGAGCTCCACAAAAGCTGTTGTAAGAAGCTCTGATTGCATTGCTGTCTTTATTCTCTCTCTGCTGGCTCAGCATCCTTCAGATTCAAACACGTGGGAGGCAGAGTTGAATTTCTCCTCAATGGCCTCTTGACCTCTGCTGTCCTTCTTTCTTGCACAGGATGTCCCCTGGGCTTCTATGGAAAGGACTGCGCGTTGGTATGCCAGTGTCAAAACGGAGCCGACTGCGACCACATCTCCGGGCAGTGTACTTGCCGCACCGGCTTCATGGGGAAGCACTGCGAGCAGAGTGAGTGTGAGAGCGTAGCATCTCTGGGTGCTGCTGTTTCCCTAGAGTCTGTTCCTACATAGCTGGCGCTGTGAAGGCAGGACCCACAGCTCTGCGGCTGTTTGATCTGATGGTTGGTCACTTCCCAGCACAGCTGACTTCCACTCCCAGAGACCCGGCCACCTTGGGGTTCTTGCTGGCTGTCTTTGTCCTCAGAATTCTTCTGAGGAACTGATCAGCGATCTGGGTGGAGGGGGTGTGGTTACGAGGGTGAAGACAGTATTCAAATTTTCCATCTGTTCATGCTGGCTCTCTCTTCCTGCCCTTCTTGTTTTTGGAACATGGCTGCTCAGAGCTTTAAAGGAGCCAGTCAAGTTTTCTTCAGGGCAGAGGCAGAACCTGATCTCACAATGGAGGAATGTGCATTCGGGGGGCTGGGCACCCAGGTGTGTGTGTTAGTTATTCAGTCGTGTCCTTTTTGTGACCCCATGGGTGTAGCCCACCAGGCTCCTCTGTCCGTGGAATTCTTCAGGCAAGAATATCGGAGTGGGCTACCATGCCCTCCTCCAGGGGATCTTCCTGACCCAGGGATCGAACCTGGGTCTCCCGCATTAGCAGGCAGATTCTTTACCATCCGAGCCACCAAAGAAGCCCACAGGAACCCAAGAGGAGTGTGCATTCAGAGGGGCTGGGAACCCAGAGCCAGATCCACTAGAGGGGCGGGGGGGGAGTCTATGCAAACATGGCTACGCTTTTGACAACTTTCTCTAAATAGTGTTTTTATACTGTTTCCACTAACTACTCTTCATCTTAATCTTAACAACCCTCCAGACAATATATTGCCTTCATTTTTTTGTTCTTGTTGTAAAAAATCCCACTCAGGGAGAGTATGCTCTGTAGGAATTCCCCATCCTTATGTTTCCATTTCTATCCTACCAGCCATGCAGCTGCTCCCAGGGCTGTAAGACCATTAGCCTTGGACTTCGTGTTTCAGGGTAGTTTATTATTCCTTTCTCTGTGACTTTCATTCAGTGTTCACACTGAATAAATCAGGTCTTAGAGCTTATGAGGCTCACTCTCTTATCAAAAATGACAGGAAAGGTGCAGGACACTTCCTGCTTACAGAGGGTGTGCTTGTGAGAAAGACGTACCAAAGATTACATGGCTGTAGGGGCATTGTTGCCTGGAAAGGTTGGCAGGGCTTTGGGAATAAAGCATTATGCTCCCTCCATCAGGCTCCCTCCCCAGATCCTCATATCACCACTGGACAGCCAGGTTGTCTCAATCTTATTTGCTAAACTCTAGAATCATGCTTGTACTAAGTTGCTGTAGTGATATCTGACTCTTTGCAACCCTATGGACTGTAGTCTGCCAGGCTCCTCTGCCCATGGGATTCTCAAGGCAAGAATACTGGAGTGGGTTGCCATTTCCTTCTCCAGGGGATCTTCCTGACCCAGGGATCGAGCACGCATCTCTGTCTCTGGCTGTGGCAAGCAGGTTCTTTACCACTGGAGCCACCTAGGAAGCCCAAACCCTAAACTCTAGAATATATTTGCATATCCTTGCATCTAGTAAATACCAAGAGTGATATTCAGGAGTCAGCCTGGACAAAGACGGCCCCATTTTAGTTTTGCACTGATGGTTCATTTAACCATGAAACAGGTACTTAGTTGCACAGTTGCATAGTTGCCTGCACACCACTTTGTGTATGCAATATAATTATGTGTGTACACGTCTAAACATGTATAAGTAAGTAAGTGAGTGAGAGTAGCCCAGTCATGTCCGACTCTTTGCAACCCCATGGAATTCTCTAGGCCAGAATACTAGAGTGGGTAGCCTTTCCCTTCTCCAGGGGATCTTCCCAACTCAGGGATCGAACCCAGGTCTCCTGCATTGCAGGTGGATTCTTTACCAGCTGAGCCACACAGGAAGCCCAAGAATACTGGAGTAGGTAGCCTATCCCTTCTCCAGCGGATCTTCCCAACCCAAGAATTGAACCAGGGTCTTCTGCATTGCAGGTGGATTCTTTACCAACTGAGCTATCAGGGAAGCCCCCTAAACGTGTATGCTGCTAAGTCGCTTCAGTCATGTCCAACTCGATGCGACCCCATAGACGGCAGCCCACCAGGCTCCCCCATCCCTGGGATTCTCCAGGCAAGAATACTGGAGTGGGTTGCCATTTCCTTCTCCAATGCATGAAAGTGAAAAGTGAAAGTGAAGTCGCTCAGTCGTGTCCGACTCTTAGCGACCCCATGGACTGCAGCCCACCAGGCTCCTCCGTCCATTGGAGTTTCCAGGCAAGAGTACTGGGGTGGGGTGTCATTGCCTTCCCTGCTAAACATGTATACACATGTATATATTCCTGGAAGCCAGAATAGGCTTTAAACTGACTTTCACTTAAATGCTAGACTATTTATAGTCTTATTAAATAAGCACATCTTAAAGTACTTCCATGATTACTCTGAACATCAAATTAAAACATCCTGATTTTTGGAGACTTCTCCTAATGCTCCTATGTAAACAGAAACCCTGTGTGTGACAGTGAACTCTGATCATAATTGTGCATCGCCCCCTGCTGCTCATTTTACAAAAAGCATCTGTATTTTGTCACGATCATTTTTACATTTAACATGCCTAGTCTATTCTTTGAAATTCATGCCTAACTCTTACACAACTATATCATAAAACTCCCATTATTTTAGGCAATGGCACCCCACTCCAGTACTCTTGCCTGGAAAATCCCATGGACGGAGGAGCCTCGTAGGCTGCAGTCCATGGGGTTGCTAAGAGTCCGACATGACTGAGGGACTTCACTTTCACGCAGTGGAGAAGGAAATGGCAAGCTACTCCAGTGTTCATGCCTGGAGAATCCCAGGGACAAGGGAGCCTGCTGGGCTGCCATCTATGGGGTCGCACAGAGTCGGACACAACTGAAGTGACTTAGCAGCAGCAGCAGTCTATTCTTTGAAATTCATGCCTAACTCTTACACAACTATCATAAAAATCCCATTGTTTCAGTGTCTCAGACTTCAACCTGCAAATCCAAATTTTGAGGCTTTCTGTGGTAAATGAGGGCTTCCCTGGTGGCTCAGATGGTAAAGAATCCGCCTGTATTGTGGGAGACCTCAGTGGGATCCCTAGGTTGGAAAGATTCCGCTGGAGGAGGGTTTGGCAACCCACTCCAGTATTCTTGCCTGGAGAATCCCCAGGGACAGAGGAGCCCATGGGGTACCAAAAAGTCAGACATGACTGAGCGACTAAGCACACGCATGGTAAATGAAGTTCTTACCTAGAAAATTAACAAACTTGCCCTCTCCCTCCTTCCCAGTTCCCAGCTAATCCAAGGCAGAATATGCCTTCAGGCAGATCTTAAAGCTTACAGTAAAATATGCATCTTCCCAAGGAAGCATCTCCAGTTTATATTTTTCATTTTAGTCCCCTTTTATCCCATACTTTTGCCGGGTGGCGTCATCTCAGATTGCCCTTAATGATGATCTTCATCAGTTATATTGGGATTCCTCAGACTCTCTACAGACCTCCATCAAGGAGGAGGGCATGTAGACTCTGAAAGAGCCAAGAGCTGTGATGAGAGTCTCAGTCTCCAGTCCGTTGCCGCCTGGCCTCTGGAGTCCCAGTGTGAATCAGGGAATGCCAGCCAGCTGTAGGCCACCCTGGATGGTTCAGGTCTCCTGGACAGGGATCCCCTGAAAGGGCTGGCCTCCGGGCACACCAGCTCATACAGTGAGACCCGTACCCCAGGTTCCCAAGGCTGGAGAGCTACATTGGACTCTCATCTCCTTCTCAGAGTGCCCTGCAGGGACGTACGGCTATGGCTGCCGCCAGATATGTGACTGTCTGAACAACTCTACCTGTGACCACATCACCGGAACCTGTTACTGCAGCCCAGGATGGAAGGGGGCACGATGTGATCAAGGTAAGGATGCTAGTCACAGATGATTACTCAGGTGGAGACATTGCAGCTCAAAGAAGCTGAGTGATTCGCCCGAGGTTACCTATGTTAATATCTGTAGTAGAATATATCAAACTTGGGTCTCCTGTACTACAGGCAAATTCTTTACCGATTGAGCTACAAAGGAAGCCCTATTGAGATATAATTAGCTGTAAAAAAGCAACATACACGTATATAATTATACTTTGTATACACACACACAGACATATATGTATAAATATATTGGGTTGGCCAAAAAGTTCATAACACTGTGCAGAGAAACCTGAATGAACTTTTTGGCCAGCCCAATACAACACATATGTAAAAAACAAAGAATACCACTTGATAAAATCTGATATATCTATACATCCATGAAACTATCACCACAATAAAAATAATGAATATATCGTCACCCCCTAAAATTTCCTCATGCTGTTCCCGACCAGTGCTGTCCTCTAGGTCTCAGGTGATAAGTGATCTACTTTCTGTCACTAGATATTAGTTTGCATTTCTTAGAACTTCATATATGTAGAACCATGCTCTCCTCTTTTTCATCTGATTTTATTTACTCAGCATAATTATTTTGAGATTGAACCATGTTGTTGCTGAATAATATTCTATTGAATGGTTATACCATAATTTGTTTACCCATCCATTCACCTGTTAATGGACATTTGGACTGCTTCCAGTTTGGGATACTGCAGATAAAACTATTGTGAACAATAGTGTTTCAACTCCTTGTGGCATCATAGGGTTTCTTTGGAGAAGGCAACGGCACCCCACTCCAGTACTCTTGCCTGGAAAATCCTATGGACAGAGGAGCCTGGTAGGCTGCAGTCCATGGGGTTGCTAAGAGTCGGATACGACTGAGCGACTTCACTTTCACTTTTCATTTTCATGCATTGGAGAAGGAAATGGTAATCCACTTCAGTGTTCTTGCCTGGAGAATCCCAGGGACGGGAGAGCCTGGTGGGCTGCCGTCTATGGGATCGCACAGAGTTGAACACGACTGAAGCGACTTAGCAGCAGCAGCAGCAGGGTTTCTTTTCTTTGGGGCAAGTTCATAGGAGTAGAAGGATTGGGTTGTATGGTGGTTGCATGTTTAGCTTTTTAAGAAACTTGTGCCCGTGGTTCTTAACTAGGATGCATGGCACAGTCATCTGGAAATACAGTAAACGTAATCAGTCTTACTTGGGCAATTCTAATTCTGGGATAGATGGCACCCTTAAGAAAGGTGGTTCAGAAACATGAGAGCTCCTAGTGCATGTGGTCTTAAACATATGGGTGATAAAGGCTTTAAAAAATTCATATAGAAATTTCATAAAATTCTTGTAAGTGGAGTTATCTTAAACTGTACACTATGTGGGTATTTGTGTTTAACTTTCTTTCATAAAATAACTTTGACATGTCCATGATTTGTACTTGGCCATCATAAAAGTCTGACATTATATTCCACAGTCACGTCATTGTTACAATGCATTGTGCATTGTGATCACACTACATTGGCCTTGGCGCATTTCAAGGCATGTTGTCTTATAAGAAGTCCCAGCATTTAGAATCACATGGTCATAGGGACACTTGAGCTGGAAGAACCTTCATGGAGGCCAGTTTCCTCTTTTACAGATGATGAAACTGCAGCCTAGGAGCTTAAGGGAAAGTTCAAAATGTATGAATCAATTTTTTTAGAGGCCAGGTTTCTTGACTCTCAGCTCCTATCACTTGTGTCTTCACTTGATGGAACTTGAGGAAGAACTATGTAAAGTGAAATTCTGACTTTTAAAAAGTAAGGTTTTAGGTGAGGTGATGTTACCTGGTATTGGGACAGACCTTTCTGTCCTGGAAAATTCTGCATAGAATATATTTTCTGATATAAAAGGCCTGTTGAAATTAGGACCAGACAGATCCTGATCTTGGACTAGATTTATAATGGCTGCTGCTGCTGCTAAGTCACTTCAGCCGTGGCTGACTCTGTGCGACCCCATAGACGGCTGCCCATGAGGCTCCCCCGTCCCTGGGATTCTCCAGGCAAAAACACTGGAGTAGGTTGCCATTTCCTTCTCCAGTGCAGGAAAGTGAAAAGTGAAAGTGAAGTCACTCAGTCGTGTCCGACTCTCGTGACCCCATGGACTGCAGCCTACCAGGCTCCTCCGTCCATGGGATTTTCCAGGCAAGAGTACTGGAGTGGGGTGCCATTGCCTTCTCCGAGATTCATAATGGACTTATTCTTAATTGGAAGGAAAATTACTTTCCTCTTAGAAATGCTAAAGAGAGACATAATGTTAAGTTAGGGACTTGAGTTAGCCACTCATAAGCTTAATGCTGAACAATAAATAAAAAACAATAAAAATTAGATAAATTGTTATCCCCAACTAATTTCTGGGCTAAGCATGTAATCAGAAATCTGGGAGACGCTCCCAGAGCCTACTGTCAAATCTTTGGTTTCTCTTTTCTTTTTGAGCCTTAGAGAATCCTTCTTCTGGACACAGACAAACCAACAACGTTCGAAAATGAAGAATGTTTGTTCTTCGTTCCTGCTCTGTTTTCAAAAATTCCAAATGAAAATTTCATGTACTGAAAATATCCAGGCTTGATTAGCACTGTGGGAGATTTTTGTAAATAGAGATCAAATATCTGTCTGGCACATTGTCATTCTTGCTCACATCTCTTTTCTTCCTTTTCTAGCTGGTGTTATCATAGTGGGGAATCTGAACAGCCTAAGCAGGACCAGTACGGCTCTCCCCGCTGATTCCTACCAGATCGGGGCCATCGCGGGCATCGTCATTCTTGTCCTAGTTGTTCTGTTCCTCCTGGCATTGTTCATTATTTATAGACAGAAGCAGAAGGGGAAGGAATCGAGCATGCCAGCAGTTACCTACACCCCCGCCATGAGGGTCATGAATGCAGACTATGCCATTTCAGGTGAGACTGGACTCGCTAGAGGCATTTCACTCCATGAAAAGCGAGACTTCATCCTGGTTCTTTGAAGCCAAGTGTTCGGCTGTGCTGCCCGTTGGTACCGTCCATTAGCCTTGAGCAGCTTTTATATTTGGAGAAGATGCATTGTTAGAGATGTGTTTTATGTGTCAACAATGGTAAAATCATCACTGTTTTCTCTTACGAGAGATTTAAAATTGAGTTCATTATATGGTTGCTTTAAATGTTGGGAATGTCAGCCTAGAAGGAGCTTTGCTGGACACCTAAACCCAAGCTGTTGTCATATGTGGGGGACAGGGGGGGAGAGGAAGAGGTGGCCATCACTTCACCAAGGTCATGGAGCAGATCAGAAAAAACCAGGGCTTCTGTCTTTGGCCTTGGGTTCTTCCCAGGTACCCTCCAGCCTGTCCTGGAGCCCAGGTACATCATTAGCCACATAGCAACCAAGTCACATGAACAGTTTGGGGGGATTAGCAAGAACCAAGGCTGCTGCTAAGTTGCCAAGTCGCTTCAGTCGTGTCTGACTCTGTGTGACCCCATAGACGGCAGCCCACCAGGCTCCGCTGTCCCTGGGATTTTCCAGGCAAGAACACTGGAGTGGGTTGCCATTTCCTTATCCAATGCATGAAAGTGAAGTCACTCAGTCATGTCCGACTCTTCACGACCCCATGGACTGCAGCACACCAGACTCCCCCGTCCATGGGATTTTCCAGGCAAGAGTACTGGAGTGGGGTGCCATTGTCTTCTCCAAGAACCAAGGCTGTTCTTTAATAAAACCCCCTGAATCTTCCTTTTTGTCACAAGACCCCATAAAAGTAAATTTTTAAGTGATACATTCAGTCTTCAGAAGATTCATATAAGTGAAGAATTTGCAAACTTAAGGTATTTGTTAATTTGGGGGCAATCAGTGAAGGGTTTCAGGTTTATAAATAAAGTGATTCTGGGGGAATCCATAAAGTAGCTGATTTACTTAGTGGCGTGTTTCTAGTGCAGAGTATTGTCTGGACTTCCCTGGTGGTCCAGTGGCTAAGACTCCATGCTCCCAATGCAGGAGGCCTGACTTCAATTCCTGATCAGGGAACTAGATCCTACACGCCTCAACTAAAACCCAGCACAGTTAGATAGACAGATAGATGGATGGGTGGACGGATGGATGGATAGGTAGGTAGATAGGTAGATTGATTTATAAGCAGATAGAGAAATAGAAAGAACGAATGTTGTGTCAAGAGCTCAAGTGTTTAAACACAGAGGAAAGTTACAGTGGAAGAAGCTTCAAAGCAATGCCTTCCCAGCTTGTACAAGCCCCAGAGCAGAGAGCAGTTGTTGGTGGATGCTTTCAGACTTTTCCAGGAGGTGGGCAGAAAGGCAGGCGCCTGCTGCTTCCACAGGCTTCGCTGAGCATGCTGGCCAGGAGGGGATTCTGCCTCCTTGTGGTCTGGAATCAGTCCAAACATTTGTTCTTGTTGCTTCGCTTCCCTCTTTCCCTCACGCATTTAAGGAGCCTGCCATCTTAACCGTTTCCTTCTTTGTTGTCAGAAACCCTTCCTCATGGCAGCGGTGGAAATGCTAACAGCCATTACTTCACCAATCCCAGTTACCACACGCTCACCCAGTGTGCCGCATCCCCTCACGTCAACAACAGGGACAGGATCGCCAAGGTGAGAGGAGATGGTCCAGGTCGCTGAGGGTGGGGAAAGAGCAAGGAACAGGCGTGCCTGAGGGCTGCGGTTGGCCAGCGGCCATTCCACATATGTACATCAATTATCTCATTTATTCCTCCAAACAATCCCATGGGTGTGTATTCGGATCTCAAGTGTACTGACAAAAAAGCCCTAAGTAACGGGGAACTTAAGTCACTTCCAAACATAGCTTGTGAGTGAGGCTGCAGCGAGGTGAGTCAGTCTCTCTGTCTCTGCAACTTGTACTGTTTCCATTGCACTTCGTTTGGAAAATGTTTCTAATATTGCATGTGGTTTTAAAATAATATCTCATAGCAGACCTATAGGAGATCTTGCCTGGGTAAAATTGGCAAGTCTGTCTTTTGTGATCACCTTCTAGTGTCCTTTCCTGACCACCTGTACTTGGGTAATGACAACAATAATAATATGCGTTTATTTATTTTGATTGAACCATATGAAATTGCAGTTTTGTGGGTAAAAAGTTACCAAACAAAACAACCTAATACTATGTGCCAGGTATTTCTAATCATTTTACAAATATAAATTTGTTTAATCTTTTTACCAATCCTATGACTTGAGGGATTATCCCATTTTACAGAGGCCCAGAGACATTGGAGGCCCAGGGCTGTCAAGAAACTGGAGCAGCTCCCCTGGACCCAGCCAGCTCACCACCAGGCCTCTTCCAGAGTGTTCTGAAATCCCAAACATTTCTCCCTTCCAACTGTGCTCGAGTTATATTTTCAATCTCTGTTGTCTAATTCCAGCTCTCTATTAGAAGAAAACCAAGATAATTAAATTATTCAGTTGCAATTAAATTAATGCAGTTAGATTTTAATTATAGTACCTCATAGTTAAATAGCATTTCATATTCTCCAGAGACTTTGGTATTTATCATACAATTTGTTCTCATTCCCATTCAGGGAGGGAGCAAAGCTGATCATATTATCTTCATGCTTATAGCTAACAAAACCGCTAAGAATGTCTCGTACATGATTATACAGTGTTTGATGGGAAGGCTCAGAAAATTTTTTTTTTTTTTTTTTCAGTTCAAAGTTCCATGTATTTAAATCCAAGTGAGGCCTAATCGGCACAGAGCAAAAACTTAAAACGTAGAAGTAAGGTGATGGAGGGAATGGTTAGGGCTGAGGGGCACCTACTCCTGCTGCCTCCAAGTCCCACCAGGTCAGAAGCGGTCACCTCTGTCCCTTGGTGCATCCTCATGTAAGGACCAGTCCTTGATACGCTCCATGGGTAACACTGCACTGCGCCATATTGTATTTTCTTTCTTAAATCTTTTTGTTGTTTCTATTTTTAACAGTCAAAAAATAATCAGCTGTTTGTGAATCTGAAAAATGTGAATCCTGGGAAGAGAGGCCCTGTGGTAGATTACACAGGCACACTGCCTGCAGACTGGAAACACGGCGGCTACCTCAACGAGCTCGGCAAGTTCCCAAGCCCCCACCCCCCACCAGCATCTTTATCTTTTAGTCACTTCAAACACTCAGAGATCCACGACAGTGCCAAAGCAACTACTGAAAATATGCACAGAAAAAGAAAGACATAGCGTTACACCTAATCCCTGTGTGGGGCTTTTACTGTCCTAGGTGCTTAATTTATTCAGTTGTATTGACCTCTTACTGTGAATGAGGAATCAATAAAGAGACAAGGATCACTGCCTGCTTGTGGCTTACACCCCACCTTTCCATGTATCAACTCAATTCTCACAAGTACTGCTGTGGGTACCATGCTTAGCATCATCATCTCCCTGCTCCCATTGTGGCGCTGAGTCATAACGAGGTTCAGTCAGTTGTGGAAGTCCTCAAAGCCTATGATATGGTAGCGCTGGGATTTGAACCCGTTCAGCTTGGTTCCAGCATGTGTGCTTCTCTTTGCTTTCTGCTACACAGGTTCAATCCCTGGAGGAGAGCATGGCAACCCACTCCAGTATTCTTGCTGGAGAATCCCATGGACAGAGGAGCCTGCTGGGCTACAGTCCATAGGGCTGCAAAGAGTCAGACACGACTGAAGCGACTTAGCACACACATACACAAAATGAGGTACCCTTACTTGAGGCCCTTTCCTCTTTTAGGTGAGAAAATGGAGATATCATTGGGAATATAGTGAGTCAGACGTTCTCAAACATCTGGGAATCAGAACACTTTCATATAGTACCCGTGGCTGATTCATGTTGATGTATGGTAAAAACCACCACAATGTTGTAATTAGCCTCCAATTAAAATAAATAAGTTAATTTAAAAAAAGTAATCAAGGATCCCCAAGAGCCCTTACTAACATGGGTTATATTTATTGATATTTGCCATAGTAGAAATAAAATCTGAGGGCTATTTATTAATTTATTGATTATAACAAGTCTTATTTCCTGATAATATAAAATGCATTTTTGTGAAAAATGACTACTTTTTTCAAAATGAAGCAACAAAAAAATTACTGAGAAGAATGGCCACTGCTTAACACTTTTATGACATCTGGCTTAATAGAGGTCAGCTGAATTTTCATAGCTGCTCTGCGTCCAATCAAGAGTGATGTCACACTTGGTGTGGCTCCTGGGAAACTCCACCGTCCACCTGAGAGAGGACAAGAGTGGAAAGGACAAACAGTGTTGTAGTAGGACAAGAATTGTTTTAACCTCAGGGCCCTCCTGCAGAGGGCCTGGGGTGACTCCACTTAAATAACTGCTGTGACTCCCCATTGAGCGTGTGGTATATTCTTATTCTCAGGGAGGAGCTCCACATAGTAACTAACATGGGTGCAGTGTCTTATGGTCACTTGCCTATGTATTGAAAGCAAACCCTTTCATATGTATTTATTTAATGATAAGGTTGGAAGGAAGTCCCATTAACTTGGAATTTCAGATAAGAAACAAATAATTTTTGGATAAGTAGATCCCAGGTATCGCACAAGGCACACTTATTCAAAAAATTATTTGTTGTTTCTCTAAAATTCAAATTTAACTCAACTTGCTATGTTTTTGTTTGCTAAATCCGGCACCCATCACTGTGTGGGCCCTTCCATAAATCTTGTTTTATAAAGGAAGAAACAGGTTAATTCTTGTCTAAGATTTCATGGAAGGAAGATGGTAAAACTGGGTCTCATAGTTGGTCTTCTGCCCACTCCCTCTCTGATCCTTCTGTGAACACCTTAGATGTCAATTCATCTAAGCCACTTGCAGGAACCATGTGTGGGCTCTGGAATCCCCTATTACTATGGTAATAGAAAATAAGTTCAAATTCTTAGCTTTTATCTGAATTCTTCACTAATGTTATCAATAGGATGTGTATGTCTACACACTTACAGTAAAATTATTTATATACCAGGTTTACATTATAGTTATTGGTGAAGTCATTTAAGTTTAGGAAGGTTAATAATCTAGCTCAAAGAAATACATGAATTGTGTGTGTTGTGTGTGTTAGTTGCTCAGTCATGTCTAACTCTTTGCGACTCCATGGACTGTAGCCCACCAGGCTCCTTTGTCCATGGGATTCTCCAGGCAAGACTACTGGAGTGGGTTGCCTTCTCCTTCTCCAAAAAGGCTGATGAAAGTGTGTAAAATCAAGATAATAACTGTACTTAGTAAAATACCACCCAGCACTAATGAGGGAAAAGTTCTCTCATTCCATCTCCACTTAATGGAGTTTGTCCTGATTCCAGGATACATAGTCACTGTAATGGTCACATATAAATTTCTCTGCTTTCTGTCTCAGTGAGACCCAAGGGACTGATTATTAGGAACATAAAATCTTCATTGAAAATTCTGGATCTCCTTGGTTTGTTCCCATCCAAAAGTAATTCTGCATTTAATATCCCTGTGAAGTTGTGGCATAGAAAAAGTCTTCTCTTACAAAGGACAGAATATGGCTCATTATGAATAATGAAGTGTGCAGTGTTTTAAATGATGGAAAAGTTGTTATGCTGTCTGAAAGAGCCCAGAATTTGACGCAAAGGCCCTGAAATCAATTCCTGGTTCTGTGGTATGATACTTGCACTCACCCTCTCAAGACTGATTTGTTCATTTGTAAAATAGAGATCCAGTCCCATCACTTCATGGCAAATGGAAGGGGAGAAAATGGAAACAGTGACAGATTTTATTTTCTTGGGCTCCCAAATCACTGCAAATCGTCTCTGTAGTCATGAACTTAAAAGACCTTTGCTCCTTAGAAGAAAAGCTATGGCAAACCAAGAGAGTATTAAAAAGCAGAGACATTCCTTTACTGATCAAGGTCTGTATAGTTAAAGCTATGGTTTTTCTAGCAGTCATGTACATATGTGAGAGTGGGACCATAAAGAAGGCTGGGTGCTGAAGAGCTGATGCTTTTGAAGTGTGGTGCTGGAGAAGACTCTTGAGAGTCCCTTGGGCCACAAAGAGATCCAACCAGTCAATCCTAAAGGAAATCAACCCTGAATATTCATTGGAAGGACTGTTGCTGAAGCTAAAGCTCTAATACTTTGGCCACCTGATGCAAAGAGCTGACTCACTGGAAAAGACCCTGATATTGGGAAAAATTGAAGGCAGAAGGAGAAGGGGGTAGCAGAGGTTAAGATGATTGGATAGCTTCACCGACTCAATGGACATGAATTTAAGCAAACTCCAGGAGATGTTGGAGGACAGAATAGGCTGGCGTGCTGCAGTCCTTGTGGTTGCAAAGAGTCAGACACAACTGAACAACAAAAACACAAAAAAATAGAGATAAGGATCATGTTCTGGCTTATTGTATGAAGTAGATTAATTTGAACATTTGAAAACACCTCTTCAGAGACTGAGACAGATGGGAGTTTATGAGAAAGCCCACTTGCTCCTTTGTTAAAACTGCACTCTAATCAGCCAGGGCAGAAGAGAGGGAATGTGCCAAACATGGCTAATCTCATAGCCCCACTCTTATTCCCTAAGTTGTTATCCTTCTATGTTGCTTTCATCCCGTGGGGAAGGCTAGACCTTGCACAGCTAAGATCAAGATGGACATTTAAAAAGACTTTGCCACAGCTTGCAGGTGGCCAAGAGAATTAGGCAAAGGGTAGTGTAGACTTCCTTGATTAGGCTGCTCTCAGGCCACAGTCGCTACTCGTCTTCATGGGGTCACTTTAATAAGTCCAGGAATCCCTAAGAGCAGCCTCAGTTCTGATAGCAACTACAGATTTGAAGCTCTTCAAGACTCCCCCTGGGATCAATAATTTACTATAAAGACAGAACTCACTAAAAGCTGTTACGCTCATGGTTACAGTTTATCGCAGCAAAAAGATACAGATTAAAATCACACGAGGCAGAGTCCAGAAAAGCTCACAGTGTGACACTTCCACTTTTCCAGTGGAATCATAGAAAGTGCTAACTTTTCCTAGCAACAATGTGTGACAGTACACAGGGTGTCGCCAACCAGCGATGTTCACTTCAGCATCAGGGTTTTTAGGGGGGCTTGGTCACAGAGACATGGTTGACTGTCCATCTGGTTGACTTTAGTCTCCAGTCCATCTGAAGGGTGAGCTGATACCAAGTGACTCAACCCCTCATATAAATCACTGTTGTTAGACTGTCCAGGCCCCCAAGTAAAAGAAACACTTGTATTGGGCAGGACCTTCCAAGGACTTAGAGATCAGCTCTCAGGAACCAATGTCAAAAAGGCCAGATCTCTTTATGGTAAGGCGAATTCTTCACTATGCATCCTTTTATCCTGTCTTCCTGAACAACTTGGTGCCTTTCCCACCATCTGGGAGCTTGCCTGGCTATTCTTCACATACCAGACTCAAGAGAGCACGCCTGAGAGGTTATCATCCCTGTTTCGTGTCCTTAGCAATTGATAGTAGACACACACTCTCTGCTTCAGGGATCCTCCCTCTTTTTCCACAAATGTGTATCCCCAGGGAATATCACCCTCTGAACTGGAGCTTAATATCACTCTAAGAAAATTATGCACAGACATGCCATGCAGGGAAATAATTTCCTTACCCTTCTCATGGTTATTTGAATATTCATCACAAGTTACTACTTTACTTTCTGTTTTTAACCTAAATCCATAACATTCTATTAAAGAATAATTGCAGATACCTTGGATTGCTTACAGATAGACTGCAGCTGAGGGTGTTGTGACACACGAAGTGTTATAGTAATTGATTGGTGCAGCCACTATGGAAAGCAGTATGGCAGTTCCTTAAAAAACTAAAAATAGAGCTACCATATGGTCTAACAGGGCTTCCCCGGTGGCTCAGTGGTGTAGAATCTGCCTGCCAATACAGGAGATGTGGGTTAAATCCCTTTGATTGGGAAGAATGCCCTGGAGAAGGGCATGGCAACCCACTCCAGTATATCTTACTTGTGAAATCCCATGGACAGAGGAGTCTGATGGGATACAGTCCATGGGATCACAAAGAGTCAGACATGACTGAAGTAATTGCACGTATGTATGCACATATGATCTAACAATCCCACTCTTGGACATATATCCAGATAAAACTATAATTCAACAAGATACGTGCACTCCACGTTCATAGTAGCACTATTCAAATAGTCAAGACATGGAAGAGACTTAAATGTCCATCAACAGATGAATGGATAAAGATGTGGTATGCATGTGTATATACTACATATGGAATACCACTCAGCCATCAAAAGAATGAAATAATGCATTTTCAGCAACATGGGTAGACCTAGAAATTATCATACTATATGAAATAAATCAATCAGATAAAGACAAATACCATGTGATGTCACTTATATGTGGAATCTTTAAAAATGATATACATGAACTTATTTACAAAACAGAAATATACCCACAGACATAGAAAACAAATTTATGGTTACCAAAGGGGGAAGAGGGTGGGGCGAGGAATAAATTAGGAGTTTGGGATTAGCACATATAAATTACTATATGTAGATTACAAAGCCCTACTGTATAGGGGAAGTACAAGTGTTAATCATGCAGCTGTGTCTGATTCTTTGTGACCCCAAGGACTGTAGCCCACCGGCTCCTCTCCATGGAATTCTCCAGACAACAATACTGGAGTAGATAGATATCCATTCCCTTTTCCAGGGGATCTTCCCAACCCAGGGACCGAAGCTGGGTCTTCTGTATTGCAGGCAGATTCTTGAGGAAACTATATTCAATATCTTACAATAACCTATAATGAAAAAGAATATATGTATAACTGAATCACTTTGCTCTACCACAAAAACTGACACATCTGGCCCAAGTGATCCGGTATCAAGGTTTGGAGAACAGCAGCCTTGGTTATTTCCTGCAGTGAGGAGACTGGGTACCCAAACCATCATACTCCAGTGACCTGAGAATATTAGATGGGTTTTCCCTTCCTTTCTTTTTTTTTTCTCTTCCTTTCAGTTCTCACTGGATTTTTTTTCTTCCTTTGTCACAGGTGCTTTTGGACTTGACAGAAGTTATATGGGAAAATCCTTGAAAGGTATTGCCTGAATTTGCAGAGGAAGTACATTTATCAGAATCACAATTTAATATATTTTTTAAATCTCAGAGACAAAAATAATTTGTTAAACCAGCAAAATTGGCACTCTAGGGAAAAGGTAGCATTGTTACTGTGGTGCGTGTGTACTAAGTTGCTTTAGTCGTGTCTGACTCTTTTGTGACCCCATGGACGATAGCCAGCCAGGCTCCTCTGTCCATGATATTCTCCAGGCAAGACCACTGGAGTGGGTTACTATTCCCTTCTCCAGGGGATCTGTCTGACCCAGGGATCGAACCTGCGTCTTTTATGTCTTCTGCATTAGCAGGTGGATTCTTTACCACTAGTCCCACCTGGGAAGGCAGTTAGTGTGGTAAATTACTCCAACAAACCCACAGCCAGGTTTGACTGCCAGCAAGAGTGTGAACGTAGGTGGATCCTGTTAGAGCAGAAGTTTTAGAGAACCAAGATCTCAGTTTGCTGGGAAAACATGCATAATTCCCCTCAAAGAAATATGGCGTATGGAGAGAGAGAAATATGAAGAAGGAAGAAGCAGGGAAAAGAGGAAGAGGTCAGCCTGGTTACATGTTCACTGAAGACAGCTTTTTGAGAAGAATTTGAATAATAACTTCATGTGCCCAGACCTGAGGTTTTACAAGGAAGCCTTACAGTGCAGGTGCCTTCCTCACCATCAAAATAGAACCTCCTTGTGCTCCTGGAGCCAGCAACATGTGAGGTCTTGGTCGAAGCCTTTGAGGATTCAGAGACTATTCGTAAAATAGAGTGGAGTTAATTTTATTTCAGTGTGATAATAAAAGGGGCTTTCCTGGTGACTCAGCTGGTAAAGAATCCACCTGCAATGTGGGAGACCTGGGTTCGATCCTTGGGTTGGGAAGATCCCCTGGAGAAGGAAACGGTTACCCACTCCAGTATTCTGGCCTGGAGAATTCCATGGACTGTATAGTCCATGGGGTCGCAAAGAGTCAGAAAATGAAATCAAATCCATGATGTTTACACTGATCCTCACCTTAGAGAGGAGCCACAATTACTTTGTGGATGGGTAATTTTATAGCTGGTTTTCTCCAAAGTAAGTGGAGAATGGATAGTATTCTTTTCGTCGTTAGAAATTATAGAAAACTAGATGCAAAGAAAAAGAAGTAATCTGTTAATCGCCAAGAAAATAAATGTTGTTGCCAATGAAATAGCATTTGCTTTTCACCCCTCTGTCTCTCTTCACAGACCTGGGGAAGCATTCTGAATATAATTCAAGTAACTGCTCCCTAAGCAGTTCTGAAAACCCATACGCCACTATTAAAGACCCACCTGTCCTTATTCCCAAACACTCAGAGTGTGGTTATGTGGAGATGAAGTCACCAGCACGGAGAGATTCCCCATATGCAGAGATCAATAACTCAGCCTCTGCCAACAAGAATGTCTATGAAGTTGGTAAGTTTTCTTAACCAAAGAAAGAATCTAGTGAATGAGAATATTCTTTTGAAACAATTTTAAAGTCCTTGAGAATACAGTAGTTGCAGTTTATATACATTTTATGGTAAATAATGGTCTGTATTTTAAATTCAGCCTGTGTTTATGGTGATCATATTAGTTGGTGTCAAATGAACTTTCCAGGAAAAATACTATTTCAAAAAGTCAAAGTAGGTTTTTTCTTACCTCCCTGGTTATCCATCTTTTGTTTTGTAACCATAGTGAATATTTTAGCACGCATGTGGAACAGCATATGTATCATATTAGCTAATATGTTGAGTTAGCCAAAACAAATGGTTCAAGTGGATTAAACAGATGGTTCCATTTCCTGGTTGCATCCATTATACCAATATAATGCGTTTAGCAGAATTTTAACATTTTACTTTTAGATTTGTCTAATAGATCAATAATATTCCCAGCTGTGAATCTGATACAAATTAATAAGAATTCAATTAATATTATTTTGATTGCCCCTTGCACATCCATTTGAGGAAGCTAAAACATACCAGAGCAATCCTGGGCTAGATAGTAGAGCTTTATATTTTCATTTTTCTTTCTCTATATCTTTCCCAGTACTTATGATTTGAACCTAAAAAAATTCTCTATTCTAGTTGATCCTTGAACAACATGGGTTGGAACTGCATGAATCCAGTTATACATGGATTTTTTTCACTAGTAAATGCTACTATGCACTCTTCTGTTGGTTCATTCCAAGGATGTGAGATGGTAAATAGTGGGGCCAATTTTAAAATTGACTGTGGATTTTAAGTTGTGGTGGGTTGGGGTTATGTGTGGAGCGCCCCTAACCCTGAGTTGTTCAAGGGTCAACTGTACTTGTAAATGCAGTGACTTATTTAACTCTAGTCACTAGTCATTCATTTTATGCCTTAGAAATGTCACAGAAAGATATGTAACTCTTTTTACAGTCTTAAGACAGTTTTTTAAAATGGAAACCAGGATGAACTAAATTTATTTTTGGAAGCGAGCAGCAGTTCCCTTTTGAATTGTCCCCTAAGCCCACCAGTGTGAAATGGGAACACAGCTGAAACCCTGAGTCCTGAATCCTAAAGCTGTGAACTTGTTACACGTTTCCATGAATCAAGTGATCACCAAAGGACCTTGTTGTTGTTGCCTGTACAGGAAGGGTCTTGAACTAGATTATCTCCCAGGTTTTACAGACAGTGATTCATGTTCAGGGTTTCTTTATATTCCCTTGATGTCTTCATCCCAACCACACAGTCACCCTTTGTTCTGAACATTGTTTGTAAGTGTCAGTGGGTTACCAACCACAGAGTAGTCACCTCTATGGGATTATACAAGGATTGTTTGTTTTTTAAAATACTTTCTTATATTTTTATGAACGTTCCTCTGGCGTGTTTGATACTTGCATGAAATGCCATCTTGTATATTTTTAGATTTCCCATTGTTTATCAATTAATGTGTCCCTGGTTGTCACAGAACCTACAGTGAGTGTTGTCCAAGGAATATTCAACAATAATGGGCATCGCACCCAGGATCCATATGACCTCCCAAAGAACAGTCACATCCCTTGCCATTATGACCTGCTGCCAGTCCGAGACAGTTCATCCTCCCCCAAGCAAGAGGACGGTGGCAGCAGCAGCAGCAGCAGCAGCAGCAGTGAATGACACCAAAGACCACTGGGTAGCCACTGGACCCCTTTCCAGAACTGCAGTTCGGTTCTTCTCCATCCTTAAGTTTGCCACCCTATGTGAATGTTAATCTACTTCGCAGGCAATTGTTGGAGATGAACCCAAAAGCTCAAAGCTGAGGCTAACTGACCATAGGTCCTTCTTATACAGGTGGCTCAGAAGGAGATATCAATGTGATTTCCCATTTTTGTTAGTATTAGAACTGCACCCATGAGGCATGACTTATTGTAAAATCTTGGCTAAAAGCATGACCGTGCAGGACTCTTTCAGAGACATAGGTTGCAGTGGATGTTGGTATTGTTGCTTGAAAAATTAAAATTTAAATATTTTCTTTCTCATTTGCATCATAGAATTGTACTTAGGATTGTGCATTTTACCATGAAATTTACTTCATTAAAGTGTCACATGCTCAACACATAGAAGAAAAGGGCCATCTCATCGAGTCCTTATTGTTTAACGTTTTTCAGCAGGACTCATTATTGTAAGAATAATAGGAACCCAGCAAGAAAAATTCTGTCAAGTGACATTACTGGTCAGACTCCACATAAACTCTAGAGGTGCAGAGCAAATTTACATATGAAAGCTTTAGACTTTTTTTGTAGGATGAGGACATGTACATTTAGAATTACTTTAGAAGTAATAGAATTTCTGCAGCAATGAATACACAGATGTGCCAGACAGAGAGATGCTTCTCTGTTTCTCGGCCCATTTTAGATCCATGACGTTATTCTGATCACTGTCCCAATCATACACATTCACCACTTGAGATCCATAACATATCAATAATTATTTCATACATACAGAAATGAAATAATTTTATTTTTGACAGATTGGGTTGAATGAGTGTCTAATGATTGGAAAAGGTTGTAAATGTTAGGTGTAAGATACTTAAGTTTTGTAAGCCATTAGTAATACATGCTGTAATATAGAATTAGCAGAAAGTTTTGATTAATTTTTCCCTAGAAGTGACCGAAATATTTTTGTGCATATTTGAGAAAAGGGCACTTTCCTTTTATTAATTGTTGATTTAGAGAAACTATGCTTAAGCTGGTCTTTTGCATTGCTAATATGACATGTACCCCATTTTTTCATTAATTTGTATTTCCATTTTTAAGTTGTATATTCTATGTTTTGTAGTGTTTGGATTGTTAATGAAAAAAATATTATATGTTTATTGTTTCTTGTGTTATGGCCAGTTTTCTTTTTGCTTCAGAAAAATGTATTGCTCTTGTTTCTTTTGGAGGAAAGAGAAGAAGATATATAAATTGAATCCATTAAAATGGGGCATTACTAAAATAGTATAGTAACAAGTAAATGGTTTATAATGGTAATGGAGAGGCATTTAAATATTTCAAAATGGAGTTCCTCTTGATCTGTGGGTCCTGAGTTTTGGTTAAACCAAAGGAAAGAGGAAGGGGGACTCATTGTTACTGAGTGAGTACCACAGACTGATCCTACTGAAGACCTTCATTAGGGTGATCATATAATCAATTATCCAAATAGGGACACTTTTGAAAGTAAATGAAGGCATTATGAATAATTGTCCTGCAGTGGGCTTAAATGTGCACTGTAACAAGCAAACCAGAAGAGATATTCACCTTGTGTATTCTTAATGTAGTTTACATTTTTCACTCCAAGGGAGTTACCTCAGGAGAATGCCCATTCCATTGAAGGAAACCAGTTTCTCTTTGACCTACCTGGGCAACCTGAAGGGCTGAAAGCTGAATGAAAAAGCAGTTTTGTAAGAGAAAACAGTGGCCATCCATCTTTTAAAGACGTGAAAACCTATGCGGTGTCCTGTATCAGTGAGTCAATTCACAAATACATATTGTATTCCCATTCTGCCAGTAGTATACAGAAGGCATTGTCCTTGCCAGTCACCAAGTTGGGATATCCTATGCTTTCATGTCACACACCTGCACCTCTGATGTTGGTTTGATCAGGTGGATGAGAGAACAAATATACTTCTTTGATGGCTGTTTCTTTCAGGGAACTCCAAAGTTAACTCAAGGAAATGGGAATTGCCCGGAACACACCTTAGAAACAATTGATTTATTTCAACAGTGACCTGCTGGTTGGCCCTTGATTCTAGGGAATAGAGATCTAATTGAGACAATTGGGTTCATAACCACATAAGAGTCCTTTTTGGTTAGAAGGTCCGCTTTCCACTTTTAAGATTCATGTCTTCAGAGCTCCATGGTAAGTTGAGATTTCCCATTACTCCCTGGAGGTGAGGTGAAGTCGCTCAGTCGTGTCCGACTCTTTGCGACCCTGTGGACTGTAACCTACTAGGCTTCTCTGTCCATGGGATTCTCCAGGCAAGAATACTGGAGTGGATTGCCATTTCCTTCTCCAGGGGATCTTCCCGACCCAGGGATCAAACCCAGATCTCCCGCATTAGAGGTAGACGCTTTAACCTCTGAGCCACCAGGGAAGCCCTGGAGATAAGTTAAAAAAAAAAAAAATGGAGTTCCTCTTGATCTGTGGGTTAAGCATAGTTTCTCATTTTTTTCTTATTCCCCTATTTTAAAAAAATGAAACCTTCATGTCCCAAGGCAGCAACAACGTAAACAGAAAACCTAGGAAACAGAGGCGGGTCCAGAGGGGCACTGGTGTTCCTCCCTGTGCGATCTTTCTGACAGATTGCCTCCTCGGGATGGCTGGTGTCCTAAAACGACATTTGGACTGGAAGCAATTCTTACACATAGCATTGTGGATATTGTAAAACTACATGCTATATTTGAAGAGATCTAGTTGAAAGGTAAAAAAAATTCTAGATACTTTGATAAGGACTTGGGTAAAGATACCTTTGGGTAAAAACACTTTTGTCAGAATGAGAATTGGAGACAAAAGTATCTGACAGTTTTTCCCCTGAAATTACAGTGTTTGGGGCTTTTTCAGATATATCAAATTCGATTTAATGGTGATGTTATGCTTTGTACACAGTGAATCTGTTTTCATGACCTTTGAAAGTAAAGTCACTCAGTTGCGTTTGACTCTTTGCAACCCCATGGACTGTAGCCTGTTAGGCTCCTCTGTCCATGGGATTTTCCAGGCAAGAATACTGGAGTGGATTGCCATTTCCTTCTCCAGGGGATCTTCCCAACCCAGGGATCTAACCCAGATCTCCTGCATTGCAAGCAGACTCTTTACCGTCTGAGCCACCAGGGAACCCATGTTAACTTGAAATCTTAACAATAATCTCTTCTCTATATACTATTGTGGTCAAAGCAGTGAATGAGCTTGGTGACATGGAGCAAAAACCATTCATGTAGGGATGTCAGCCAAACTATTATACTTTCTCTAGAGGTTGATGTATCAGAAAATTTATAACCTATTTATATTTCTATATAAACACCTCAAAACTGGCCCAAATGATAGTTTGTATGCTTGCTTCAATACAGAGAAAATTATTTGTAGTTAATTATATGATAAAGAATATTTCATAATTATTTACAATGTTTGACATAAATTTCTCTCCTATGCTACAGCAGTAATGTTAACAGGGAGCTTAATATGTTTTCATTATCTCTCTGGAAAATTATTCACCAAATTCAGGAAAACCAATGTGGAATTTTATAATAGGACAGTTATCAAGCCCAAACAAATCCATTAGCACAACGACTTTATGTTGTGAGAAATGCAAACAACTTGATGAAAATATAACCATTTTGAGCTCAGAGTCACAATAATAGTTATCAATTATTGGGATTTTAAACTATAAATATTACAAGACTTGCAAGGAGTATTACGATACCATTTAGGGTTCATGTCAATGTTAGTTTGTTTATCACTTAAAATGAGATGAAATCATTTTAAAAAATTGAGTTTTAAGGTTATGTCCTTTAAATAATAGATTTTCTATCTTTAAGTAACATGTCTTAATTATTCATATTAAGTATTTAAGAAGTGTGTTGGTCTTAAAGGCTTTATGTCATGGACGTGTACCTAGATGTGTAAGTGTGAATCACACGGGTGTTTGTCTAGTAACTAAAGATGTACGACCAGTTGCTGTTTTAGGGTCCCCTTAATGCTGATGCCTAACACTAGTCTGTCTATTCTAGTTCAGTATTTAGTCAAGGCTTCCTTTTGATATGAACAAATCACAATATATATTTTTAAAAGGAAAATAATTAAAACATATTAGGATGTACGTGATTGTAGCAAACAAAAAATGCTTTCAGTGTTAAAATATCTCTTTTCCCAAAGATGATTAAACTTTCATCAGTATTAGACAACATTCTTATATATATGATCAAATGAGTTTGTAGATTAATGCAATAAACTTTCTAATGAAAACTTTAAAGTAGTGTTTATTTCTATGTTTGATTCTATTGTTAATTAAAGAGGAGAAAATACTTATGATGCTACTGGAAAAAATTTAATATTTTTTCATATGTGATCCCTTAGCACTATATGTATTTTTTAAAAAACAACTGTATTTTATTATATTTAATTGCTTATATACCTGCTTTTTCTCCAGATCACTTGTTCTTTAAAGACAGAGGGAACATTTTTGTTCATATTTGGATCCCTGGAACCCAGGTTAGTGCCTGAGATTCAGGGCTCTGTAAAAAACTTCAGGTTATCTTATGTGGATTTGCTTTATAAATCTCAGTAACCTGTTAATGCTTCATTTTATAATTTAAAAGTTTTTGGAGGTCTCACTTTATAGCTGGAGAAGGAAATGGCAACCCACTCCAGTATTCTTGCCTGGAGATTCCTGTGGACAGAGGAACCTGGTGGGCTGCTGTCCAGGGTGTCACACAGAGTCAGACACGACTGAAGCGACTTAGCATGCATGCATGCGTTGGAGATGGAAAGGGCAACCCACTCCAGTGTTCTTGCCTGGAGAATCCCAGGGATGGGGGAGCCTGGTGGGCTGCCGTCTATGGGGTCACACAGAGTCAGACACGACTGAAGCAACTTAGCAGCAGCAGCAGCACTTTATAGCCCTCTGTTCTAGGGCTCAGATATGAATAAAGCATTGCTGCTTCTCTCAATCACTGTTTACTTATCGAGGGCTTGCATGCTGCAATTCATGGGGTCTCAAAGAGTCGGACACAACTGAGCGACTGAACTGAACTGAACTGAGTGCCAAGAGCAGTTGGGGCTGCAGACATATAGAAGATGTGAGTTCAAGTAGCTCATTATTTCATGAAAGGGATAAAGCATCTACTTTAGCTGCATAACTTTGGTAAGTCACTTAACTTCTCAGGACCTTCATTTCTATATTATAATATGTTGGAAATAATAGTACCTATTACAAAGGGTTTTGTGAGAACTTAATAACTAATTAAACCTACAAAACACTTACTTTAGTGCCTGATACATAGTAGATAGTTGGAAAATGTTAGCTATCATAACTATTATGAAAAATTATCTAAGGATCGGAGCCAGTTTGCAATAACCAGGTAAGTGATGAAGCTAGTAAATCAGAAGTGAGCATTTAATGAATATTATAAAAAGTACATGTTTGTGTGAATGTGTCCTGATCTATTTTTTTTTATAAAAATATTCCATGCATATTTAGTTTCTAGAGATATAATTTATAAAAGCCATAATAATATAATTTCACCTTCCAGTGATATGTTATCTTCCTAGGATTTGAAAATTATTTTTAAACTTTTGGTTGTGGGTTTGTGGGCAGATAGTGACCTGACTTCACATTCCCATCCTGGAGAATCCAGCTGTCCAAAAAGTCAAAGGCTGACCTGGCAACCTGAAGAGGTTCCACACACAGTGAGACATCAAGTCTTTGAAAGCAGGTGCAGATGGAAGGACAGCTGAGTTGATGGGGCAGGACTGTGGGGAAGGGAGCGTGGGGAGAGCCTGCTGAACTGTTTTGAGTGCGCGCATGCTAAGTCGTTTCAGTCGTGTCTGACTCTTTGTGATCCCATGGACTGTAGCAGGCCAGGCTCTTCTGTCCATGGAGCTCTGCAGGCAAGGATACTGGAATGGGTTGCCATTCCCTTCTCCAAGGGATCTTCCCACCTCAGGGATCAAACCTGAATCTCTTGCATTGACAGGCAGATTCTTTACCGCTGAACTACCAGGGAAGCTAGGCATATAATTATAGGACCAGAATGAGTTTCCTAGAACTGAAGATAGGGATTTCTAAATTTGAAAATTTTATCAGTTCAGTTCAGTCACTTAGTCATGTCTGACTCTTTGCAACCCCATGGACTGCAGCATGCCAGGCTTCCCTATCCATCACCAACTCCCTGAACTTGCTCAAACTCATGTCCATCGAGTCAGTGATGCCATCCAACCATCTCATCCTCTGTTGTCCCCTTCTCTTCCCACCTTCAGTCTTTCCCAGCATCATGGTCTTTTTCCAGTGAGTCAGTTCTTCACATCAGGTGGCCAAAGTATTGGAGTTTCAGCTTCAGCATCAGTCCTTTCAATGAATATTCAGGACAGGTTTCCTTTAGGATGGACTGGTTCAATCTCCTTGCAGTCCAAGGGACTCTCAAGAGTCTTCTCCAACACCACAGTTGAAAAGCATCAATTCTTCAGTGCTCAGCTTTCTTTATAGTCCAACTCTCACATCCATACATGACTACTGGAAAAACCATAGCTTTGACTAAACAGAACTTTGTTGGCAAAATAATGTCTCTGCTTTTTAATATGCTGTCTAGGTTGGTCATAACTTCTCTTCCAAGGAGCAAGCATCTATTAATTTCATGGCTGCAGTCACCATCTGCAGTGATTTTGGAGCCCCCCAAAATAGTCAGTCACTATTTCCATCGTTTCCCCATCAATTTGCCATGAAGTAATGGGACCAGATGCCATGATCTTCATTTTCTGAATGTTGAGTTTTAAGCCAACTTTTCACTCTCCTCTTTCACTTTCATCATGAGGCTCTTTAGTTACTGTTCACTTTCTGCCATAAGGGTGGTGTCATCTGTGTATCTGAGATTATTGATATTTCTCCCGGCAATCTTGATATCAGCTTGTGCTTCTTCCAGCCCAGTGTTTCTGGGCTGATGTACTCTGCACAGAAGTTACATAAGCAAGGTGACAATATACAGCCTTGACGTACTCCTTTCCCTATTTAGAACCAGTCTGTTGTTCCATGTTCAGTTCTAACAGTTGCTTCTTGACCTGCATACAGATTTCTCAGGAGGCAGGTAAGATGGTCTGGTATTCCCATCTCTTGAAGAATTTTCTACAGTGTGTTGTGATCTACACAGTCAAAGGCTTTGGAGTAATCAATAAAGCAGAAGTTTTTCTGGAACTCTCTTGCTTTTTCGATGATCCAATAGATGTTGACAATTTGAACTCTGGTTCCTCTGCCTTTTCTAAAACCAGCTTGAACATCTGGGAGTTCACGGTTCACGTACTGTTGAAGCCTGGCTTGGAGAATTTTGAGCATTACTTTGCTACCGGGAGAGATGAGTACAGTTGTGTGGTAGTTTGAACATTCTTTGGCTTTGCCTTTCTTTGGGATTGGAATGAAAACTGACCTTTTTCAGTCCTGTGGCCACTGCTGAGTTTCCTTAATTTGCTGGCATATTGAGTGCAGCTCTTTAAGAGCATCATCTTTTAGTATTTGAAATAGCTCAACTAGAATTCCATCACCTCCACTAGCTGTGTAGTGATGCTTCCTAAGGCCCACTTGACAATTTAATAGAAGAATGTAAAAACAAAAAGTATGGTAACTACTGAGAAATACAATCAAGAGAAAATTTCAAAAATGGTAAGTATGAGTAAGAGAATCAGGAAAGACCCATCCAAGAGACCCAATAGTGAGACAGAAGGGAAAACAATTGAAGTAGTAACCAAAGAAATATAGAACAAAAATTCCATAATCTATACTCTTGTGTACTGTGAATCTTTCAGTTTTTTAGATCTTTCTTTCAGATATGAAAGGATCTACTGGACAAATGAAAGAGAATTAATGAAAAAACATGGAAACAGATAAGTCCTGATGAGTTTTCTGAACTCTAAGACTAGAAAAAATTAAAATGGTGAAGTGAAGTGAAGTCGCTCAGTCGTGTCCAACTCTTTGCAACCCCATAGACTATAGCCCACTAGGCTCCTCCATCTATGGAATTTTCTAGAAAAAATTAAAATGGTACAAATAGAATTAACAGAGTGCTTACAAAGGTAAGATATATTGAATAGAGAGAGTGTAGGGTGGAAGCAGGAAAGGGGGGATACCAAGGAGGGAAAGGGTATAAGACTGCCTGACGTGCTCTCCTGCCGACTACGCTTCTGCAGCAGCAGCTCTCTTCCTAGGACAGCATGGCCACTTGACAGGAGATTGTTAAACAGCCCCACTTCATTCTACTTGAAATCTCTGATCCAATTGGCATAGATCAGGAAGAGACTGTGGCAACAGAAAGAGAAAAACTGGCACAGGATAGGCTAGAAATACCAAACCACCAGCCAGTCATCCTTTGGTGATAATGGTTTAATCACTAAGTCATGTCTGACTTGCAACCCCATGAACTGTAGCCCACCAGGCTCCTCTGTCTGTGGGATTCTCCAGGCAAGAATACTGGAGTGGTTTGCCATTTCTTTCTCTAGGTTATCTTCCTAACCCAGGGATCGAACTCTGGTCTCCTGCACTGCAGGCAGATTCTTCACTGACTGAACTAGCAGGGAAGCCAAATCATCCTTTACTGAATTGCTATTAAGGAATCAGCGAATGTATACATGGCTGTCGGCTTATGGTGGGTTGTACTTCCTCCTATATTGATGGCCTGGACTTGTTTACTGATGATAAAGCAATAGAAAAATCCACATATGCCTTGAAGTAGCCAACCTGGCACAGTGTATTTAATGATTTGCAGATGACTGACAAGTTTATAGAGCAAGTGATCTTTCAATATGTAAGAGCAGAACTCGAAGTCCATTAATTTCTTAAAACCTCCACTAAATACATCACAGAGAAAATACTGCTAGAATGATGCTTGAGCCTTTCCCTTTTCTAGGCTTCTACCTAACCATACAGGTTAGTTCAGCCTGTAAACAGGCTAGTTTAGCTGCATCTTGTATATCAGGACAATCAAGAGAAGATAGGAATGCTAACTTCTCTGAAGGTCCAGCCATGGTCGGAGACTTGAGACATTGCACCCCAAGGGTTTAGAATAGAACTTTAGATGCCATATTGAAATCAAGGTGAAGAATTCAGTGATTGTGGATGAAAGCCGAAGTTCATTTACATAGAAGTCATTTTATATCCCATGCAGATTTGGAGGTTCATGCTAGCATTCATGCTTGAGTTCTGCCAAGCATGCCACACCACAAAGGTTTATGAAGAAAGTGGTGCTGGTATGTGTCATCACTTTCCAATATGCAGAATCATGTTTTAAGACTGATTTTATGGTTAATGGAAAAGAGACTTTTTTATAACCTATTTCTTATAGATGACCTGGCTTGATAATAATATAGTATTTTATATTGTATAATAATATAGTCAATATATCCACATGCAACTGTAGAGGAAAGTTACAATGATTAAGTAATGAATGAATGAATTATGGCTTCTGCTTAGTTTGGCAATGCCAGGTTTGACTTTGTTATTCCTCAGCATTTTTTTTAGATGACTTGGAAATGTTGCTCCTTCTGTCCCATTCTACAATTGCAATAATTCATGATGAGAGCTAAACGTTCAGGAAGCTAATAACATAAAGGGATATAGGATAACTACAAGCTGTATAGCAAAATATTTTAAATTTTTATTTCAAAGCTTAAGTCAGGTCTTTGATATTTTGCCCACAAAGCTGAGAGCCCCAGTTCCAGAGGTTTTGGATGTGAAGAGCAGTTCCACTGAATTTTCTGGCAGGTATTGCTAGGGAGTTTATTTTAGTGGAAAATGTTACACTCAACTTCTCCCAGTCTTTACATCCATGAACCTTCTCTTACAGCTCAGTTGTGCCTTATGCTGGTCTTCATTCTGTGCCCAGATCCTCCCCCATCTTCTTCCCTGCACTTCTCCCCATCTCTCCCTTTGTCCCCATGTCTCCCTGCATAACATTTGCTCCAAGGCCTTGCTTTCCACGGGCTGCTCTCAGGTGATGATTGAGTGCAGGAAGGAAACCAAGGAAAGCCCTTAACTTTGAAATGAGGAACTCCTTTGATGGGTGACTTTGGCTCAAAGGCTCCCCACTGGCCTGACCTGAACTTTCTTAACACTGTGCTTGTACTCCAGGATCTTCCTTCTGTCTCTGCTTCACAGGACTGGGCTTCCATCAGCCTAAGGAGAATATAGACCCAAGTATTCCGAGGTAAAAATACGTGTTGTGAAATCGGCCCCATGCAAACACATCTGTCTGCTCTGCTTTATGGTGGCACTTTCTTCTGTTACTTAAATTCATGGATCTTTTCTTTCCTCGGTCTCAGCCTAGTGACCCCAGTGGTACACTGGTAAATGTTTAATAGTCAGCTCTCTGAAAAGAATGAAAAAGCAGGGATTTATAGCATTCTCCCAATTTCATTTTCCTAATGAAAATACATCGGTTTAAAATTAAAATAATTCTAAGCTTAAAAAGATTCACTTTACTGTTTCTACTCACTGAGTAGCTGGGCATTGCTAAGTATCAATTGCTGTCCTTTATGTTTGAATTGTGGCCATATGTTTATTAAATTTAAAAATTTTACGAATATTTTATTTGTGCTGTAAGTAGATTTTCTTTTCTGGTAGAAAACAAACTAGAGTGGAGTCACTTGACCAAGGTAATTTTAAATCATCAGAATGAAAGGCAGGATTTTTCTTACCTGCCTGAGATGTTGAAAGAGAACCTGGAGGGGCTAAACTGAAATGTTGATCTCCAGAAAGAATGTATTATTTTTAAAAGGATACAAAGTGGGGAGAAACCTGGGAAAACATGCTGAGGCTGAAAATACTGCTATTTTCCCTTACAGTAAAAAGTATAAGGTGATTACCAGTGGATACCCTTAAACCGAGAATGGGGAACCATGGGGCCATATTAATCACTAGAAAATGTCTTTTGGATATGAAAAGAGCACTGTTTCATTTAGTAGGGTAACCAGTTCCTCTATGAGCTGAGCCCCTGGTATAAATAAAATAGGGTTTCAGAAGGTAATTTTGATTGAACAAACACATGTAAGAACATGATGTGCTTCATTAATGCTTTGCAAGTGTGCGTGCTCATTCACGCAGTCATGTCCGACTCTAACTTCATGGACTATAGTCCGCCAAGTTTCTCTGTCCATGGGGATTCCCAGGCAAGAATACTGGAGTAGGTTGCCATGTCCTCCTCCAGGGACTCTTCCCTACCCAGAGATCAAACCTGAGTCTCCTACTTGGCTATGTTTTAAAATGTTATGCTTAGTCTTTAAGCATAATACAGATTTCCTCTTTGGCAGTTACTGTTTCTAAAGGCAGACTGATTTAAGTCAAGACAATATCTCTAAAAAAAATTTTGTCACAGCCCAAGGTGATTGTTTCAAGGAAAACTTTGCTTAGTGTTTACATCCTGAATTATTCATTAAAACAAAAACCTAGACTCTCACTACTTTTTAGTCAGAGCTCTTATATTGTAAGAAATTGGTTCAGAAAGCTAAGAGAAAATCAGTTCTCCCAGGAAAACCTCAGAGGAATTTTGGAAAACCAGCAACTGCTCCGAGAGGCAGGAAGGACTGTGACCCAATGACAGAGCTGCCTGGGGACCTCAGCTCTTATGGGTGTGATCAGCCAGTACCCAAATCCTCTAGTCCCACTGGATTTCTTCTTGACATTCTTACTCACAGCTATTCTCAGCATCTTGTTACCTAAAGCAAATCGAACTGGAGCCTGTTGCTTGTGTGTAATCATTACATTGTTGACTAGAGTAGATGGCCTGCAGCCTTTCCTAATAGAATCAGAAGATGTTCTTGATTTCTCTCTGCTGGTCTACAGAGGATCATCTGAACCTTCTATGAACTCCTTCCCCACGTCCATGCCACTGCATACAGACCACACCATCTCTTCCACGTGACATTGCTTCATACTGCAAAGAAAATATGGGTAGTATGTTTAAGGGATTCTGACCTCAATTCCATGGTTAATTACAGTTGCAGTAAGTCTCCATATTTATTTTACATAGACCTTACTATCTTCATTGCCTGCCTTTGCAGTGCTTTATTAGTGGTTTTAATGTGACTACTTTAAATTCTTTGTCCGAATGAGAACATACTCTAAATCAATATCATTTGAGAATGATAGGAAAAAAAGAAGAAATATGGAGTGGCAGGATTGGTGATTTTTAGTTTAGACACCTGTGATCTTGATCATGAAAGTTCATTTCACTTGACTCTAGTCTACTCACCTGAAAAGATACACTATTCTTCAAAGAATTGGCGTAAGATGTAAAGTATATATTTGAAATCTCCAGGTGAATGTGCCACTTACTGGAAAATAATATAAAATAACTTTGAGATGTTGAAATATTTTGTTGAAGCTCAAATTTACCAAAGTTATCATGTAGGAAGAAGGGATATAAATGTGATTTTCTAGAATTAGTAGAATGGCGTAAGATACACTTCTGAGGTGATTAGTCATTTAGTAGATCCTTAGTTGGGCTTCCCTGGTGGCTCAGAGGTTAAAGCGTCTGCCCGCAATGCGAGAGACCTGGGTTCAATCCCTGGGTCAGGAAGATCCCCTGGAGAAGGAAACGGCAACCCACTCCTGGACACTAAGGATAGGAAAAGATAAACTAGTAGTTCTAAATCCTGATTTAACCTATTCAGCTGTAAGATGAACCTTCTGGGTAGCTCTGTTTAAATCACTTTATCTTACACCATAGGAGTGACATCTGGTGTTTCCAGCAACTGATGACATCAGAGAAATAAGGATGGGGGAAAAATGTCCATGAGATAATTTGTGGAAAAGTCCTAACCTTTGTGGGATGATGCTGCTGTGAAAACAGCAAATATTATTTTAATACAGGGATAATCTCATGTTAGGAAACTATTTTAAATAAATTAATGAACTTCATTTTTTAGAACGGTCTTAGGTTTACATCAAAATTGAGCATAAAAGTACATAGAGTTCCCCCCAAAAATATTCCTTGTTGTACCACTTCCCTGATATCAATATCCTCACCAAAGTGGTACATTTACCTCCACTGGCACATCATTATGATTCAAAGCCTGTAGTTTACATTAGGGTTCATTCTTGCTGTTGTGCATATTTTGGATTTTGACTAATGTACGTACAGGTATAGTGACATCTACCTATCATTGTAGTATTGTACAGATTGGCTTCACAGCCCTAAAAATCTTCTGTGTTCTACCTATTCATTCCTCTCTCCCCACTAACCCCAGGCAACCACTGAGTTTTTACTCTCTCTATTGTTTTGCACTTTCTGGAATGTCATATAGCTGGAATCATATGTATGTAGCTTTTTCAGATTGGCTTCTTTCAGTTGGTAGTATGCACTGAAAAGCTTCCTCCATATCTTTTCATAGCTTGATAGCTTGTTTCTCTTTGGTGTTAAATAATACTCCACTATGTGGATGAACCACAGTTTATCCATTCACCTGCTAAAGGACATCTTGATTGCCTCCAAGTTTTGACAGTTATAAATAAAGCTGCAATAAGTATCTATGTGCAGGTTTTTGTGTGGGCATAAGTTTACAATTCATTTAGATGAAAGCCAAGGAGTGTAATCATTGGATTGTGTAGCAAGGAAATGTCCAGTGTTGTAAAAAACTGTCAAACTGTCTTTCAAAGTGGCTGGTCATTTTGCATTGTCGCTTACAATGAATGGGTTTCCCTGGTGACTCAGTGGTAAAGAATCCACTTGCCATTGTAGGAGATTTGGGTTGGATCTCTGAGTTGGGAAGATCCCCTGGAGAAGGAAACGGCAGCCCACTCCAGTATTCTTGCCTGGGAAATCCCACGGACAGAGGAGCCTGGCAGACTACAGTGTATGGGGTCTCAGAGAATTGGACACAACAACAGCTGAACAACAACAACACATCGTTGATTTAGTGACTTATCGTCTCATTCTTTTGATATTGTCTTTTGCAGAAGAGCAGAAGCTTTCAATTTTAATGAAGTCCAGCTTATCAATTATTTCTTTTATGGATCCTATCTTGATGAATCTAAAAAGACATCATCGTATCTAAGATCATCTAGGTTTTTTCCTATGTTATTTTATAGGAAGGTTATAGTTTTGCATCTTATATTGAGGTCTTTGATCCATTTTGAGTTAACTTTTGTGAAGGGTGTAGTCTTTGTCTAGATTCATTGTTTGCTAGTGGATGTCCAGTTGTTCTAGCACCGTTTGTTGAAAAAACAGTCCTTGCTCCATTATATCGCCTTTGTTTCTTTATCAAAGATCGGTTGACTGTATTTATGTGGCTCGTTGCTGTGCTGTCTGTTCTGTCCCAGTTGGTCTATTCTTTCACCAACCTTCTCCACTTCATCTGTAGGTTAGTGTCTGACATTAATTTGGGGGAAATTCTTGATTATTGCTTAAATACTGTCTGTTTCTTTTCCTTTTGCTATTCCCATTATGCATAGCTGTCCCACAGTTCTTAAATATTCTGTTCTGTTTTTTCTTTCTCTTTGCTTTCAAGTTTTAGAAGTTCTGTTATGTTCTCAAGCTCAGAGGTTCTTTCCTCATCTGTATTCAGTCTACTGTGAACCCGTCAAATGCATTTATTTCTGTTGTTACAGTATTCTTGATCTCTAGCATTTCTTTTTTATTCTTTGTTAGAATTTCCATTTATCTGCTTATATTATCCACCTGTTCTTACGTATTTATTTTGCCACTAAATACCTTAGTCATAGCTTTTTAAAATTCCTGGTCTGGTAATTCCAACCTTGGTGCCATGTCTGACTCTGGTTTTGATGCTTGTTCATCTCTTCACACTTTGCTTTTACCTTTTACTACGCATCATAATTTTTTGTTAAAAGATGTACATGAGGTATTAGGTAAAGAGAACTGAGATAAATAGGTCTTCAGTAACGCAGTGATGAAGTATGGAGGGAAGGAGAGCATTCTCTTTTTTAACTTTTTATTTTATAATGGAGTATAGCCAATTAACAATGTTGTGATAGTTTCAGGTGGACAGCAAATGAACTCAGCCATACATATACAGGTATCCATTCTCTCCCAAACAGGGGAAGCATTCTTTAATTCTGTGATTGGTCTCAGCTTTTCCTGAGCCTTGCTTCTGGGCTGTGAACTTCACAGGTGCTCTCAATTTTTAGGTGGGACAAGTTGATGAGAAAAGGCTGAAATTTCCCTCCTGCCGGGTCAGTTGCCTGTGTGCTTACTTGCTTAGTCATGTCCGACTCCCTGCCAGGCTCTTCTGTCCATGGAATTTTCCAGGCCAGAATACTGGAGTGGGCTGCCATTTCCTCCTCCAGGGGATCTTCCCAACCCAGGGATGAACCATGTCACTTGGGTCTCCTGCATTGGCAGGTGGGTTCTTTACCACTGTGCCACCTGGGAAACCCCCAAGTCAGATAGGCTGTGATAAAAGCCCAGCAGGTTAGGCTGTGGTTAATTCGTTTCTCCCGAGTTAAGCTTGTTAAGGGCGTGCTCTGGTGTGTTGCAAAATGGCTCCCCTACCCTGCACCCTGATAGAAGCTGGAGAGTTTTCTCTGATATTCACCGTGAGAACCTAGTCTGAGCTCCCGGAGCTCATGAAAGCACAGAGGTCCCCCATGACTGGGCCCCTCTGGAGTTTTTAATTCTCAGATTTGTCCACACCGAGCCTCCGGCAGTTCACTAACTGCAGTTCGGGTTTTTCTGCCTCAGCACTGCTTCCTGCAGCCGTTTCTGCTCTGGTGAGTCATGACTCTCTCTATCTGTCTGTCTCTTCCATTTTGAGAGCAGCGGTCTGCCCTGTGACCTCCCTTTTCTGATGGATTTAAGAACAATTGCTGATTCTTTAGTCTGTTTGACTTTTTACTGGTTATTAGAATGAAGCGGCGACTTCTAAGCTCCTTACGTGCAGGACTGGAAGCTGGAAGTCTAAAATACCATTTTTATATCAAGTAAATTTTGACTTTTTAAAATTATGACTGTGAAATTGTGTTGCAAACAAATGTGAATTTTTCTTTCCTCTTGACTATGCCAAAGATCCTTATTCCTCAGTTCAATACCACACTAAGAAGGGCCTACTTAGTTTTACTGGAAATTCTCAATTATTAACATTTCAGCTTTTTTCTTTTGATAATGGGAAAAATGTGTATTTTGAAAGTTTCATTTTAGTATTTCATGTGATGGTTTCCATGTGTATGGTGCAGAGTAAAATGTTGTACGTTTAGAAAATTATTTTTACCCTTTGGAAGCTTCTAGTCTAAATTGAATTTTCTTCCTTGTATGTAGCAATCGTTCTTTCTGGTGTTTGATGGCAAAGCCAGGAGGAAAAGTATTAATGTGTTTCCTCAGTAACTGGTACTTCATGAATCCATGAAAAGTTCTAAAATATTAAAATGTAACTATGCATCCCAAGAATAAGATTCACAATATTTATTTAATAACAGCCATTAAATTCATTGTAATCAGACATTTCTTTCACTTCTTCAGTCAGTTATTATCTAAGTTATTACTCAGGTAATAAATTATTACTTATTCATTTGAACAAGTGTAAAATTCATTCAAACTTTCCAATTCTACACCTTTTCCCTCCTGATTTTCTTATCCAAACATGTATGGAATAATGGCTGAATCTTTTCCTGTCAAAACCCTGCTGGGCAATAAATCACTTTCTATCTTAAGCAACAAGTGATTTCATTTATATCTGATCAAGACTTTCAAATAGTTGCATAAATTAGTAAGACAAACCCAAGAGAAATAGGGCTTGGATACCTCTGTTAACCTTTTATTTCCCTGCAATTATTTTCAGTTACCTTGTGCAGTGATCTTATGACTTTTCCATACTTGCTGCCATCTCTGCTATCAGCAGGGTTTTGCCTAGATTCAGCATCATATGTGATCTATTCTAAGTTTGTTTGTTTGTTTTTTAAGTATTTCCATGGCCTAAATAAAAATGAAGTATGGTCATTTACCACTTTTGAAAGCTAAAGATTTTTTTCACAGTTTTTCAGCACATCAATGAGATGGGGCCGGAATTTTTTTTTTTTTTAAAAACCACTAGTCCACAGCTTTGAGCTCTCATTGGAGTGTAAAGTCTGAGCACATCCACACAGATTTAATACCCTAGGTCTTGACTAGTTTTCTTAGCATTGTAAAGTTTCTATGAGGCAGCTAATATGAAATACAGGAAGTCCAAGCTCATGATAACTTGGCAGTGTCCACTGAAGGGGTTTGAATTCTCATGGACCAAAGTTCAGTCAGAAATCAAATGAGTTATCCAAGAAGTGAAATTGTGCCTCAATACAAACTCAAGGAGGAAGAGAAATTTTTCCAAATATTGAACGAAGGACCCTAGTTCCTTTCATAACTTTGTGTCTAATCAGAGGAGAAACTCAGCATGAATTAATAAACCAATGTGTACAGGTATCTTGTGAATATCCGGTGTGTGGTCTCTAACCCAGCAAACATTCCTATGTGTGGTTGTCCAGGTCAGAGGAGATGGAGAGAGGTAAAAGGCAGTTTGTCTTGAGTTTAGCTTCAGTCACTTCTGGCTTAGCTATGAGCATGTATGTCTGAATTGGGATGTGTTATGAAGACATGCTTGGATATAAAGAATTGCTTAGACATCTGACCTGGCAATAGTTGCAAATTTTTAGTAAATGGCAATTAATTTGGCAGGTTCTAGTGCACTTTTAAAATTTTCTACTTTTTCAGTTTCCTCTTTCACAATTTTTAAATTTAATTTATTTTATTTTGGGATATATTGGGATATAGCTGACTTACAATGTTGTGTTAGTTTCAAGTGTATAGCTGTGATTCCGTTGATTATATGCATATATCCATTCTTCTTCAAATTTTTTTTTCATAGAGGTTAAAACAGAATATTGAGTGGTTTCCTGGGCTATTCAGTAGGTCATTGTTGGTCAACTATTTTATAGTGTATATATGTTAATCTCAAACTCCTAATTTATCTCTCCCTATCGTGTTTCCCCTTTGGTAACCATAAATTTGTTTTTGAAGTCTGTGAATCTGTTTGTTTTGTAAATAAGTTTATTGCATCTTTTTTTTTAGATCCCTCATATAAGTGATATCATGTGATATTTGTTTGACTTAATTCACTTAGTATGATGATCTCTAGGTCCAACCATTGTGCTACAAATGGCATTGTTTCATTCTTTCTTGTGGTTGAGTAATATTCCATTGTGTATATATATATATATATATATACCACAACGTCTTTATCCATTCATCTATCAATGGACATTGAGGTTGCTTCCATGTATTCACTATTATAAATAGTGCTGCAGTGAACATTGAGTTGCATGTATTGTTTTCAAGTATGGTGTTCTCTGGATATTTGTCTTGGAGTGGGACTTCTGGATCATATGGGAGCTCTACTCTTCCTTTTATAAGGAACTTCTGTACTGTTCTCCATGTTGGTTGTACCAATTTACATTCCCATCCACAGTGTAGGAGGGTTCCTCCCACCCCAGCATTTATTATTTGTAGAATTTTTGATGATAGCCATTCTGACTGGTGTGAGGTTATAACTCACTGTGGTTTTTATTTGCACATCTCTAATAATTACGGAGAAGGGGAAGACAGAGGATGAGATGGCTGGATGGCATCACCGACTTTGATGGATGTGAGTTTGAGTGAACTCTGGGAGTTGGTGATGGACAGGGAGGCCTGGCGTGCTGCAATTCACGGGGTCGCAAAGAGTTGGACACGACTGAGCAACTGAACTGAACTGAATAATTACTGATGTTGAGCACATTTTCATGTGCTTTTATTGATTGTATTGTTTGTCTTTGTTATAGAGCTTCATGTGAGCTCACATGTATGTTATGTATTTTATGGAGATTAATCACTTGTTGGTTGTATCATTTGCAAATATTTTTTCTCATATGGTTTCCCTTGCTGTGTTGTGCAAAAACTTTTAAGTTTAATGAGCCCCCATTTGTTGATTTTTGTTTTTATTTCATTACTGTAGGAGGTGGATCCAAAACGATATTGCTGTGATTCATGTCAGAGAGTGTTCTATGTTTTCCTCTAAGAGTTTTATAGTATCTCACCTTACATTTAGGTCTTTAATCCATTTTGAGTTTATTTTTGTGTATGGTGTTAGAGAGTATTCTAATTTCATTCTTTTACATGTAGCTGTACAGATTTCCTAGCACTACTTGTTGAAGAGACTGTCTTTTATTCAGGTGTATTCTTTCCTCCTTTATCGTGGACTAATTGACCATAGGTGTGTGGGTTTATTTCTAGACTTTCTGTCCTGTTTCATTTATCAATATGTCTGTTTTTGTGCCAGTACCATATAGTTTTAATGACTGATGCTTTGTAGTATATTCTCAAGTGAGGAAACCTGATTCTTCCAGCGCTTTTTTTTCCCCCTCAGGATTGCTTTGCTCTTCAGGGTCTTTTGTATTTCCATACAGACTAAAACTTTTTTTCCTAGTTTTGTGAAAAGTGCCATTATTCTTTTGATAGGGATTGCATTGGATCTGTAGATCGCTTTGGGAATTGCTTTGGGTAATATAGTCATTTTCACAATATTAAATTTTCCAATCCAAGAACGTCGTGTATCATTCTATCTGTGTCATCTTCAATTTCTTTCATCAGTGTTGTGTAATTTTCAGAGTACAGGTCTTTTGGCTCCTTAGCTAGGTTTATTTCCAGGGACTTTAGTCTTTTTGATGCAATGGTAAATGGGATTTTTTTCTTAACTTCTCTTTATGATCTTTCATTATTAGTGCATAGAAATGCAAGAGACTTCTGTGTATTAACTTTGTATCCTGCAACTTTATTGAATTCATCCATGAGCTCCAGTAGTTCTCTGATAGCATCTTTAGGGGTTTCTATGTATAATATCATGTCACCTACAATGCTGGTTTGAATTCCTGCTATTTCTTTCCCTCCTCTGACTGCCATGGTGAGGACTTTCAAATCTATATTGAATAAAAGTGGTGAGAGTAGACATCTTTGTCTTGTTCTTGATCTTAGAGGAAATACTCTCAGCTTTTCACCATTGAGAATGATGTTGTTCAGTCGCTGAGTCTGAACAACCCAACGGATTGTTGCATGCCAGGTTCCTCTGTCTTTCACTATGTGGAAGCCACACACGTCCATTGAGTTGGCCTCTGCTGCCCACTGCTTTGGCTTCAATCTTTAACAGAATCAGAGTGTTTTCCAATGAGTTGGCTCTTTGCATCAGGCGGCCAAAGTACTGAAGCTTCAGCTTCAGCATCAGTCCTTCCAATGAATATTCAGGGTTGATTTCCTTTAGGATTGACTGGTTTGATCTTGCCATCCAAGGGCTCTCAAGAGTCTTCTCTAGCACCATAATTTGAAAGCATTAATTCTTTGGTGCTCAACCTTCTTTATGGTCCAACTCTCACATCTGTACATGACTATTAGAAAAACCATACCTTTGACTATACAGACTTTGGTCAGCAAAGTCTGGTGTCTCTGATTTTTAATACACTGTCTAGGTTTGTCATAGCTTTTTTTCCAGGGAACAAGCATATTTTAATGTCATGGCTGTAGTCACCATCCACAGTGCTGTCACTGCTTCCACATTTTCCCCTTCTTTTTGCCATAAAGTGACTGATTGCCGTGATCATAATTTTTGATAGTGATGTTAGCTGTGGATTTCTCATGTATGGCCTGTATTATGCTGAGTTTTTATCATAAACGGGGACTGAATTTTGTCAAAAGCTTTTCCTGCATCTATTGAGATGTTCGTATGATTTTTGTTCTTCAGCTTGTTAATTTGGTGTATCATACTGATTTGTAGAGATTGAAAAATCTTTGCATCCCTAGGATAAATTTCACCTTATCATAGTGTACAATCCTTTTAAAATGTTGTTGGATTCAGTTTGCTAGTATTTAACACATTTTAAAAGCAAAGGTTCAAGTTTAGATTTTGTCACAACTGTCTCCTTTTTATGTTCCCACTGGGAATATAAAAGGTAATATTCATCTCTAAACCTAATAATCTCTATTCATCCTAAGAGAAATAACTCAGTAGACCTGAATGGAGACTCTCTAAAAGGGCCTCAGAGATCCTCATTTTATGGACTCGACAAAGAATTTAATTTAGCTCTCAAGAAGGTGGCCATAGGGTCAGAAAAGAAAAGGGAACCTTAAGTCATTTAAAGAGAAGTTACAACTCAGGAATTAACACAACACTGATTCTGTGTTCCCATGACATTTAAAACTGAGGATGTCTGACAGGAGTTGTAAATTAGAGTGTATATACCCTCAAATCAATTGTTGTAAGATGGTAAATATATGTTCAAGGTGAAAAACTGGTAAAAATAACAGAAAATTACCTGGCCTTATGATATGTTTTAAAGATGTTTATTTTTTTCAATGATTTTATAATTATTTTTATTTAATAATTGGTACTGGCTCTTTGTGAATTATTTCAATCCAGAAATAGGTTTTGTAACATGTCAGTTCAGTTCAGTCGCTCAGTCGGGTCCGACTCTTTGCGACCCCATGAACCACAGCATGCCAGGCCTCCCTGTCCATCACCAACTCCTGGAGTTCACTCAAAATCACGCCCATCGAGTCAGTGATGCTATCCAGCCATCTCATTCTCGGTCGTCCCCTTCTCCTGCCCCGAACCCCTCCCAGCATGAGTGTTTTCCAATGAGTCAACTCTTCGCATGAGGTGGCCAAAGTACTGGAGTTTCAGCTTTAGCATCATTCCTTCCAAAGAACACCCAGGACTGATCTCCTTTAGGACGGACTGGTTGGATCTCCTTGCAGTCCAAGGGACTCCCAAGAGTCTTCTCCAACACCACAGTTCAAAAGCATCAATTCTTCAGTGCTCAGCTTCCTTCACAGTCCAACTCTCACGTCCATACATGACCACAGGAAAAACCATAGCCTTGACTAGACGGACCTTAGTCGGCAAAGTAATGTCTCTGCTTTTGGATATGCTATCTAGGTTGGTCATAACTTTCCTTCCAAGGAGTAAGCGTCTTTTAATTTCATGGCTGCAATCACATCTGCAGTGATTTTGGAGTCCCCCCAAAATAAAGACTGACACTGTTTCCACTGTTTCCCCATCTATTTCCCATGAAGTGATGGGACCAGATGCCATGATCTTCGTTTTCTGAATGTTGAGCTTTAGGCCAACTTTTTCACTCTGCTCTTTCACTTTCATCAAGAGGCTTTTTAGTTGCTCTTCACTTTCTGCCATAAGGGTGGTGTCATCTGCATATCTGAGGTTATTGATATTTTTCATTTTGAGCATTACTTTACTAGTGTGTGAGATGAGTGCAATTGTGCCGTAGTTTGAGCATTCTTTTGCATTGCCTTTCTTTGGGATTGGAATGAAAACTGACCTTTTCCAGTCCCGTGTCCACTGCTGAGTTTTCCAAATTTGCTGGCAGATTGAGTGCAGCACTTTCACAGCATCATCTTTCAGGATTTGAAAGAGCTAAACTGGAATACCATCATGCAGGTGATGGTATTTGTTCGTAGTGTTGCTTTCTAAGGCCCACTTGATGGTGGTTTTTATTAAATATGTCTAAATATATGGTTCACAAATTCTCAGAAAGTACAAACAATGAATGAGAGAAATGTCATGTATGTGGATGAGGAGCCTACAGACTAATAATTTACTTCAAAATTAGAATATGGTGTGAGAAATGATAAACCAGATTTGTGTTGATATGGCAAAAAAGAAGTGCCTAATTGCAATAGCTTTTTTTTTTTTTAAGTATAGTGGATCTACAGTATTATATTAGTTTCAGATGTAAGACATAGGCATTTGATAGTTTTATGGGTTATACTTCAAAGTTTTTCCCCAGAAAAGGAAAAGGCTACCTACTCCAGTATTCTGCCTGGACAATTTTGGGGACAAAGGAGCCAGGAAGGCTACAGTCCATGGGGTGGCAAAGAGTAAGACGTGATTGAGTGACTAGCACATTTCCAAAGTTATTATAAGAGATATAAAAGACTATATCCCCATGCTCTACATTACATCTTTGTAACTTATTTATTTTTAATTGGAGGATAATTTGTAACTTATTTTGTACCTAGTAGCTTGTTCCTCTTAATTCCCTTCTCCTATTTTGTCCTTCCCCCAACCTCTCCCTTTCTGGTAACCACTAGTTCATTTTTGGTATCTGCAAGGCAACAGATATTTTCTTACAAAAGCAGGAGAAGGTGTTGCATGATGGGGCCCCCTTTTCTTTTCTTTTTATGCAGCATCCAACTTTTTTTTGAAAATAATCCTCATTTACCAATTACCAGAAACATGGAATTCTCTTGTGCCTGAAACAGATTCTCATGAACAAAGGAAGTAAAAGCAAACAGAAACGAAAGAGTGATTGTTTCTAAACAGAATATACCATTCTCACTGTGGGAAGACTCATTCTTCAATACAGGCTTCTCTGATGATTTTTCCCCTTTCTTTCCTTTTATTTCCAGCCATCTCTCAGGCAGGGTTGAGACTCACGCTGATGGTTTGCTGCTGTCAGCTGTAAAGTAAAATATGTCCGTGGATTTGTTCGTGAACTGCTGGTATTTTAAGTGGATTCTTCCACCCCGGATGACGGCCTGACCCAGGGGCTCTGTATCGGTGGCACTGGCTCTGCCCGCATGTGACCCAGTGGTGACGGTGCCATGGCAGTCAAGCTGAAGGCCATTTGCACAGTGTGACATGCCTCCTTGCTTTGTGCACTTGCGGGGATTTTGATGATGTGATCCATTGTTAGAAACAAGGGGCCACTTCATCTTGACATGGACAAAAGGGGTGAATTACTGAAAAGCTTGAAGGAGTTAAGTTTCTCACAATAAGCCAACAGTCTGGGAAGCATTGGCAGCAATATAATCCTTTAGAAACACATTGATCTTCGGGTTTCCATTCATTGTCTGCTAGAGTTCAGAATTCCATGCTTCTGAACTTTTTTTGCTTGGCAGGAAAAAAAAAATGGAATGTTTTAAATGTATGAAACATAATAGCTTATTGTAACAGCAAACGTATTGTGTCTGTAGGCCCCTGTTTAGCAGATTTTTCTTGAGCGGTTCAGAAATCTCATGTTAACTTTTAATGCCTTTAATTGTAAAACGCACTTTAACCCCAAAGTCGCCGCGTCTCTGCACTGTCACGAAAAGAACTGGTTAGTTTTGTTTTCCTGCATGTCTCATTGCTCCTTTTCTTTCTCAGTAGTCTAAGAAATACTTGAAAAAAAATTTTTTTTATATTGAGAGTTTATCTCAACTGTTACCAAGACAAGTAATTCCAATAATTAATATAGTCAAAATGAATAGGAAAAAAATCTCAGTGAGTCCCCTGGTGGCCCCTTTAAGCTTTCTAGTTAGTGAAAGTGGAAAATACCTACAGCAGACAATTCAGGCAATGGTTTCCCATTATGTAACAGCCAGTTTGCAACAAAAGCCAAAGGAAGAAGGGAAATAGAATAAATAGGGATTTACAAAGTTTCTGAATAAAGGTGAGAATTAAACATTACCTTCTGTACTTCCAAAATGATTTTTCACTTTAAGTTTCTAAAACTGACAAGCACAATTTAGAATTACTTGACAACTATTTCTAATAGAAGAAAACTTTCATTTCTGTATGTAACTAAAGTTCTTTCCATATTCCACAACAGAAAGTGTTTAGATGGTGTAAAAAAAAAAAAAAAGCCAAGTTATTGTAACATTATAATTTTATCATCATTTCTATTACCTAAAAGCACATGCTATAATAGTACAAATATCATCTAACTTGTGGTAAATAAAGATAAATTTTAACTTTGTTCGCATTAAGTATTTTGCTGAACACAATAGAACACGTTCTTAAATTTTAACCCCTCTCCCTATAAAAATGATTTTACATTGATGTTGAACACCTGTTTCATTTGAGTGAGTTTACTGATGTTATGTATTATGTACTGTGTGAATTCTCCACAACCAATTAATGATCCAGACTGACTTTCCCTGCCAAGCTATGAGCTGATTAGTTCTGCGATGGACTATTACAATCATAAAGTGAAAAATCATTTAATATTGACTTCACTAAGACACAGAGAAGACAAACTGGCCCCTAACAATAACATCATGCTCTTCAAAGCCAAATGGAAATGAATTTGAGATCTTGGACACCACTGCTTCTTCCCTTCTATCACAGGAGTAATTAGTGCTCAATGTACTTTTCTTAAATGCATCAAAGATAATTTCATAGTTTGCACCAAGATTTTTGCCAAGTGTTTGGTTTCTGTTCCCTCCCAACCATTAATCAATTAATCAATGCTCTTGATAAATATTTAGCTCAAGATCAGTTTCCTGTCTTCTTATAAGAACCCTCTTCAGCTTCAATTCCTAGTTCTTAACCCAGTGCCTGACCATTAGTAGTTGATCTTGTAGCTACTAGAATACATGCCAGATGTTGTTCCAAATTCCACATGTATTAACTTAATATTCATAATAAGGAGTGAACTTGTTATTATCCCCATTTTACAGATTACAAAACAGAGAGGTTCAATAACTTTCCAAGTTCATTTAACCAGAAAGTGGAGGAGCCAGCCTTTAAACTCAAGCAGTCTGACTCCAGATCTTGCATTCCTAACCACTAAGCCGTGCATACCCAAGCAATGTTGATTTCACAGAACTGATTTTACTGGATACTTCCACAGATACCCTGAGCAATGTGCCTTGAAAGTGGGATGAGGAAACTTATTTGTCCAGTGAAATCTGATGACTTAGCAGAGGTGGAAGCTAAATTATGTTTTCCTCACATTCTGATTTATCTTATGCTACTTTAAATTAAATACCAAGGCAATATTTCTTTATAATGTGTCTGAAATACTCCCGGTTTATAAATTCTCCTAGAATGTCACATGCAATTTAGGTTCGCTGTTTTCATCATTAAGTTTATTTCTCTTTAAATGAAAGATCCATTTAAATTAACATGCAAGTTAATTAAGAATGAGTGTGTAATTCATTTTATGGATAAGTAAAGTGAAAAGGTGTTAAGACACTTAGGTGCATAACATTTGATGCAATTTTTTTCCACTACACTCTATGTTTATAGATAATGCTGTCTTGAGTGCCTGGCTATTTTTCTCAAAATCCAAGGTAATGCAATAACTATTATGAAAGGGGGCTATGCTGTGCTTTAGGCAGATAATAAATAATGCAGTATTACTGTTCAAAGGTGGGAATGATTATCTCTGGCTAAAGGAGTAGGAAGTAGGAAGAAAGACCCAGAAGAACATCTCTCTGGATAGGACTTGAAGAATAAGTAGAACATGGCCTTATAAAAAAGATATAGAAGGCCATTCCAGGTAGAAGGAATATTCAAAGGAGGACAACTCTGGTTCCTAAACTGTGGTAGACTCAGCTAACATGGACTCTTTCCTGATACAAGCACTTGACGATTCTGGGGGGAAAAAATAGGAAAAACAATGTAAGTACTATGGTTGAGACTGTAAGATAAAAAAAAGTGGGAGGGGACAATCCTTTTGGTATCAAAGAGAGCTCTGAAACCCAGAGCAGTGGAAGTAGGGACTATTACCACTGTGGTCAGAAGGTAGGATCTGAGACCCACAGTTAGGTCTTACAGGCCTAGAAGCTGAAGACTTAATGTCTGCCTAGAAATAAGAGTCTTGCCCTCCATGTATGAGCTAAAAACATGCATGAAGATAGGAAAGGCTGCTCACTCTATGACAGAAAGCTAGAAAAATGACATCTACAGGACCAAGGATGGGGAAGAATGTCCAGAGCAATGTGTAGCGAAAAAAACTCACAAAAAAATGTATATAGTTCATCTAAGATGAAAATATGACATATTCAGTGGCTTGTGATATCCCTAGATACCAGGTATTGCAAAAATCAATACCATTCCAAAATGTCACTTACACAACTCAAGCCACATAGGATTAAAGATAAACAATTAAATATTAAAGATACAATTCCTACTGAAGATGGAGTTACAACAAACATTACCAAACAAATGAGGAAATATATCACACTTGGAAATTAGCAAATACAGTAAGCAGAAGAGTAACATCTTTAGGAATTTGAGATAATAAATCCATCTGAAAAGGGAAAAAATACTTGTGTATATTTATAAAGGGATAAGAATATCTGCTGGATCATGGAAAAAGCAAGAGAGTTCCAGAAAAACATCTATTTCTGCTTTATTGACTATGCCAAAGCCTTTGACTGTGTGGATCACAATAAACTGTGGGAAATTCTGAAAGAGATGGGAATACCAGACCACCTAACCTGCCTCTTGAGAAACCTATATGCAGGTCAGGAAGCAGCAGTTAGAACTGGACATGGAACACCAGACTGGTTCCAAATAGGAAAAGGAGTACGTCAAGGCTGTATATTGTCACCCTGCTTATTTAACTTTTATGCAGAGTACATCATGAGAAACTCTGGACTGGAAGAAACACGAGCTGGAATCAAGATTTCCGGGAGAAATATCAGTAACCTCAGATATGCAGATGACACCACCCTTATGGCAGAAAGTGTAGAGGACCTAAAAAGCCTCTTGATGAAAGTGAAAGTGGAGAGTGAAAAAGTTGGCTTAAAGCTCAACATTCAGAAAACGAAGATCATGGCACCTGGTCCCATCACTTCATGGGAAATAGTTGGGGACTTTGGCCACCTCATGCGAAGAGTTGACTCATTGGAAAAGACTCTGATGCTGGGAGGGATTGGGGGCAGGAGGAGAAGGGGACGACCGAGGATGAGATGGCTGGATGGCATCACGGACTCAATGGACGTGAGTCTGAGTGAACTCTGGGAGTTGGTGATGAACAGGGAGGCCTGGCGTGCTGCGATTCATGGGGTCGCAAAGAGTCAGACACGACTGAGCGACTGAACTGAATTGAAACAAAGGAATGAAATCTATAAGGAGAACCAACACATCAAGACAAAAGAACAAGTGGATTAGAGAAAGAAGAAAATGAAGTTTCTAGAAATGAAATGCACAGTCATTTAAAGTGTCAGGGTTAAACAGCAGATTACACAAACAGGAATCTGTAGCAACCGTGAATCTCAGCAGGTCAGCTCTCCAGGAGGGAATGTAATTGATGAATGGCTCCAGGTGCTTTGCTCTGAATCTATCCCATTCAGGCAGAGGCAATTCTTCCAACAGCCTGATCCATATTGGTGACTAAGTGCTCTAGGGATACTGAGGCAGACTGAGTTCTCTGAGACTCAGGAGTCTTCTAATGAGTGACTGTGCCCTGAGGTTTCCCAATGGCCTTGCAGAAACTTTCTTAGGGAGTTTAAGACACCATGTATCCAACACCCCTTCCTTCCCTCTCTCCTTTGAAGAGTCAGACTTGTGTCCCCAGTCTGACAGCTCCCTACTTCCCTCCAGTTCCCTCCTTTTCTCCTTCACTACCATTTCCTTCAATTAAGCTCCTGCTGTCTAAACCCATCTTGATGGGGACCAAACAAACGTAGAAACAATATCTGAAATAGAGGTCTCAGAAAAATCATCAAGAAGCACGACTGTAATAGTTTATATCATCCAAAAGTAAGGGCAAAATTAAAACATTTTTGTTTTTTAAAAAGACAACAAGTAAGGCATTTTACTCACAGATCCTGTTTGCTGATATAATTCAGGAATAAGAATATTGAATCCAAAATGAAGGAACAGATCCTAGAAAATAATGGTAAATACATGGATATTTTTAAAATGAGAATTATAAACAACAGCAAATGACATAGTTAATGAGAGTTTTTTAAACAACCCTAGGTCATAGATAACATGAAATATGGGAAAATAGTTAAATCATTCTATGGAATAGTTATTATTCAGGAAGAAGATAAATATTTGAGTAAATTTATCCTTTTAAAGTCAAGTAAGCACAATAACTCAGTTAGTAAAGAATCCACTGCAATGCAGGAAAACCCAGTTTGGCTCCTGTGTCAGGAAGATCCACTGGAGAAGAGATAGGCTACCCATTCCAGTATTCTTGGGCTTCCCTTGTGGCTCAGCTGGTAAAGAAGCCAACTGCAATGTGGGAGACCTGGGTTCGATCCCTGGGTTGGGAAGATCCCCTGGAGTAAGGGAAAGGCCACCTACTCTGGCCTGGAGAATTCCATGGACTATAAAGTCCAGGGAGTTGCAAAGAGTTGACACAACTGAGTGACTTTCACAACCAATCAAAAGCACAAAAAGGGAAAGGCAGGATCTCTTATAAACGTGCTAGTTTGAACACGTGTTTAGCACCACATATTTCCCAAATTCCATTAAAATGGCAAAAAAAAAAAAAAGATAAATGCATAAGGAAAAGGAGAAGAGAAGATGGGATGACAACAGCCAGCCTGTGTTTAAAAATAATTGAAGACATAAAGTATATTAACTAGAAAAATACTTTATAGCAGGGGAATAGGAAATACAGGAGCTTTTAATGAGTAAAACCTATAAGAAACAATCCAATTCACATCACACAGTTAGGAAAGGACAGAGAATTGCAAATAACAGGTTTGGGGTTGGTGTGGGGGGTTGGGGGGGACGTGGAGTTGAAGAATTGATTGAAAGCATATAAAGCAGTTCAAACCTCAAACCACCTCCATGCTGCAAGCAAAATGTCTGCTTTTCCCTCACCACAGCAAAAAAAAAAAAAAGTTTATTCTCTGAAGACACTGTCCTCGAGAAGCTCTGGTGTTATTGGGTTGGTGTGACTAAGAGCAGGGGTGAGGTGCCAAACTAAAAGAAGAGTCAAATTCTGCAAGCTCCTTCCCCAGTCCTCTCCTTTCCTCTGGGCTCTCAGAGGACTGAAACCCAGGCTGAGAGTCTCAGGTAGATGATACAAAGACCCCTCATTGATGAAACTGACCAGCCCAAGATAATCAAATGAAACAGAAAACAAAAAACAATTCTAGATCCTCTATCATGTGGGGATGTCAATAAGAGAAATTTCAATTAGCTTTTAAGGGCTTTGTTCTTAAATGTGAATAGACATCCCGTGAGCACTAGACATTCAAGGAAATTTTCCAGAGTAAAAGACAGCCATAAAAATAATTGAATGAACAGAAAATAATCTGGAAGATGGAGCAAATAATTTGAATATAACTGATTAATATTCTATGAAAAATAGAATGTATTGCACCTTTGAAATAATAACAAAAATTCCCATTGAAAAATTAGAGAATAAAAAAGCTTTGGAAAGGAAAATTTGGACTGCAGGACCAAAATTTTTAATAGAAGAACTAGAATACAAAATTTAAAAAATGATTCCACAAAGCAGAACAGGAATTTAATGGATCAGCAATAGAGAAAGGAAAGAAAATTAGAGGATCATATTAAGAGCTCTATCAGCCAAATAGTAGGAGCTTTAGAAAAAAGGAACAGAAAACATAGGAAAGTGTCAAAGATCTAATACAGAAAAACTTAATGACCCAAAGATATGAGATTCCAGACTGAAGATGCCCCACTGATTGCAGAGTAGAATGAAAAGAAACAAAAGTCTGTTAAGAAAGTACATCACTGTGAAATATCAGTACCTTAATACATGGGTGATTAAGAGAAAAAGTTGAAAGTTTCCAGGAGGAATCACAGAATCAGATACAGAATGACACTGTACTTCTTAGCAGAAATATTGGAAAGTATAAGGAATGGGAAAATGCTTTTGAGATTCTAAGGGATAATGATTGTTGGTTTAGATTTCACACCCCCATATTCAGTCAAATAATCAAGTGTCAGAGTACGATAAATCATCTTTAGACATGCAAGTTCGGAGAAAAAGCTGCATCCCAGGCACCCTTTTGTAAAGTAATCTTCAGAAGTAATTTTCAGAATCTCAAGACAGGCTGGGAAAATAAGAAACAAGAATCATGGAATATGGGGGTAGCAGAGGTAATATAGTAATTGCAGAATGAGGGTAAAGAGGAAATCCCAGGAAAGTAGTCATGCTGGTTAAGTCAGTAGATCATGTCAAGAGTAAGTATTTTTTAAAGTAACATAAAATACTATTTTATAAAATGAATATAATTATTCAAAGAAAGAGCTGAAAGTGTTCAAAGATGTTGCTTCCGGGGAGTGGGATTTAATAATAGGAAGGCTGCTGCTGCTAAGTCACTTCAGTCGTGTCCAACTCTGTGCGACCCCATAGACAGCAGCCCACCAGGCTCCCCCGTCCCTGGGATTCTCCAGGCAAGAACACTGGAGTGGGTTGCCATTTCCTTCTCCAATGCATGAAAGTGAAAAGTGAAAGTGAAGTCACTCAATCGTGTCCAACTCTTAGTAACCCCATGAACTGCAGCCTACCAGGTTCCTCCGTCCATGGGATTTTCCAGGCAAGAGTACTGGAGTGGGTTGTTAGCCTGTTCCTTTTCATCCTAAACCTAAGCACTAAAGCTTTGACTTTGTAACATTTTTGTGTTACTTTAAGGAAATTAATCTTTTGGATTAAGAGAATCTACAAAGTATAAAAAGAAAGTCAGTATGGGGAGCAGTCAGTGAAGTGGAGAAAAGGAAATGGGGAATATTTTTGTGCAGATGTATATATTGTTATTCGTTCTTCAGTTGCTAAGTCATGTGTGACTCTCCGACCCCATGGACTGCAGTACGCCAGGCTTCCTTTCCTTGATTGTCTCCTGAAGATTGCTCAAACTCCTGTCCATTGAGTCAGTGATGCTATCCAACCATCTCATCTTCTGTCACCCTATTCCCCACCTGCCTTCCATCTTTCCCAGCACCAGGGTCTTTTGCAATGTCAACTCTTTGCATCAGGTAGCCAAAGCATTGGAGCTTCAGCATCAGTCCTTCCATTGAATAATCAGAGTTGATTTCCTTTAGGATTGACTGGTTTGATCTCCTTGAAGTCCAAGGTACCCTCAGGAGTCTTCTCCAGCACCACAATTCAAAAGCATCAGTTCTTCGGAACTTAACCTTGTTTATGGTCCAACTCTCACATTCATACATGACTACTGGAAAAACCATAGCTTTGATTACACAGACTTTTGTTGGCAAAGTGATGTCTTTGCTCTTTAATATGCTGTCTAGGTTTATCATAGCTTTCCTTCCAAGGAGCAAGCCTCTTTTAATTTCATGGCTGGAGTCACTATCCACAGTGATTTTGGAGCCCAAGAAAATGAAATCTGTCACTGTTTCCATTTTTTTCCCCCATCTATTTGCCATGAAGTGATGGGACTGGATGCGATTATCTGAGTTTTTTGAATGTTGAGTTTAAGCCGGCTGTTTCACTCTTTCACCTTCATCAAGAAGCTCTTAAGTTCCTCTTTGCTTTCTGCCATTAGAATGATATCATCCGCATATCTGGGGTGGTTGATATTCCTCTGGGAAATCTTGATTCCAGCTTGTTATTCATCCAGCCTGGCATTTTGCATGATGTACTTTGTGTATAAGTTAAATAAGCAGGGTGACAATATGCAGGTTTGACATACTCCTTTCCCAATTTTGAACCAGTCCCTTGTTCCATGTCCAGTTCTAACTGTTGCTTCTTGTCCTGCATACAGGTTTCTCAGGAGACAGGTAAGGTGATCTGGTATTCCCATCTCTTTAAGAATTCTCCACAGTTTGTTGTGATCCACACAATCAAAAGCTTTATTAACATAGTCAATGAAGCAGAAGTAGATGTTTTTCTAGAATTCCCTTGGTTTTTCTATGATCCAGCGGATTTTGATGATTTGATCTCTGGTTCCTCTGCCTTTTCTAAATCAAACTTGTGCATTGGAAGTTCTCAGCTCACATCCTTCTGAAACCTAGCTTGAAGGATTTTCAGCATTACTGTGCTAGTATGTGAAATGAGTGCAATTGTATGGTGAAGTGTTAGTTGCTCAGTCATGTCTAACTCTCTGCAACCTCAGTGACTGTAGCTCACCAGGCTCCTCTGTCCATGGAATTCTCCAGGCAAGAATACTGGAGTGGGTAGCCATTCCCTTTTCCAGGGGATCTTCCTGACCTGGGGATATCTGCAAGCAGATTTCTTTACTGTCTGAGTCACCAGGAAATGGTAGTTGGAGCATTCTTTGGCATTGCCCTTCTTTGGGATTGGAATGAAAACTGACCTTTTCCAGTCCTATTGGCCACTGCTGAGCTTTCCAAATTTTGCTGGCATATTGAGTGCAGCAGTTTAACTGCATCATCTTTTAGGATTTGAAATAACTCAGCTGGAATTCCATCACCTCCACTAGTTTTGTTCATAGTGGTGCTTCCTAAGGCCCACTTGACTCACACTCCAGGATGTCTGACTCTCGGTGAGTGATCACACCATCATGGTTATCTGGGTCATTAAGACCTTTTTTGCATAGTTCTTCTGTGTATTCTTGCCACCTCTTCTTAATATTTTCTGCTTCTGTTAGGTCCTTGCCGTTTCTGTCCTTTATTGAGCCCATCTTTGCATGAAATGTTCCCTTGGTATCTCTAATTTCCTTGAAGAGATCTCTGCTGCTACTGCTGCTAAGTCACTTCAGTCGTGTCCGACTCTGTGCGATCCCATAGACGGCAGCTCACCAGGCTCCCCCGTCCCTGGGATTCTCCAGGCAAGAACACTGGAGTGGGTTGCCATTTCCTTCTCCAATGCATGAAAGTGAAAAGTGAAAGTGAAGTCACTGAGTCGTGTCCAACTCTCAGCGACCCCATGGACTGCAGCCTACCAAGCTCCTCCGTCCATGGGATTTTCCAGGCAAAAGTACTGGAGTGGGGTGCCATTGCCTTCTCCCGAAGAGATCTCTAGTCTCTCCCATTCTATTATTTTCCTCTATTTCTTCGCATTGTTCACTTAAGAAGGCTTTCTTATCTCTCCTATTTATTCTCTGAAGCTCTGCATTCGGTTGGGTTCTCTTTTCCTGTCTCCCTTGTCTTTTGCTTCTCTTCTCTTCTCAGCTCTTTGTGAGGCCGCCTCAGAAAACCGCTTTGCCTTCTTGCATTTCTTTTTCTTGGGATGATTTTGGTCACTGCCTCCTGTACAGTGTTATGAACCTCCATCTGTAGTTCCTCAGGCACTCTGTCTACCAGATCTAATCCCTTGAGTCTATTCCTCACTTCCACTATATAATCCTAAGGGAATTGATTTAGGTCATACCTGGCCTAGTGGCTTTCCCTCCTTTCTTCAGTTTAAGCCTGAATTTTATAATAAGGTGGTCATGATCTGAGCCACAGTCAGCTCCAGGTTTTGTTTTTGCCGACTGTATAGAGCTTCTCCACCTTTGGCTGCAAAGAACACAGTCAATCCATGTGATCATTTTGGTTAGCTTTCTGTGGTATATGCGTTCTTTTTCAGATACTTTTCCCATATAGGTTATTACGGAGTATTGAGCAGAGTTCCCTGTGTGATACAGTAGCTCCTTGTCAGTTATCTATATATGGTAGTGTGTATATGTCAATCCCATTCTCCCAGTTTATCTTCCCCCCACCCATGCTTTTCCCCTTTGGTAACCATAAGTTTGTTTTCTATGTCTTGGAGTCTATTTATGCTTTGTAAATGAGATCATTTGTATCTTTTTTTTAGATTTCACATATAAGTGACATCATATGATATTTCTCTTTATCTGTCTCCTTCACTCAGTTTGATAAGCTCTAGGTGCACCCATGTTTTGGCAAATGGTATTATTTCATTTATTTTTATAGTTGAGTAATATCCCATTGTTATAATATACCACATCTTCATCATTCATCAGCTGATGGACAGAAAGAAAAGTGGTCATTTTGATTAATTTATTTTATAAGAATGGAGGAAAAATGAAGCACAGTGACACCACAAATATAAAAGCACAAACTAAGATCATAAAAATCTATAAATTAAAAAATAATGTAACAGATTATACTAGACAGATAAAGGTCAGAGTCTCATATAAAATAATAAATCCATCTCTGTTTTGTTTAAAAGAGACATACTTAAAGCATGACAATGTAGGAAGATAGAAATTTCAAAAATGGAAAAAATGTATCAAACAACACTAATCTAAAGAAAGTTTTCATCTTTATATTAATGTCAAAATAGGCTGTAAGGCAAAAGTTTATTAGGGACAAATAATTTTCTACACGTGGATAAAATAATTTAATTGGAAGCCATGATTTTGAATCCATGTGAGCCTAAAAATGTGGCTTTAATCCATATAAAGAAACACTGAGAAAATTTCAAGGAAAAGTGGAAAATGGGAAAAGTGTAGCATTTTTTAAAAATGTAACAATCTTGCACTAAAGTTATATAAGTGTGTGTGTGTGTGTAGGTAATAGTGATACAGGTATAGACATGGATAAAAATGTATCTTTACATATGATTTATTGAAATATCAAATTAATTTTTATAAAGTGCAAGGAAAAACAGCAAATCTTTCAGCTTCTAAGGACTTTGCTCCTAAATGTAATCTCAACAAGTCCAGCTCTTCCTGTTGTTTTCGGGAAATGAGAGTCTAGTCTGGTGCAGTATACAACTCTACATTCACATGATTTTAGATTCTCTCTCTCCCAAGCTCAATTGTCATAGGTGTGAAAGTCCACCACAGGAAAGCTTGATGTGGTTCGCTTCTTTCCTTTTCCTTGGAAATCTCCCTTCTTTACTTCCTAGATGTGTTATTGGCCAATGAGGAAAGGAGGTGGGGCATAAAAGGGGATTAAGGAAAAGGGAACAATTTTTGAAAGTTGACAGGGTTACAATCTGGCATGAAGCTTTGCTTTGTGGTCATACCCAAATTCTGGCTCTTTCTTTTAAGAGATACTTTTGTGAAAATTTATTTAGAGACTTCTTGCTGCTAAGTCACGTCAGTCGTGTCTGACTCTGTGCGACCCCAAAGTCGGCAGCCCACCAGGCTCCCCTGTCCCTGGGATTCTCCAGGCAAGAACACCGGAGTGGGTTGCCATTTCCTTCTCCAAGAGACGACTTCTTGACAATTTATAAATCCCTGGATTGGCTAACTTCTAACAGTCCACCCTTCTGTCTAAGTCACTTTGTCTCTTCTAAATCATGCTCTTGGGAGTGTCTCCCTCCCAAGCAGCATGAAGTCTTGAGAGAACTATGCATCTATTTTTGCTAACAGATTCTGAAAGTACAGGCCAAATCCAGGCAGACCTACAGCCAGGCTCTCATCTTTACTCGTGAGTCAGGTACCAATTAGTATCCCCCGAGCCTAGGAAACACCTGTCCAGCTCTCTGATTGGTTCTTTTGAAATGGGCTCCTTGATTAAAATGAGAGGAGCATTAACACGACATTTGGATGGAGAGGAGAAACACCGTGGCTCCGCAACATGTCTTCCCCAGCCTCTTCATCAACACATAACCAGTTCCCTAGACTAGTCTCATGCGACATTGAAGTGAGTGATGATCTAATGCTTGTAAAATCCGCCCCATTTTCTTAGAATGCCTAGCAAAGATGTCCATCGACAACGACGCAATTTCTGGAAAACACTAAGCCAACAATAAGTGTCAGTTAGGATCTTATTACACACATTAGCTTGCACTCATAACTTAAAGCCCAAAAAACCAGTGCAAGTCTCAACACATCTCAAAGAATTGACATTATACAGACTGTGTTCCTTTATCTCAGTGCCATGAAAACAGATATAACTCAATGAAAAGATGACATCTTCATAGAATGGTAAATTTAAACACAATTCTAAATGAGTTATGGGTCAAAGAATTATTATAAGGTTAGAAAGTAACTAGAATGGAATTACAAAGATAGTCTCTACATATCGAAACTTGGGCACCTAAAATCTAACTTAAAGGAAAATTTAAATATATATAGTAGGAAAAAAATTTTATCTATCGAGAGGAAGGATTTTAACCTTGATTAGATGTCAATAGGGTATTGATCACAGAGTTTATTGTATTAGATTATCTATACTCTTTGTGACTTTTTAAAAAAAATTGTTTTTACTTTATTTTTGAGAATATCTCAAGGAGTTTCCCACTCCAGTACTCTTGCCTGGAAAATCCCATGGATGGAGGAGCCTGGTAGGCTGCACCCCATGGGGTTGCAAAGAGTCGGACACGACTGAGCGACTTCACTTTGACTTTTCACTTTCATGCATTGGAGAAGGAAATGGCAACCCACTCCAGTGTTCTTGCCTGGAGTATCCCAGGGATGGGGGAGCCTGGTGGGCTGCTGTCTATGGGGTCGCACAGAGTCGGACACGACTGAAGCAACTTAGCAGCAGCAGCAGCAAAGAGTTTATTTTTTTTGAAAAAATCTAGGAAAACTCAGGGTCTTAATGACAATGGTAGTTCTAAGTGCTGAAAGCTCTGAGGGAAAAAAAAAAAAAAAATTAAGCTTTGAGCTCCCTCTACAGGCCCAAAGAAAAACTTCCCAAATACAGTAAGAAACTATAGTGAAGTGAAGTGAATTTGCTCAGTCGTGTCCGACTCTTTGCAACCCCATCGACTGTAGAAACTATAGTAAAATAATATATCTCATATAAAGGTGTTTTAAAATTCTCAGAACTCTTCACATTGCTGCTTCACTTTAAAGGAAACATCCATGATGGTGAAGCATTGATGTGTACCCAAATGCTGCTGAAAGAACCTATTCACTTCATCTACATTATTTATTGTGCAGTAGTTGGAGCATTCTTTTGCATTGCCTTTCTTTGGAATTGGAATGAAAACTGACCTTTTCCAGTCCTGTGGCCACTGCCGAGTTTTCCAAATTTGCTGGCAGATTGAGTGCAGCACTTTCACAGCATCATCTTTCAGGATTTGAAACAGCTCAACTGGAATTCCATCACCTCCACTAGCTTTGTTCGTAGTGATGCTTTCTAAGGCCCACTTGACTTCACATTCCAAGATGTCTGGCTCTAGATCAGTGATCACATCATCATGATTATCTGGGTCGTGAAGATCTTTTTTGTACAGTTCTTCCGTGTATTCTTGCCACCTCTTCTTAATATCTTCTGCTTCTGTTAGGTCCATACCATTTCTGTCCTTTATCGAGCCCATCCTTGCATGAAATGTTCCCTTGGTATCTCTAATTTTCTTGAAGAGATCTCTAGTCTTTCCCATTCTGTTCTTTTCCTCTATTTCTTTGCATTGATCACTGAAGAAGGCTTTCTTATCTCTTCTTGCTATTCTTTGGAACTCTGCATTCAGAATCACTGACTCGATGGATGTGAGTCTGGGTGAACTCCGAGAGATGGTGATGAACAGGGAGGCCTGGCGTGCTGCGATTCATGGGGTCGCAAAGAGTCGGACACGACTGAGCGACTGAAGTGAACTGAACATTATTTATGAGAGATACATTAGCACACCCCCTAGTGGACGTTTGCAAAAAATGACACAGAGATGTCTTGCAAGATTAAATTATTAAATCGTATGATTGAGAGAGCCCTGGTTGAGGTTCTCAATATTATTTAATCCAATCACTCATTTTGTGCTTGAGGAAATGTAACAAACTTACTTATGACAATAATAGAATGTCTTCTCAATGTGCATGTTTTTTCATTTGTATTTTCTTGGTAATTTTTTTTTTTTTTTTCATTTGAGTACAGTTGGTGGCTCAGAGAGTAAAGATTCCGCCTGCAATGCGGAAGATCTGGGTTCAGTCTCTGGCTTGTGAAGATCCCCGGGAGAAGGGCATGGCAACCCATGCCAGTATTCTTGCCTGGAGAATCCCCATGGACAGAGGAGCCTGGTGGGCTACAGTCAGTAAGGATGCAAAGAGTCGGACACAACGGAGCAACTAAGTACAGCACAGCACACCATTGATTTACAGTGTTGTCTTAGTTTCAGGTGTACAGAAAAGTGATTCAGTTAGAAGTATGTACGTGTGTGTGTGTGCTAAATGGCTTCGGTTGTGTCCCACTCTGAGACCCTATGGACTGTAACCGACCAGACTCCTCTGTCCATGGTCTTCTCCAGACAACAATACTGGAGTGGCTTGCTGTGCCCTCTTCCAGGGTACCTTCCCAAAACAGGGATGGAACTCATACCCCTTACATCTACTTGTATTGGCAAGTGGGGTCCTTACCACTAGCACCATCTGGGAAGCACATACATATACCTATATTCTTTTTCAGATTGTTTTCTAACATTCATTATTAGAATATTGAGCACAGTTCTCTGTGCTATAGAGTAGGTCCTTGTTGGTTATCTATTTTATATTTATTAGGGTTTATAAGTGTTTCCCAGGTGGCTCAGCAGTTAAAAAAAAAAAAAAAATCTGCCCGCAATGCAGGCGACATGGGTTTGATTCCTGGGTTGAGAAGATCCCCTGGAAAAGGAAACGGCAAATGGCAACCCACTCCAGTATTCTTGCCTGGGAAATCCCATGGACAGAGGAGCCTGGTGGGCTACAGTCCATGGGGATACAAAAGAGTTGGACATGACTTAGTGACTCAACAAAAACAAAGCATATGTAGATTAATCCTGAGATTAATAAAGCATATGTAGATTAATCCTGAGCTCCTGACTTATCCCTCTCCCCTACACTTCCCCTTTGGTAACCACAAGTTTGTTTTTGAAGACTATGAGTCTGTTTCTGTTTCATAAATAAGTTCATTTGTGTCATTTTTTAGATTCTACATATAAGTAATATCATATGACATTTGTCTTCCTCTGACTTACTTCACTTAGTATGATAATCTCTAGGTCCACCCACATTTCTGCAAATGTCATGATTTCATTCTTTCTTATGGCTGAGTAGTATTCCACTCCATTCCACATATTCTTGATCCATCATCTTGTCAGTGAATAGTACGTCGCTTCTGTCCTGTGCTAAGTCGCTTCAGTCATGTCCGACTCTGTGACCCTGTGGACCACAGGCCTCCAGCCTCTATCCATGGGATTCTCCAGGCAAGAATACTGGAGTGGGTTGCCGTACCCTCTTCAGGGGATTTTCCAGACCTAGGGATCAAACCCTCATCTGTCAAGTCTGCATTGACAGGAGAGTTCTTTACCACTAGCGCCACGTGGGAAGCCCAGGTTGCTCTTATGTACTGGCTATTGTAAATAGTACTGCAATGAACACTGGGGTACATATATCTTTTTGAAGTATGGTTTTCTCTGGTTATATGCTCCAGAGTGGGATTTCTGGATCATAATGGAGGTCAATCTTTAGTTTTTAAGGAACTTCCATACTATTCTCCATGGTGGTTGTACCAATTTCCATTCTCACTAACAGTGTAGGAAGGTTCTCTTTTTCTCCACACCCTCGTCAGTTGCTTGTAAACTTTTTGATGATAGCCATTCTGCCTGATGTGAGGTTATACCTCATTGGGGTTGTGATTTGCATGTCTCTCATAATTGATGTTGAGTATCTTTTCATGTGTTTTTTAGCCATCTGTATGTCTCTTTGGAGAAATGAGTATTTAGATCTTCTATTCACTTTTGATTGGGTTGATTTTATATGTATATATATAGAGAGAGCTACATAAGCTGTACGTTTGGAGATTAATTCCCCTGTGGGTTGCTTTGTCTGTGAATGTTTTCTCCCATTCCATGACTTGTCTTGTTTTGGGTGTTTTTTTTTTCTCTTCAATTTATTTATTTTTAATTGAAGAATAATTACAATAGTACGTTGGTTTCTGCCACACATCAACATGGATCAGCCACAGATACACATATGTTCCTTCCCTCTTGGATCTCCCACCCCATCCATCACAGAGCCCTGGCTTGAGTTCCCTGAGTCATGTAGCAAATTCCCACAGGTTATCTATTTTATATATGTTAGTGTATATAGCTCCATGCTACTCTCCATCATCTCTTTGTTTTGTTTATGGTTCCTTTGCTTTGCAAAAAGTTTAAGTTTAACCAGGTCTGATTTATTTTTGTTCTTACTACTCTAAAAGGGAAATCCAAAAAGATATTACTGTGATTCGTGTCAAAGACTGTTCTGCCAATGTTTTAAGAGTTTCATAGTGTCTGGCCTTACATTTAGGTCTATAATCCATTTTAAGTTAATTTTCATGTATGGCATTAGAGAATGTTCTAGTTTTTTTTTAACATGTAGTTGTCCAGTTTTTCCAGTACCACTTATTGAAGAGACTGTTGTTTTCTCCATTGTATAGTTATGCATCTTTTGTCATAGATTAATTCACCATAGGTACATGGGTTTATTTCTGGACTTTCTACCCTGTTCCATTGATCAATATTTCTGTTTATCTACCAGTATCATGCTGTTTTGCTTACTGTAGCTTTTTAGTATAGTCTGAAGTCAGGGAGCCTCATTCCTCCAGTTCTGCTTTATTTAATCAGGATCGTTTTGGCTATTCATGGTCTTTTGTGTTTCCATACAAATTGTAAAATATTTTGTTCTAACTCTGTGAAAAATGCCATTGGTCATTTGATAGGGAATGCATTGAATCTGTAGATCACTTTGGGTGGTATAGCTATTTTCACAATATTGATTTTCTCAACCCAAGAACATGGTATATCTCTGCATCTGTTTGTGTCATCTTTTATTTCTTTTAACAGCATCTTAGTTTTCTGAGTACAGGTCTTTTGCCTCCTTAGGTAGGTTTTTTCCTAGATATTTTACACTTTTTGATGCGAGGGTAAATTGGATTGTTTCTTTGATTTCTCTTTCTGATCTTTCATTGTTAGTGTATAGAATGCAAGAGATTTCTGTGTGTTAATTTTCTATCCTGTAACTTAATTGAATTCATTGATGAGCTCTAATAGTTTTCTGGTAGTATCTTTAGGATTTTCTCTGTATAGTATCATGTCATCTGCAAGCAGTGACAGTTTTACTTCTTTACTAATTTGGACTCATTTTGCTTCTTTTTCTTCTGATTACTGTGGCCAGGACTTCTAAAACTATGTTGAATATAAGTGATGAGAATGAAAATCCTTGTTTTGTTCCTGATCTTAGAGGGAATACTTTCAACTTTTCACTGTTGAGGATGATGTTATAGGTTTGTCATATATGGCCTTAATTATGTTGATGTATGTTCTCTCTATGCTCACTTGATGTAGAGCTTTATTTTTTATCATAAACAGGCATTGAATTTTGTCGAAAGCTTTTTCTGCATCTATTGCAAGGATCATATGGCTTTTATTCTTCAGTTTCTTGATATGATGTATCACACTGATTTGTTGATACTGAAGGATCCTTGCATCCCTTAGATAAATCCCACCTGATCATGGGGCACAGCGTGTTTAATGTATTGTTGAATTTGTTTTCCTAGTATTTTGTTGAGGACATTTACATTTATATTCATCAGTGATATTGGCCTGTAATTTTCTTATTTTGTAGTATCTTTGTTCTGGTATTGGGGTGATGTTCTGGTATTGGACCTCATAGAATGAGTGTGGGAGTATTCCTTCTCTGCAATTTTTGGAAATAGTTTCAGAAGGATGGATGTTAACTCTTCTCTAAATTTTTGATAAAATTTGCCTGTGAAGCCATCTGGACTAGACTTATTTTTTTGGTTTTAAGTCACTTGTTTCCACTTCAGTACTTGTGATTGATCTCTTCATATTTTCTAGTTTTCCCTGGTTCAGTCTTGGAAGGTTGTACCTTTCTTGGAGTTGGTCCATTTCTTCCAGGATGTTCTTTTTATTGATGTATAGTTGCTTTTAGTGGTATTTTATCACCCTTTGTATTTCTGTGGTGTCCACTGTAACTTCTTTTTTATTTCTAATTTTATTGATTTATGCTCTCTTTTTTTCTTGATGAGTGTGGCTAAGGGTTTATCAATTTTGTTTAGCTTTTTCAAAGAGCCAGATTTTAGTTTCATTGGTCTTTTCTATTTGCTTTCTTCATCTCTATTGTGTTTATTTCTACATTGATCTTTATGGTTTCTTTCCTTCTGCTAACTGGGCTTTGTTGATTCTTCTTTTTGCTTTAGGTGTAAGATTAGGTTGCTTATTTGAGATGTTTCTTGTTTCCTGAGGTAAGATTGTATTGCCAAAAACCTCCCTCTAAGAACTATTTTTCCTGCATCCCATACATTTTGTATCTTTATGTTTTCATTGTCATTTATTTCTAGGTAATTTTTTATTTCTTCTTTGATTTCTTCAGTGATCCATTGGTTGTTTAGTAAGATGTTGTTTATCCTCCATGTGTTTGTGGTTTTTACTACATTTTTTTCCTGTAATTGATTTCTAATTTTATAGCCTGTGGTTAGAAAAGATGCTTGATATGATTTCAATTTGCTTAAATTTATTGAGCCTTGATTTGTGGCCCTAGATGTGCTCTATCCTGGAGAATGTTCCATGTGCACTTGAGAAGAAAGTGTATTCTGCTTTTGAATGGAATGTTCTATAAATATCAGTTAAGTTCATTAGGTCTAATATGTCATTTAAGGCCTGTGTTTACTTAATGATTTTCTGTCTTGATGATCTGTCCGTTGATGTAACTGGTGTTAAAATAGTTGTGTTACTGTTGATTTCTCCTTTTATGGCTGTTAGCCTTTGCCTTATATGTTGAGGTGCTCCTATACTGACTGCATATATATTTATAATTGTTATATATTTTTCTTGGATTGATCCTTTTGGTTGTTATGTGGTATCCTTCTTTGTCTCTTATAACAATCTTTATTTTAAAGTATTTTATCTGATATGAGTATTGCTACTCTAGCTTTGATTTTCATTTGCATGGAATACCTTTTTCCATCCCCTCACTTTCAATCTATATGTATCCCGAGATCAAAAATGTGTCTCTCATAGACAGCATTTATATGGGTCTTGTTTTTGTATCTGTTGAGCCAATCTGTCTCTTGTGGTTGGAGCATTTAATCCACTTACATTTAAGGTAATTATTGATATGTATATTCTTATTGACATTGTGTTAGTTGTTTCAGATTTGTTTTTGAAGGTCTTTTTCTTCCCTTCCTCTTTTGTTCTTTCTTGTGATTTGATGACCAACTTTACTGTTGTGTTTGGATTGCTTTTTCCTTTTTGTGTGTATATTTGTTGTAGAATTTTGATTTGTGGTGCCTATAAGTTTTTGATAAAGCAATCTGTATACGTCCAAAATTGATTTAAGTTGCTGGTCTCTTAATTTCAAATGCATTTCCAATATCCTGCATATGTATGCTCCTCTTCTCACAGTTGCTGAGGGGGAGGTATTTGTTTTTAAATGGAGGATAATTGCTTTATAATATTGTGTTGGCTTCTGCCACATGATAACATGAATCAACCACAAATACACATATGTCCCCTCCCTCTTGACCCTCCCCCACCACTCTCCACCCTGTCCTACCTACCCCTCGAGGTTGTCACACAGCAATAGGTTGAGCTCCAGTGTGGAGATTCCTTAAAAAATTAGGAATAAGACTACCATATGACCAAGCAATCCCACTACTGGGCATATACCCTGAGAAAACCATAATTGAAAATACACATGTATCCCCAGTTTTAAGAGCACTGTTTACAACAGCTAGGACATGGAAGCAATCTAGATGTCCTTTGGCAGATGAATAACTAAAGAAGATGTGGTACAAATATACAGTGGAATATTCAGTTCAGTTCAGTTCAGTCGCTCAGTCGTGTCCGACTCTTTGCGACCCCATGAATCGCAGCACGCCAGGCCTCCCTGTTCATCACCATCTCTCGGAGATCACTCAGACTCCCATCCATCGAGTCTGTGATGCCATCCAGCCATCTCATCCTCGGTCGTCCCCTTCTCCTCCTGCCCCCAATCCCTCCCAGCATCAGAGTCTTTTCCAATGAATCAACTCTTCGCATGAGGTGGCCAAAGTACTGGAGTTTCAGTTTCAGCATC
>SJYT01005941.1:344191-381273 GCA_006410635.1 Cephalophus harveyi
GAAGTGGTCAAACAAGAGATGACAAGGGTGAATGTTGACATTCTAGGAATCAGTGAACTAAAATGGACTGGAATGGGTGAATTTAACTCAGATGACCATTATATCTACTACTGCGGGCAGGAATCCCTCAGAAGAAATGGAGTAGCCATCATGGTCAACAAAAGAGTCCGAAATGCAGTACTTGGATGCAATCTCAAAAACGACAGAATGAATGATCTCTGTTCGTCTCCAAGGCAAACCATTCAATATCACAGTTATCTAAGTCTATGCCCCAACCAGTGGAATATTACTCAGCCATAAAAAGGATCATTGGTTTTGACATCATATTTGTATGAGGCTGATTTCATACATTTACTTCATGTGTACTTTTGCTGGTGAGCTTTCCCATTTATAATTTTCTTGAGTCTAGCTGAGACATTACTTTGCCGACTAAGGTCCATCTAGTCAAGGCTATGGTTTTTCCTGTAGTCATGTATGGATGTAAGAGTTGGACTGTGAAGAAGGCTGAGCACTGAAGAATTGATACTTTTGAACTGTGGTGTTGGAGATGACTCTTGAGAGTCCCTTGGACTGCAAGGAGATCCAACCAGTTCATTCTGAAGGAGATCAACCCTGGGATTTCTTTGGAAGGAATGATGCTAAAGCTGAAACTCCAGTACTTTGGCCACTTCATGAGAAGAGTTGACTCACTGGAAAAGACTCTGATGCTGGGAGGGACTGGGGGCAGGAGGAGAAGGGGACGACCGAGGATGAGATGGCTGGATGGCATCATGGACTCGATGGACGTGAGTCTGAGTGAACTCCGAGAGATGGTGATGAACAGGGAGGCCTGGTGTGCTGTGATTCATGGGGTCGCAAAGAGTCAGACATGACTGAGCGACTGAACTGAGTCTAGCTGTCGCTGGACTTGAGTATTTTCTTTCCCACATTATGGAAGTTTTTGGCTATAATATCTTCAAATATGTTCTCAGACCCTTTCTCTCTTCTCTTTCTGGGACCCCTGTAATACAAATGTTGGTATAAATATGACTAGTATTTCTGATCAGATTGTGAAGTAGAGTGCTCATGTGATCACGTTAGTTCACAAAATCTTTACTGGTAGCTGGAATCAGGACAGAAAAATAAGAACAGCATATACTCAAGGCAGCTAACAGCATGTGTAAAAAAGTGATGGTGTGAAATATTTAAAGCATTGAAAGAAAAAACTACCAAGTAGAATTATGTACCCTGCAAAATTATTCTTCAAAAGAGAAAGAGAAATAAAAACGTTCTCAGCAAATAGAAATTGAAGGAATTGCCTGTCAGTAGGCTGCCTAGCAAGAAAGGTTAGAAGACGTTCTATTTCTGAAACAAAATAATATATATTAGAAACACTGAGCTACATAAAGAGAGCAAGAGCATTAGAGAAAGTAAAGTGATATAAAGTTATCTAAAAGTGGGCTTGGATTAGTTGTAAATGACTATTGCTAACTCTAGGGTTGTTCAGTCACTAAGTCGTGTCCGGTTCTCTGTGACCTCACGCCAGGCTTCCTTGACCTTCACTGTCTCCCTGAGCTTGCTCAAACTCATGTCCACTGAGTCAGTGATGTCATCCTCTGTCACCCCCTTCTCTTCTTGCCCTCAGACTTTCCTAGCTTCAGAGTCTTTTCCAGTGCGTTGGCTCTTGACATTAGGTGGCCAAAATATTGGCACTTCAGCATCAGCCTTTCCAATGACTCTGCAGGGTTGATGTCCTTTAGAATTGACTGGTTTGATCTTCTTGTTGTCCAAGGGATTCTCAAAAGTCTTCTCCAGCACCACAGTTTGAAAGCGCCAATTCTTCAGTCCTCAGTCTTTTTTATGGTCCAGCTCTCACATCTGTACATAACTATTGGAAAAAACCATAGCTTTGACAATATAGGCCTTTGTCAGCAAAATGATGTCTCTGCTTTTTAATAGCAGTCTAGGTTACAGTTTGAAAGCGCCAATTCTTCAGTCCTCAGTCTTTTTTATGGTCCAGCTCTCACATCTGTACATAACTATTGGAAAAAACCATAGCTTTGACAATATAGGCCTTTGTCAGCAAAATGATGTCTCTGCTTTTTAATAGCAGTCTAGGTTTGTCATAACTTTCCTTCCAAGAAGCTAGCATCTTTTAAATTCATGGCTGCAGTCACCGTCTACAGTGATTTTGGAGCCCAAGAAAATGAAATCTGTCAGTTTCCACTTTTTTCTCATCTATTTGCCATGAAGTGGTGGGACCACATGCCATGATCTTCATTTTTGAATGTTGTATTTTAAGCCAGCTTTTTCACTTTCCTCTTTCACGTTCATCAAGAGGCTCTTTAGTTCCTCTTCACTTTCTGCCATTAAACTGGTATCATCTGCATATCTGAAGTTGTTATTTCTCCTTGAAATTTTAATTGTAGCCTGTGCTTCATCCAGTTCAGCATTTCGAATGATGTAATCTGCATATAAGTTAAATAAGCAAGGTGACAATATACAGCCTTGAGGTATTCTTTCCCCAATTTTGACCCGTCCATTGTTCAATGTTCAGTCCTAACTATTGCCTTTTGTCCTGCATACAGGTTTCTCAGGAGACAGGTAAGATGGTCTGGATTCCCATGTCCTTAAGAATTTTCCACAGTTTGTTGTGATCCACCCAGTCAAATGCTTTACCATAATCAATGAAGCAGAAGTTGATGTTTTCTGGAATTCCCTTGCTTTTTCTATGATCCAGTGGATGTTGACAATTTGATCTCTGGTTCCTCTGCCTTTGCTAAATCCAGCTTATACATCTGGAAGTTCTCAGTTTACATACTACTGAAGCGGTTGGATTGAAGGATTTTGAGCATAATCTTGCTAGCACGTGAAATAAGTGCAATTGTATGGTAATTTGAACATTCTTTGGCACTGATTGCCTCTCTTTGGGATTGGAATGAAAATTGACTTTTCCCAGTCCTGTGGCCACTGCTGAGTTTTCCAAATTTGCTGGCATATTGAGTGTAGCACTTTAATACCATCAGCTTTTAAAATTTGAAATAGTTCAGCTGGAATTCCATCACCTCCAATGACTTTGTTCATAATAATGCTTCCCATTACTTTGCCGACTAAGGTCCGTCTAGTCAAGGCTATGGTTTTTCCTGTGGTCATGTATGGATGTGAGAGTTGGACTGTGAAGAAGGCTGAGCACCGAAGAATTGATTCCTTTGAACTGTGGTGTTGGAGAAGACTCTTGAGAGTCCCTTGGACTGCAAGGAGATCCAACCAGTCCATTCTGAAGGAGATCAACCCTGGGATTTCCTTGGAAGGAATGATGCTAAAGCTGAAACTCCAGTACTTTGGCCACCTCATGCGAAGAGTTGACTCATTGGAAAAGACTCTGATGCTGGGAGGGATTGGGGGCAGGAGGAGAAGGGGACGACCGAGGATAAGACAGCTGGATGGCATCACTGACTCAATGGAGGTGAGTCTAAGTGACCTCCGGGAGTTGGTGATGGACAGGGAGGCCTGGCGTGCTGTGATTCATGGGGTTGCAAAGAGTCAGACATGACTGAGCGACTGAACTGAACTGAAGTGAAGGCCCACTTAACTCACACTCCAGGATGTCTGGCTCTAGAGGAGTGATCACACCATCATGGTTATCTGGGTCATTGAGTTTTTTTGTGCAATTCTTCTGTATATTCTTGCCACCTCTTAATCTCTTGTACTTCTGTTAGGTCCTTGCCATTTTTGTCCTTTATTGTGCCCATCGTTGCATGAAATGTACCCTGGTGTCGCTAATATTCTTGATGATATCTCTAGTCTTTCCCATTCTATTGTTTTCCTCTATTCCTTTGCATTGTTCACTTGAGAAGGCTTTCTTATCTCTCCTTGCTATTCTCTGGAACTCTGCATTCAGTTGGGTACATCTTTCCCTTTCTCTTTTGCCTTTCACTTCTCTTCAGCTATATGTAAGGCCTCCTCAGACAACCACTTTGCCTTCTTACATTTCTTTTTCTTGGGATGGTTTTGGTCACTGCCTCCTGTACAATGTTATGAACCTCTGTCCATTGTTTCTCAGGCACTCGGTTTACTAGATCTAGTCCCTTGAATCTATTTGTCAGCTCCACTGTTAAGGCATTTGATTTATACCTGAATGGCCTAATGGTTTTAGACCTAATGGCCAAATGCCCTTCTTTCTTCATTTTGAGCCTGAATTTTGCAATAAGGAACTGATGACCTGAGCCAAGTCAGCTCCAGGTTTGTTTTTTTTTTTCTTTTTGCTCACTGAATAGAGCTTCTCCATCTTTGACTGTAAAGAATATAATCAGTTGATCTTCGCATTGACCATCTGGTGATATCCATGTGTAGAGTCATCTCTTGTGTTGTTGGTAACCATTACCAAAAAAATTAAGTCATTGTTTATATATTGAGAAAAGAGAACAAATAGAATCATATAAAAAGGTCAATTAAAATCACAGAAGCCAGAAAAAAAGGTGGCAGACAAAAAAATTAAAATGTAAAAAAATAAGCCAATTAATAGAAAATTATATCAGAGTGGGTAAAAAGCAAGACCCAGCTGTATGTTGATTATGGACACTTTAAGTATAGGAGATTTTAATTCCAATATCTCACTTCATAACATAGCAAATTAATAATTTTGTCAATGGAATATATAGATAATATAAGCAAAAATACATAGGTTAAAGTGTTTTGCATGGAATTAAGTTCCATTACTTCATATTCTCTTTACATATCCATTAAAAATTGGAGCTAACTGGATAAGTTTTAGGACACAAAATCTTAGTCAATTAAAAAAATTATATGATGAATAAGTGTAAATATTATAAATAATTTGTTAACAAAAGCAAATGAATTCATTGTCTATTGGATGCAAATCAATTCAGTAAAACGACTGGTGAAAAAATTAAAATGATGAAATAAGTAGCCTTCCTATATAAAAGCAATAATCCATTAAAAAATTCAATAGAAGAAAAGACCCTATTGACAATGGCAGGAAAAATATAAAATACTTAAGAAAAACTTATTAATATTTAAGTTCTAATTTTTTTTTAACTAAATGCTATCAGGGCACATAAAAACTGTTTTTGACAAGAAGACAGCACTCTAAAGATATGTGTCTTTAATGCAATCTACTTGATAGGATCTCAATTAAAATTTATCATCTTGAGTTTTGTTGTAGTCAAGAAGAACTGATCATAAAGATCTAGTAATCTGATATGAGAAAGATAAAAAATTTCTGCACGGCCAAACACACATACACACGCAAAGTCAAAACCCAAATTACGAAGAAGACAAAATATTTGCGATATATATTATATATAAATGCCTAATTTCTTTACTGTATGAAGACTGCCTATAAACTAATTATAAAGTCAATAATGTAAACCAGAGGTCACATCAAAAGAAATACAAAAATGCTTAATCTCACTCTTCATAAGATAAATGCAAAGGAATATTTTTTCCACCTGTAAATCAGTAAAGATTCAAATATTTGATAACAAACCTTAGTTGGAGAAGAAGTAGAGAAGCAGGCCTCATACCTTACTGATGAGGGTATAAATCAAAACATCCCCAATGAAGAGAAATTTGACAATATTTATCAAAATTCCAAAAATATATCTTTGAGTAAGTAACTCTACTTTTGGGAATTTATTCTACTGATATGCTGGGGATGTGTAAAATGGCATGTATCCAAGTAGAATCAATATAGCATTGCTTATATTAGCAGAAGATTGAAATGAACTAAATGTTTAGGAATTGGCACAAGTTAAAGAAATTGTTGGCAATCTAATCCATTCAATGGAAATATCAATATATGTAGCTCTTTATAAATGAAGTAGCAGAAATGAATGATGTGGAAATAGCTCCAAGGTGTGTATGCATATGTGTGTGTGCATGCATGTGTTACTGACCAGGGTTCTTGGCCTCCTTAATTAATAGAAATTGATCAGAGGCCAGAGGAGACATTCTGGCAAGGTTTTATTGGGATACCTACAGTGGTTTGGAGGCAGGGGTTAAAAACAAGTAACAGGTTCCCTCTTGGTCACTCACTCACTCAGGGGGTGGTAAGCTGGTTCCTTATATGGAATGAGGGTTGGGGTGTTTTCAGGTGTTGGATCAGAGGGGTGGGTTAGGTGACTTGCCCACCCCTTTGTGGTGGTGTGTGCAGGGGGCATGCCTAATACCCTGCTTTGCTCCTGACCCTACTTTTGCTCCTGGCTCAGTACTCTTGCCTGGAAAATCCCATGGACAGAGGAGACTGGTGGGCTGCAGTCCATGGGGTCGCAAAGAGTTGGACATGACTGAGCGACTTCCCTTTCACTTTTCACTTTCATGCATTGGAGAAGGAAATGGCAACCCACTCCAGTGTTCTTGCCTGGAGAATCCCAGGGACAGGGGAGCCTGATGGGCTGTCGTCTATGGGGTCACATAGAGTCGGACACGACTGAAGCGACTTAGCAGCAGCAGCATCAGAAGTAGCAGTTAGGTTTTTTGGTCTTTTATTTATTTATTTTTTTATCTTGTCCATAATTTTCCGCAATGTTTCAGGCACACAGCTATTTTTAGTCCCTTATAGTTTCATTGTATTTTGTTGTTCATGGAGATGTTTGTCCAGGTGCAAGCATTGCAGCAAAGGGCCCCAGGTTCCAGCCTGTCTCATTCCCCACTGAGAGATGCTACACCATTATTCTTAAAGGGTAAGGGGCTGAAGGTCTCTTCTGAAGCTTCTTTCTGTTGTACAGGTGCTGATCTTAACCTACCCTAGAGATATAGAAGTTAACTGCTGATTATTCCAAAGAACTGTAGGGACCTGGGCCACCCCTGAAATGGGTCGAATACCTTGAGCCATTGTGAGTGAGCCTTACTTCAAACTATCAGAGCCTAGAAGACACAAACCTAACCAGAAGTTGAAACAAACAAGGAAAGAACAATAATACCCATTAAAGAGCCTAGAAAGGGAAGGAACCAGATTAACTTTGGGAAAGAGAAGTCGCTCAGTTGTGTCCAACTCTTTGCGACCCCATGGATTGTAGCCTACAATGCTCCTCCGTCCATGAGATTTTCCAGGCAAGAGTACTGGAGTGGGTTGCCATTTCCTTCTCCAGAGGATCTTCCCAACCCAGGGATTAAACCTGGGTCTCCCGCATTGTAGGCAGATGGTTTACCATCTGAGCCACCAGGGAAGTCCAAGTCTTGGTCCACCAGTGGAGGCAATATTGCCTCTGCCAAAATTGTGAAGCCACTCTGTGCAGGCGTTTATTTCCTTAATATTAACTTCTGCCTGTCCTGTTGCATTGATCCAGGGACAGTAGGTAGTGGTAGGTATCACACAAACTACCTTTTGATGGGGCCTGTCTTTTGGATAGGTATCTCAGGTTTTCCACTGGCTCACAGATCTGTTTTTTCCTCTGTTGCGACCTGTGGGGTTTCTGGAGGTAAAAGCTTTAGTCTGGACAAATGAACCCAACTAAGTATCCTTGCAGTTTGACAGCAGTGAGTGTGGCCAAAATAACTTTATAAGGGCTCTTCCATCTTGGCAATAGTTGGTCCTCAGGGCAGCCTCTTTCCAGGTTTTAAGAAGAACTTGGTCCCCAGGGTTTATTTGTGAACTGTTCCTTCCTCTGTATTTTTAATGGGAGCTGGCAGTGCTTTGTAGGCATAGTCCTAGATTGCCTTCTGAACTTGTCCTAGATTAATAATAAACCTCAGGGTCTGGTTCACTTCCTTCTCTAGTGCAAGGTCAGTAGTAAGAAAGGCCTCTCATAGGTCATTTTAAATGCGCTGAGCCTCAGACCATTCCTTGGGGCTACACAGACCCTGAGGAGCGCAATAGAAAACAAGTTGGTCCCAGGTTTGACAGGTTCTTGGCAGAGCTTTGCTAAGATTTTCTTTAAAGTATGGTTTATTTTTTTTTTACCTGTCATGGTTGGGGGAGAGGGGAGGATGCCAAGAGGTATGTAGCTTGTAGTCTATCCCTAGGGTCATTGTGAGCCCCTGTGTGATTTTTGGCTACAAAAAAGGACCCATTATCACTCTGGAGGGATTTGGAAGTCCAAACTAAGCAATTATTTTCTTTAAAAGGGATTTAACCGACTTCCATGGCCTTTTCAGATTGGATGTAGAAGGCTACAACCCATTCTATGAAAGTATCAATAAACACCAGAAGGTATTTATACTCTGATCATGACGGCATTTGGGTGAAATTTAACTGCCAGTCTTCCTCGAGATATGTCCCTCGGTACTGAATTGGCCTGAGTAACAAAGGAGAGATTGGATTGGCTTGTGAATTATTATGGGCTCATAAGTCACAGACAAGCATCACTTATTTTATTGTTCGTTTAAGCCCCTTCCCTGAAAAAAGTCTTTTGCACTGAGTCCCATAGTGCATCCCTCCCATTAAGGGGTGGTATCATGTAAGCACTTAGTTTCCACTGTTGGGACTCAGGAATTAGAAACTTCCCTTCCTTTTTATATCAACATGTGCTTCCCTTCTCATAGCCCCATTCCTCAGCATGTTCTTGTTCCTGTGGGGAGTACAGGGGAGGCTGGGAGAGCCAACCACTAGAACCATAACTTGTTCAGGTTCCTGCAGAGGAGCTGTCTGTTTTGTAATCTAATCAGTTTTGCTATTTCCTTGGCTCACAGAACGTCCATCCCTCTGATGGCCCCTCCAGTGGACTATTGCTGCCTGGGTCAGGAGCTGCTCTCCTTCTAAAAGATCGAGAATCACATCTTTATGTTTTTTGGGGAGAATTTCCAGCAGCTAACATGCCTCCTTCTTTGCAAATGGCAGCATGAACATGTAGCATATGGAACCCATACTTAGAGTCAGTAAAAATTTAATTTCTTATCCCTCCCTACTTGCAAAGCTCTCATTAATGCAATTACTTTGGTTTTTGATGTCTGGGGTGGCAAGGCCCTGGCTTCTGTGACTTCATCTAGGCTAACTAAGGCATACATACCCCGCCCTTTGGGTTACCATTTCTATAAAACTGGTCCCATCAGTAAATCATTCGACCTCAGGACTGCAAAGAAGTTCATCTAGAAGATCAGATCAGCTGGAATAAGTTTGTTCTGTGGTGTCTATATACTGTTGTGCTGTTTCCACTCTCAACCACTGGAAGCAGAGTTGAGTTGGTATACCTTTAAGGTCATTTGGGAGTGTCCATTAGGAGGGCCTGATATCTTGTTAATCTTTCTTCAGCCAGCCAATGATGTCCTTTGACTTTAGCACAGATTGTACCACTGAAGAGTTAACTCATCTAAGTGTTACCCTAGGGTGAGCTTGGAAGCCTTATTAACCAATAGGGATATGGTTGCTCCTGTACAATATTATGAACCTCTACCCATAGTTCTTCAGGTACTCTATCAGATCTAATCCCTTGAATCTATTTCTCACTTCCTCTGTATAATCATAAGGGATTTGATTTAGGTCATACCTAAGTGGTATAGGGGTTTTCCCTACTTTCTTCAATTTAAGTCTGAATTTGGCAATAAGGAGTTCATGATCTGAGCCACAGTCAGCTCCCAACTTGTTTTTGCTGACTGTATAGAGCTTCTTCATCTTTGGCTGCAAAGAGTATAATCAATCTGATTTTGGTGTTGACCATCTGGTGATGTCCATGTGTAGAGTCTTCTCTCGTGTTGGAAGAGGGTGTTGGCTATGACCAGTGTGTTCTCTTGGCAAAATTCTATTAGCCGTTCCCCTGCTTCATTTTCTACTCCAAGGCCAAATTTGCTTGTTACTCCAGGTATCTCTTGATTTCCTACTTTTGCATTCCAGTCCCCTATAATGAAAAGGACATCTTTTTTGTGTGTTAGTTTTAGAAGGTCTTGTAGGTCTTCATCAGTTCAGTTCAGTAGCTCAGTCATGTTCGATTCTTTGCAACCCCATGGACTGTGGCACGCCAGGCCTCTCTGTCCATCACCAACTCCCAGACTTTACTCAAATTCATGTCCATTTAGTCGGTGAAATCATCCAAACATCTCATCCTCTGTTGTCCCCTTCTCTGGCCTTCCATCTTTCCCAGCATCAGGGTCTTTTCCAATGAGTCAGTTCTTCGCATCAGGAGGCCAAAGTATTGGAGTTTCAGCTTCAGCATCAGTTCTTCCAATGAATATGCAGGATTGATGTCCTTTATGGACTGGTTGGATCTCCTTGCAGTCCAAGGGGCTCTCAAGAGCCTTCTCCAATACCACAGTTCAAAAGCATCACTTCTTTAGTGCTTAGCTTTCTTTTTAGTCCAACTCTCACATCCACACATGACTACTAGAAAAACCATAGCTTTGACTTGATAGACCTTTGTTGGCAAAATAATGTCTCTGCTTTTTAATATGCTGTCTCGGTTAGTCATAACTTTTCTTCTGAGTAGCAAGCATCTTCTAATTTCATGGCTGCAACCACCATCTGTAGTGATTTTGGAGCCCCCCCAAAATAAAGTCTGTCACTATTTCCATTGTTTCCCCATCTGTTTACAGTGAAGTGATGGGACCAGATGCTATGATTTTCATTTTCTGAATGTTGAGTTTTAGGCCAAAATTTTCCCTCTCCTCTTTCACTTTCATGGCTCTTTAGTTCTTTTTCACTTTCTGACATAAGGGTGGTGTCATCTGCATTTCTGAAGTTATTGATATTTCTCCTGGCAATCCTGATTCCATCTTGTGCTTCATCTAGTCTAGCATTTCTCATGATAAGCAGGGTGACAATATACAGCCTTGATGTACTCCTTTCCCGATTAGGAACCAGTCTGTTGTTCCATGTCCAGTTCTAACTGTTGCTTCCTGACCTGCATATAGGTTTTTGAAGGGACCGGTCAGGTGGTCAGGTAGGTCTTCATAGACCCATTCAACTTCAGCTTCTTCAGCATTACTGGTTGGGGCACAGACTTGGATTATTGTGATATTGAGTGATTTGCCTTAGAAATGAACAGAGATCATTCTGTTGTTTTTGAGATTGCATCCAAGTGTCAGGGAAGTGTGTAATTTCCTCATTCTGTCTCGCCACAGCAAAAATTTGAAGTGTCAGATGGACCAGGGTTATAGCTCAGTTTTATTGGCAAGCAAAGGAAAATACATCCTTGAGGCATGAGGGTGGGCTGACCCAAAAGGCATGAGGAGAAGAGAAGTCCCCAGGCCCAATTTTGGCTCCTCTTTGTATATGTCTTTTCTCCTCCCCCTGAGCCTGCCCTATGTAAATTGGGCTAGCCAGGAGGGCTGTTTATTTTACCTGAGGTTCTCACTCCAGTCCTTGGAACTTCCTTTGTTCCATTTCCTTAGGCTTTTCCCTTTGTCTTTTTAGCCATTTTGGACTCCTTTTTCCTAATCTAACTACCTAACGCAAGTACTGCATTTCAGACTCTCTTGTTGACTGTGAGGGCTACTCCATTTCTTCTAAGGGATTCTTGCCCACAATAGTAGATACAATGGTCATCTAAATTAAATTCACCCATTGTAGTCCATTTTAGTTCACTGACTCCTAAAATGTCGATGTTCACTCTTGCCATCTCCTGTTTGACCATTTCCAATTTACCTTGATTCATGGACCTAACATTCCAGAGTCCTATGCAATATTGTTTCTAACAGCATTGGACTTTACTTCTTTAGAAGGTAACAGGCAGGAAGGACAGGGGTCTCCAAATGGAGGAAATAGGCTGCAAGTGTCAGACATTTTTTCTCCCTCTCTTAAGCGGCAGGAGGAAACAAACTACAAGTGTTATATATTTTTCCCTTCTCTATACAAATTTAAAAAGAGTTTTTTTTTTTAAATTCTGTGTTGCCATGATGATAGCTAGTTCCACCTGAACTTAACTTTTCTCAAACCTTGAGCTAACCAATGTATTATTCTTATGGAAATGTTCATCTTAAGCTATGTTAATGAACTATGTTTTTACTTAGATTCTGTCTTCAAGTGGGTTCCACCTAAGACTCAGAATCCACTTAACAAACCAGTATGTTTTACTCATGCAAATGTTCTCTTAAGCTATGTTAAGGATCCTGTATTTGCTTGGAAACCTGCGTTTCTTCAAGATTCATGGCAATCATTTTATGGCCTGGGACAACTCACCTTATGGCAATGTTATCTCAAAATGCATGTTATGGGTGAGGGGCTTGATGCCAGTCTCTGAGTTTTGAGACATTTCCTTTCTCCAATTAGCAGACTGCTAGTAGCTATATAACATCTGGCTAATACTAGCAGGGGGACACTCTTTCTGCCCCCTTCTGATGTCTATGTCAGAAGCATTCTCTATCTCTATTATACTTTAATAAAACTTTATTACACAAACGCTCTGAGTGATCAAGCCTTGTGACTGGTCCCAGATTGAATTCCTCTCCTTCAGAGACCAAGAATCCTAGTGTCTTTCACAGCTCAGCAACCTTTTACTTCAATCACTAGTCACATCCACAACTGGGTGGTGTTTTTGCTTTAGCTCTGTCTCTTCATTCTTTCTGGAGTTATTTCTCCACTGTTCTCCAGTAGCATATTGGGCACCTACCAACCTAGGGAGTTCATCTTTCAGTGTCCTATCTTTTTGCCTTTTCATACTGCTCATGGGGTTCTCAAGGCAAGAATACTGAAATGGTTTGTCATTCCCTTCTCCAGTGGACCACGTTTTGTCAGAACTCTCCACCATGACCTGCTCATCTTGGGTGGCCCTACACGACATGGCTCATAGTTTCATTGAATTAGACAAGGTTGTGGTCCATGTGATCAGTTTGATTAGTTTTCTGTGATTGTGGTTTTCATCCTGTCTTCCCTCTGATGGATAAGGATAAGAGGCTTTTGGAGGCTTCCTGATGGGAGAGACTGACTGTGGGGGAAACTGGGTCTTGTTCTGATGGGCAGGGCTACGCTCAGTAAATCTTTAACCCAATTTTCTGTTGCAGGGCAGGGCTGTGTTCCCTCCCTGTTGTTTAACCTGAGGCCTAACTATGGTGGAGGTAATGAAGATAATGGCGACCTCCTTCAAAAGGTCCATGCATGCACTGCCACACACAGTGCCCCAACCCTGCAGCAGGCCACCGCTGACCCCCCCACCCCCCCACCAGTCACATTACCAGGCACATCCACAACTGGGTGTTGTTTTTCCTTTGGCTCCATCTCTTCATTCTTTCTGGAGTTTATTTCTTCACTGTTCTCCAGTAGCATATTGGGCACCTGCCAACCTGGGGTGCCTACACTGGAAACTCCTGGACATTCCCAGGCCAGTCTGGGTCAGTCTCTTGTGGGGTCACTGCTCCTTTCTCCTGGGCCCTGGTGTGCACAAGGTTTTGTTTGTGCCCTCCAAGAGTCTGTTTCCCCAGTCCTGTGTATGTGCTGGCGGCCCTATGGTGTGGTTAATGGTGACCTCCTCCAAAAGGGCTTATGCCATGCTCAGGTCTGCTGCACCCAGAGCCCCTGCCCCTGAGACAGGCCACTTCTGACCCATACCTCCACAGGTAATGCTCAAACTCAGTCTCTGTGGGGTCTCCTGGTGCGGAAAAGGTTTTGTTTGAGCCCTCTGAGTGTCTGGTGGGTATGGGATTTGATTCTAAATGTGATTTTGTGCCTCCTACTGTCTTGCTGGGGCTTCTCCTTTGCCCTCAGACATGGGGTATCTTTTTTTGGTGTGACCCAACATTCTCCTGTCGACAGTTGTTCAGCAGTGAGTTGCAATTTTGGAGTTCTCACAGGTGTGTGAGATGAGTGCATGTCCTTCTACTCCGCCATCTTGTTTAGTCCCAGAGGTTCATGACATTGTGCAGGTGGCAGTGATCAAAACCATCCCCAAGAAACAGAAAGGCAAAAAAGCAAAATGACCGAGGAGGTCTTACAAATAGCTGAGAAAAAGAAGAGAAGCTAAAGGCAAAGGAGAAAAGGGAAAATAACCCATCTGATTGCAGAGTTTCAAAGAATAGCAAGGAGAGATAAGAAAGCCTTTCTCAGTGATCAGTGCATAGAAATAGAGGAAAACATTAGAATTGGAAAGACCACAAATCTCTTCAAGAAAATTAGAGATACCAAGGGAACTTTTCATGCAAAGCTGGGCACAATAAAGGACAGAAATGGTATATGGACCTAACAGAAATGGAAGATATTAAGAAGAGGTTGCAAGAATACATAGAAGAACTATACAGAAAAGATCTTCATGACCCAGATAACCACGATTGTGTGATCTCTCACCTAGAGCCAGACATCCTGGAATGTGAAGTAGAGTGGGCCTTAGGAAGCATCACTGTGAACAAAGCTAATGGAGGTGATGGAATTCCAGTTGAGCTATTTCAAATCCTAAAAGATGATGCTGTGAAAGTGCTGCCAGAAAATTTGGAAAACTCAGCAGTGGCCACAGGACTGGAAAAGGTCAGTTTTCATTCTAATCCCAAAGAAGGGCAATGCCAAAGAATGCTCAACTACCACACAATTGCACTCATCTCATATACTAGCAAGGTAATGCTCAAAATTCTCCAAGCCAGGCTTAAACAATACATGAACCATGAAATTCCAGATATTCAAGCTGGATTTAGAAAAGGCAGAGGAACCAGAGATCAAATTGCCAACATCCGCTGGATCATCAAAAAAGCAAGAGAGTTCCAGAAAAGCATCTACTACTTCTTTATTGACTATGTCAAAGCCTTTGACTGTGTGGATCACAACAAACTGTGGAAAATTCTTCAAGAGATGGGAATATCAGACCACCTGGCCTGCCTCCTGAGAAATCTGTATGCAGGTCAAGAAGCAACAGTTAGAACTGAACATAGAACAACAGATTGGTTCCAAATGAGGAAAGGAATATGTCAAGGCTATATATTGTCACCCTGCTTATTTAACTTATATGCAGAGTACATCATGAGAAATGCCAGGCTGGATAAAGCACAAGCTGGAATCAAGATTGCTGGGAGAAATATCAATAACCTCAGATATGCAGATGACACCATACTTATGGCAGAAAGCAAAGAAGAACTAAAGAGCCTGTTAATGAAAGTGAAAGAGGAGAGTGAAAAAGTTGGCTTAAAAATCAACATTCAGGAAATGAAAATCATGGCATCTGGTCCCATCACTTCATGGCAGATAGATGGGGAAACAATGGAAACAGTGACAGACTTTATTTTTTAGCCTTCAAAATCACTGCAGATGGTGATTGCAGCCATGAAATTAAAGACACTTGCCCCTTGGAAGAAAAGCTATGACCAACCTAGACATCAGAGACATTACCTTGCCAAAATATGTCCATCTAGTCAAAACTATGGTTTTTCCAGTAGTCATGTATGGATGTGAGAATTGGACTATAAAGAAAGCTGAGCACTGAAGAATTGATGGTTTTGGACTGTGGTGTTGGAGAAGACTCTTGAGAGTCCCTTGGACTGCAAGGAGATCCAACCAGTCCATCCTAAAGGAAATCAGTCCTGAATATTTCTTTGGAAGGACTGATGCTGAAGCTGAAACTCCAATACTTTGGCCTCCTGATGTGAATAACTGACTCATTGGAAAAGACACTGATGCTGCAAAAGATTGAAGGCAGGAGGAGAAGGGGACAACAGAGGATGTGATGGTTGGATGGCTTACCGACTCAATGGATATGAGTTTGAGTAAACTCTGGGATTTGGTGATGGACAGGGAAGCCTGGCATGCTGCAATCCATGGGGTCGCAAAGAGTCAGACACAACTGAATGACCTGAACTGAACTGATGATTGGTCCTCCCTACAGGCAGCTTGCCCATCCCAGGGCCACTGAATCCAGTTGTTTTGGAAAGCAGTTGGTCTCTGAGTTGTCCCATTTTGGGGGACTCCTAGTGTTATTCCTGACCTCCTGTGAATGTATAGAGTGAAAGGCTGTCCAAATTTGAAAGCCCCAATGCTGGTGCTCTACTCAGCTCAGTATTTAAGTCTCAGGGCCCACTGATGTTCTGTATTCCATTGAGGGGATTGCCTTCCTTCTCACTTTGGAGCCTCATAGAAGGGTTTCTGACTTCCCAGGTGGTTCGGTGGTAAAGAATCCACCTGCCAATGCAGAGGACACAGGAGACACAGGTTTGATCCCTGGGTTGGGAAGATCCCCTGTAGGAGGAAATGGCAACCTAATCCAGTAGTCTTGCCTGGGAAATCCCATGGACAGAGGAGCCTGGCAGGCTATAGTCCATAGGATCACAAAGAGTCGAACTCAACTGAGCATGCACACACTGGGGTTTTGCTTATAAGACCATAATTTGGAATTTCTCAGATACGAGAGAGCCCAGCCAACCTGAGAAAAACTCAGAGTTGCCTGTCTGTGGTTGGAGATGGTTGCACTAATTGCTGTATTTCCATCTGTGGTCAGGGCTTGTGCCCCTGGGATCAGAACAAATCCTAAATATTGAATCCATTGCTGTGAGATTTGAGCCTTGGTTGGAGACACTTTATATTCCCTTTCTGCCGGAAAATTTAGGACCCTAACAGTACTTTTATTCGAATATTGTTTGGCCTCACTACTTAATCAATAAATCATCAACATATTGTGGCAGAGTTCCTTTCTCAAGACTCCATTCCCTCAGTTCCAAATAGCTGGGGGATGTTCCCAAAACCCAGTGGAAACACTGTCCAGGTATACTTGGTAGCCTTCTGGGTGTCAGAGCCCCTCCATTGAAAGTAAAAAGATATATTGAGGGTCTGTATATAGGGGAATATAGGGGAAAAAATCCCACATCTTTGAGGTTCAAAACAGAGAAATGCTGAGAACTCCCAGGTACTTGGGTGTGGGTTTGGGTAAATAGTGATGCCTGGCTCATTCACTGTTCATAAACCAACACTCCCTGTTAGGCTTCTGAATGGGAAGGATCTGGGTGTTGCAAGAGATTGGCAGGGCCTAATGAGTCTGTGTTTTAGAATTCGGTGAGCACTCGTTGGAGTTCCCTCAGGGCCTCAGGCTTTAAAGGATACTGTCTTTTCCAAGGGTATTTCCCTGAGGTTGTAACCTTATTTTTATTGGGGGAACACATTTTGCCCTTCCTGGCACTGAGGTATCCCAAACTGTAGGATCTACTCATTTCCTCATTTCTTGGGGGATGTCTTGTGGAATATTTTGATGACCAGCAGTGGGTATTTGGGGCTACTAATTGACGCATTCTCTGAATTCTCTATCTCCTTGGACTTCACCCTGTTCTAAAACTAAGTAAAGTACAACTGTTAGTCACTCAGTCATGTCCAACTCTTTGCGACTCCATGTTCTGTAACCTGCCAGGCTCCTCTGTCCATGTGATTCTCCAGGCAAGAATACTGGAGTGGACTGTCATTTCCTTTTCCAGGGGATCTTCCAGACCCAGGGATCAAACTTGGGTCTCCTGCATTGCAGGCAGATTGTTTGCTGTCTGAGTCACCTGGGAATCCCTAGCTCCTCATTATTTAGCAAATCTCTTCCAAGGAGGGATACAGGGCATTCTGGCATATACAGAAAGGAGTGAGTAGTAACAGTGGCCCCGACACCACAGGCGCTGGGAGACGGCCCTACCTTTGGCGGCCCACTGGCTCCTGTCACAGTACAATCTCAGTTGGAGAGGGGGCTGGCTGGCCAAGTCAGAGCGGAGCAGGCAGCTCCAGTATCTGCAAGAAACTCAGTTCTCTTACGGCCACACGGAGGGGGACCTGAGGCTCTGCAGGAGTAACAAGGATGGGTCGAATGGGATCTGGAGCCACGCAGGCACTTGGGCCCCGGCAGTGAGTGTGCGGGAATCTCTCATCCAAGACTTGCAAGGAACTGGGGCGGTCAGTGTTGCCCCTCAGGTGTCCTACAGGAGGGTGCTCAGACAGACCCCTTTCTGATGCTCTTCCTTCTGGCAAAAGGCACGTTGGTTCAGGCCCAGGTGACTTCCAGGGGTCTGTCTCTCGAGGTGGTGGGTGGATCAAAGCAGCCAAAAGCTGTGTCTTCTTTCCTAACCTCTTAACCTAATTCGCTTTCTCCATGAAGTCTCAGTTGTTACAGATCGTGAAGGCCTCCTCTGCCAAGGTGACAATGGGGCTTGTGGCCCAGCCTCAAACTTCTGCAGTTTTCTCAGGGTATTAGGAGTAGCCTGGGTAATAAAATGCATGAGCTATAGAGTCCTCCCCTCTGTGGACTCAGGGTCTATATTGGTGTGCTTGCTGAAAGCCTCTGTCTGCTGGCTCAGTAAGACTGTGGGTTTTCATCTTTACTGTGTTATCTCTCGGACCTTGTCATAATTTTCAGGATTCACCACACACCTTTCAGTCCATCTGACAGATGAGTAATATAACACCTCATCCTAGCCTGGCCTACACAACCTTCGTAGTCCTCATGTGGGTCATGTTCTGGGATTGCATCCCCACCCGCCTAACAAATTTGGTGTGGATGGGGGCCATTAGGCCATCTACGTGTTTCCTGGCCTTTCTAGGTATTCACTCCTTTTCATCTGGGGTACAGCAGTGGGCCAGAATAACCATGATGTCCTACCACGTGAGAGAGAATGTCAACCCCAGCATGATAAATCCATCCCTAAACTTGTCAGTGTTCTCTGAGAACCTGCCAAACCTTACAGATTCCTAAGTCCCCCGTTGAGAAGGGGACGTGCACTCCTGTAATTGCTCTGTTCCCATCAGCTACTTCACAAAGGGCATAAAGGCCTTGTGGGACAGAGGTGGGGGTGAACTTTGAACCTGATCCTGGATGACAGGAAGCTCCTCTCCAGCTTACCCCAGAGGGATTAGTCTCTCCTTCCTGGTGTGATGGAGGAGATAAAGGAATATAAAGAGGCAAAGTTGGGATTGGTCGGAAGGACCTGAGAAGTAGGTGGATCCAGGGATGCAGGTGGGGCTTGGTTGCGTCCCTGAGAGCTGGGGAAGGTTGAAAGGGGATCATTTAAGATGTTGTAAGTGTTTTCTGATTTCCCAGGCTTTTGATTACAGGAGTCACATAGAGTGAGGTTTTGGTAAAGGACCATGAATGCTTGACTGTAGAGAATCTCAGTTCATTTTTTCCATCTTGTGACAGCAAAGATCCAATTGCAAAATGGTAAGTATCATATACCTAGCATGTTTCAGGTGGGGGAGTCATGTCTTATTTACCAGGATTGCCCTTACCACAGATTTTCTCTTAGATAAGCTAGAGGGAAGGCAGCCTAATTAACAAAATATTGTCAAAGTACCACAGTATTGATTGTATAATAAAATCAGATCAACATCACCAAATAAAGACTTATAAATTGTGAATCAAGTGGTTGTAAATGGGCACTTTCAAATTGTCTTTTGAATAGGTTACATATTTCTCAGATATTTTTGTTTTCAGTTTTACCTGGGACATTCAAAATTAGTGGGTTTCAATGAGGTTTGCCATATGGTTTAATGGTTTCTTTTAAGTCTCAATAAGAAGGTCACATTAAGCAAATCATTTTTTTAGTATCTGCTAATATGTTTTCTGTGGTCTTTGTCCTGGGAGTCTGATAGAAAATAAGAAACAAAGCAAGGCAGATAGTTATAAGGGCCTCATAAAAATGATACAAATAAAATTCAATAAAGGTTCAGAGAAAAGAAATTTTTTGAGGGTTCAAGGGGGACTTCATGGACTATAAATCTGATGGGCCTATAATCTCCACAGGCTGTAGACCTAATAATGGAAAGGATTTGTTATTGCCATTTTTATATTAAACAAGGTGAAATGGTCAATTGTTTGAATGTTGGTGTTTTGGATCATAAAAAGTAGGTTTCCATCAATTCTCCTTCCTAATCGAAAAGAGGGCTTCCCTGATGGCTCAGTGGTACAGAATCCACCTGCCAATGCAGGAGATGAGGGTTCAATCCCTGGGTCTGGAAGATCTCTGCAGAAGGAAATGGCAACCCTCTCCAGTATTCTTGCCTGGAGAATCCTGTGGACAGAGGAGCCTGGGTGGGCTTACAGTCCCTGGGCTCCCAGAGTCGGACACAACTGAGAACTAAACAACAACATTATAGTTTACAGACCCATTTCCAGGCCACTTCCCTCCATTCCCTAACTTATGCCAGGGCCAGGCAATGTTACAGTAGTTTTTCTCTTCTCAGCCTATTTTGAAAATTTTCCAGTTTTTAAGGATACACTGCAGAGATGTTTCTTCTGGCTTAGAGGAGGATCCTCGCATGTTGAGTAACCTGCAACCAATAGAGAGTCCTTCTAGAAGTGAAGTGAACATTTACCAGGAGGCTTTTGTCCTGTAATAAGTTTCCCTACACTGAAGATGTTTCTTGAGATTGAGCATCTGTGAAGGCTAGGATGTTGGCTGCTCGGAAGTGGCCAGTCCAGTATGAAATCTGTCACAGTGTCTGGGCTGTCAAAGCCTGAAGCAAAGAGGGTCCTCCTGCTGCTGCTGCTAAGTCGCTTCAGTCGTGTCTGACTCTGTGCGACCCCATAGACGGCAGCCCACCAGGCTCCGCCATCCCTGGGGTTCTCCAGGCAAGAACTGGAGTGGGTTGCCATTTCTTCTCCAATGCATGAAAGTGTAAAGTGAAAATGAAGTTGCTCAGTCATGTCCAACTCTCAACGACCCCATGGACTGCAGCCCACCAGGCTCCTCCGTCCATAGGATTTTCCAGGCAAGAGTGCTGGAGTGGGGTCCTAGAGGTATAGAAAGGAACTCCTGGAGGAATTGGAGATGGGCACAATGGAAAAATGCCACAGGGAATATTCCCACAGGGGATTTTTTTTTTTCTCACATACAGTTAGCTGTGAGACTAGGAAGTAGAAGAACCCCAAGCCCTCCCCCCTGTTTGGCAGCCATGATAAAACGGGGGAAACCCTACTGACTCCATCTGACACAGGCAACAGTGAGTTTGAACAATGTTTCCCGTGTAATTTAACATACCAAATGAGCCCAGTTAGTTTAGGATCGCTCTTTGGGATGCTCCAGGGGCCCCATGTGGCAACCATGAAGTGTCTTTGACATTAGCATTCCCTGATTGGAATATCCTATAATCTCCAGAAACATGTGTCTTCCCAAAGCACAGTTCCTTTCCTTAATATGGTGCAAGATGAATCTAATAAACCCAAACATCTTTAGTTTGCCTCTTACGAGAAAACAAAAGTAGGTAAATGTAGACCTGTTTAGCAATTAATGTTCCAGTATTTCATTTTACTTAAAATGACCTGAAAACTCAGTGAATTTCTATCATTTAACTTAACTTAGTTTTAAGTTATCAAAATCTGGAAGGACTTTTAAGTAAATATAACTAGGACAAAGCTCTTATCCTAGTTATATTTACTTAAAAGTGTATTCATATTCGGCAGTTTTCCTTCCTGACAAAGTTGATAACAGAAACAATATGTACTTAGTGACTTTCAGTAACCTAAGGTACAAGAAAAATATTATACTTAATGTTGATAACTCTAAAGACAGATCTGTATTAAATCCACAAGCTTAAGCAAGACAAGTTAATTTTTGACAAAGCCAGATATCTCATAGTTTTCCCACCTGAATGTAAAAGGCCTCCTTTTTTCTCCCTCAGTCTGGGGTACTCCAGGTGGATCGAGTGGTTTCCGAGAGTCCGGGCACAATAGTTACGTTGCAAAGGCAGAGGAGAAAGATGCGAGCTCCTCTCTTTTATTGTTTTGCTCTTTAAAATCCTACTAAGTAACCCAAGGCTGGAGTTTCAGGCAATGTGGGCTGTCTTTGCATTTCAAGACTTAAATGCTCCACTGTGCCCACACTGTAGACAGAGACTTGCAGAAGTACATAAAACAAAGATCCTTTAAAAACATGTACCAGTAACAGAAGGTGGACATCCCTGGCGGCTCAGATCGTAAAGAACCCGCCTGCCAACGCAGTAGATGTGGATTCGATCCCTGGGTCTGGAAGCTCCCCCAGAGTAGGAAATGGCAGCCAACTCCAGCATTCTTGCCTGGAGAATCCCAGGGACAGAGGCGTCTGGCGAGCTACAATCCATGGGGTAGCAAAGAGTCAGACACAACTTAGCTTCTAAACAACCACCACCACCAATGACAGAAACTTAAAGACACAAACAAGGAGTCTTCATGATGAAGGGGATGGGAGTGTAGGGTTGAGCACCAAGGGAGAGATAAAGGGAGGAAGGACAGAAAAGATGGAAAAAGAGAGAGAGACAGAAAGAGATTGCCATTTTAATCTGCAGCCCTGTGGGTGTCTATTCAGGCACCAACCTGTGCACTTCTAGAAAGGGCGAGTGAAGGAGGGAGCACCCTGTCCACTATCCTCCAGGGTGATCAAGCTCAGGAACCAGCCAGTTGTATGCCATCTGTGGGACTCTCACCTATGCATACACCAGTCAGTAGAAATCTGCCGCCTCAGCTTGTTCCCAGAGGAGCTTCTCTTGGCGGCAGGAAAGTACAGAGGAGGGTACTGGGGTGATAGGACTTCCAGCCACTGCACGACATGAGGTCTGAACCGCTATCATTCTTGTAAATCTCCCATTTGGGAGAGACCAAGGTCTCCCCAGTGTGAGGGGACTCTCTCCCCCACTACTTGTCACCCATGCGGGTGAGCCAGTCCCGGCCAGAGTGAGCAGGTCTCACAAGCTGAGAGGAGTGGTTCTGGGCCTGTCTGACGTCCGCTGTCTCGGATGGGCAGGGCACAAGCTGGAGAGGACAGAGGTAGAGAGATTTCAGGAGAGAGAAGGGGAAAATGGTGAGGGAGAAAAGACAAAGAGAAGGGGGCAAACCTTGCCCGGATGAGGGTAAGGGGCCAGGAGGGCAGACTTACCAAATGCAGTAACTCTGAGACGAGAGTCAGCCAGGTGATAGCTTGTCACCCGTGGGGAAGCTGCTTTCAAGTAGGCCCGAAGGTGCCTGGATCTTCTCCAGGGTTCTTGGCCTCCTTAATCAATAGAAATTGACAAGAGGACAGACATGAAATTCAGGCAAGGCTTTACTGGGGCCCCTGCTGCGGCAAGGGAGAACTGGAGCAAACACCAGTTTCCCTCGCTCACTTGCTCCCTGAGGGGGCACAAGCTGGTCCCTTATACAGGGTGAGGGTTAGGGTGTTCAGGGGTTGGGCCAGAGGACTGCCTTAGGTGGTTTGCATGTAGTGTTGTGTGTGGGGGGCATATGCTGTACCCTGCTTTTGTTCTTGGTTCTTCAGACATGGCAAATGGGCTGTTGGGTCTTCTCTGTATCTTGTCCATAATTTTCCTCAGCTGTGTGTGTTCAGTTATTTTTAGCCCCTTACAGTTTCTTTGTATTTTGTTGCATTAGTATACAATATTTTCCTTTCTAACTTATTTCACTGTCTAAAATAGGCTCTAGGTTCATCCACCTTATTAGAACTGAGTCAAATGTATTCCTTTTTATGGACCTTGACAGTTTGGAGGAATCCTGGTCAGATATGTTGTAGAATATATATTCTCATGGTTCCTCAGGATTATAGGCCTTTGGGAAGAAGACTACAGAACAAAGTGGCATTTTTATCACATTGTATAGAGGGTAGACTCTATCAACATGGCTTACCACTGTTGATGCTGAGTTTGAGCCAAGGTGTTTTTTAACGAGAGCAAATGGAAAAGCAGAATTGCCATTCATTGACCAGGAACAGTATATATAAGTGGAGTGATTTTGGAAACATCAAGAGTTTTAATTAGCCTTCTGATTAAATACCAAAAAACTAAAGCTACTGAATAGGTTAGAATTTAGGAGAGAAGTTAATGGTTGAACATATAGATGGTGGAATCTCTGGAATATAGATGCTATTTAAAGCCATGGACTAGATCTAAGAACTTGATAAAAGGGGTGCAGGTTTTTTGTTTTGTTTTTTTTTGTTTTTTAAGATTTCAACAGGAAGTTTTACTGCAAATGAGAACAGTTTTGGTTTTTACTTTTCCTGTTAAAACTTTTAATCTTTTTCCATTATTTCTGACTGTAAGTGAAATCTAATAGCTCCGCATTAAGTATCATATCTTCTATGCTGTTTTGCATATGCTCTTTATCAGGTGAAAGATGCCTTCTAATTCTAGTTGCTGCTGCTGCTACTGCCAAGTCACTTCAGTCGTCTCCGACTCGTTAACCAAGAGCTATTGTGAATAAGAGTTGGACTTTCTCAAATGCTTTTTTCTGTATCTGTTGGTATTATAGACTTCCTGGTGGCTCAGATGGTAAAGAATCTGCCCGCAATGTGGGAGACCTGGGTTTGATCCCTGGATTGGGAAGATCCCCTAGAGGAGGGAATGGCAACCCACTCCAATATTCTTGTCTGGAGAATCTCCATGGACAGAAGGGCTTATAGTCCATGGGGTAACAAAGAGTCGGACACGACTAAGCGACTAAGCATAGGGCACATTGGTATTATTAGATTGATTTTCTCACATTTAAAATTTATTAAATCATCAGTATATTCTTCTGAAATGGAACCATCCTTGCACTCCTGGGGAGAAATCCTAGTTAATCACAATAAATATCATCATCCTTGCCATCATCAATCTTGTATCCTCTGCACTTCCATTTTGTAACATTTTATCTAGTACTTTTCATCTATATTCATGAATACAATGCCTTATTTTCTCATCTTATGTTCTTAGGAAAGTAAAAGTGAAAGTGTTAGTCACTCAGTCATGTCTGACTCTTTGTGACTGCACAGACTATAGCCTTCCATGCTCCTCTGTCCATGGAATTCTCCAGGCAAGAATACTGGACTGAGTAGCCATTTCCTTCTCCAGGTGTCTCTGATGATAAAGAATCTGTCTATGATGCGGGAAACCCATGTTCAATACCTCAGTTCAGATGATCCCCTTGGGAAGGGAATAGCTACCAACTGCAGTATTCTTGCCTGGAGAATCCTATGGAAAGAAGAGCCTGGCGGGCTACAGTCCATGGGGCTGCAAAGAGTCTGACATGACTGTGTGACTAATGTTGTTCGGAAGTTGACCATAATTAACATCTGTCTCAGAAATCACTTAGCAATCCTTCACTTGTCAGGGAAGGAAATTGAAGCTCAGAGAAGATAACTCCAGAGTTGCATTGTTAAGTAGTGGCAGTATTAGATTTCTAGCCTAATGTGCTTTCTACCTTACTCTGATGACCTGCTCAGCAACAGTTCTAAAAGAATGCCAGTGGGAAAACACCAGATGGCTATGTACATGCTGTTGGGTTGGTATATGATATGTGAACTAGGGGGCTTTCCCGGTGGCTCATCAGTAAAGAATCTGCCTGCAATGCAGGAGACATGGGTTCAATCCCTGGGTTAGGAAGATCCCCTGGAGGAGGGCTTAGCAACCTGCTCCAGATTTCTTGCCTGGCAAATCCTATAGACAGAGGAGCCTGGCAAGCTCTGACCCACTGGGTCTCACAGAGTCAGACATGACTGTGACAACTGAGCATGCATGCATGTGACCTAGAGTCATTTATCTCCTAGGCTGTCTTTCCAAAGTTTCATTTCTAAGCCTTTAAGAAAATGCTGAATTGCCAGAAGAATAAATACAAGTTTTGAGCTGTAATTATTGCTTGAAAATGAATGTGCTTATTAAAAACAACTGTGTTGTTTTTCCTTTTTCTTTTTTCTAAACTATGATGTAAAATCTAGAGGGGAGAAGTGGAGTGTTTTTACATTCAAAGGTTTGAGAAGCACTACTATAGATATAAGTATTTAGGAGTTATTATGCATTGGCAACAGCTAGTTAAAATTATGCAAACTTAACTTTGTAAAAATACAAAAGTCTAAAAAGATTTAGAATCTTTTATAGTATTATCACATATTATCCGTGTGGTTTTTTAATTTGTTTTACCAGAAAACTCATTTTAGTTGCTTGGTTTCTTGTTTAAAGTAAAATTTCAGATTTTCCAAAGGAAGCATATTTGTTATGCCTCCTACATGATTATTTTTAGCAAAATCTCATTTAGGGGAGAAAAAGAAATGATTATAAGTGTTTTATGCAGTGAATGTTCTATGCATAGATCTTCATAGAAAATTCAAATCCATTCAAAAAAAAGTTTATAGAGTACTCACTCTGTGTAAGCATTTCATTCTGTGTAAGCATTTGAATATACTGGGGTTCTAAAGACAAAGTTATTGCCATCAAGGAACTTATAAATGAACAGTGAATACAGACACAACCAACAAAAATGCAATGCACAAAGATTTATAATGGAAGAAAACTTTGAGCTGGTTCTTGAAGAATGAGGAGTGGCTCAGACAGTAGAAAGAGTCCGACTGCAATGTGGGAGACCTAGTTTCAATCCCTGGGTCAGGAGGATGCCCCGGAGAAAGGCACGGTAGCCCACTCCAGTATTCTTGCCTGCAGAATCCCAAGGACAGAGGAGCCTGGCAGTCCTCTGGGGTGGCAAAGAGTTGGACACAACTGAGTGACTAAGCATATCATAACACAGAAAGGGAAAATGGCATGTCAGGAAGAGGTAGTGAACAGAGCAAAGACTTGTGAGGTAGCGGATCCTTGAGGCTGGTGCCTGGGGATGGAGAAAAATGCAGGTAGAGAAGAGTCTAGAAAATAAACATGAGTTTCACTGTCGATGTTTCAATGCTATCTCCATTCATCCTACCATCTCCTTCCCCCACTGTGCCCACAAGTCTGTTCTCTATGTTTGTGTCTCCCTTGCTGCCCTGCAAAAAGGTTCATCAGCACCATCTTTCTAGATTCCATTTATACATTAATATATGATATTTGTTTTTCTCTTTCTGACTTCACTCTGTATAATAGGTTCTAGGTTCATCCTCCTCCTTAGAACTGACTCAAATATTATGGCTGAGTAATATTCCATTGTATATATATATCACAGCTTCTTTATTCATTTGAAAGGTTGCTGCTGCAAGCCGTGTGTTACATCGGGATTCATGACTTCCAAAGGAGAGGATTTTGATCTGGGGTCAGAGATGAGGCTTGACTGCTTGCAGCTTTTTGTGTAACAAAGTTTTATTAAAGTTTAATAGAGATAGGGAAAGCTTCTGACATGGACATCAGAAGGGGAAAGAAAGAGTGCCCTCTTGCTAGTTTTTAGCAAGGCATTTTATGTCTGTTGGAGAGCTTCTAATCAGATAAAAGAAACACCTAAAGGTTGAGGGAGTTTCCCCAGGCCCCTCTCCCACAATGTGTATTTTTGAGATAGGATAGGACATTTTTTGTCATCCCTAGCCATAAAGCAATTGACATGAAAACTGGTGTGTTGAGCCATTATCAGTCCAAGGTTTGAGGAAAGAAAAAAAGTTTAGTCTTAGGCAGAAAGAGTTTCAACAGAGAAGGGAAAAAAATATGCATGCCACTTGCAGGTTATTTCCTCCTGCCGCTTTGGGACCTCTGGCCTTCTTACCTGTTAGCCTCTCACATTCATATGCTCATAGACATCTAGGTTACTTCCATGTCCTAGCAATTGTAAATAGTGCTGCAATGAACATTTGGGTACATGTGTCTCTTTTAATTTTGGTTTCCTCAGGGTATATGCCTACTAATGGGATTGCTGAGTCATTCGGTAGTTTCATTCCTAGTTTTTTTTTTTTTTTTTTAAGGAATCTCCATACTGTCTTCAGTAATGGCAGTATCAATTTAGATTAGTGCAAGAAGTTTCCCTTTTCTCCGCACTCTCTCCAGAGTGTATTGTTTGTGGATTTTTTTGATGATGGCCATTTTGACTGGTGTGAGGTGCTATCTCATTATGGTTTTGATTTGCTTTTCTCTAATAATGAGTGATGTTGAGCATCTTTTCACGTGTTTATTAGCCATTGTGTGTCTTCTTTGAAGAAGTGTCTGTTTAGGTCTTCTGGCAGGTGGATTCTTAACCACTGGACCATCAGGAAAGGCCTGATAAGTTGAGTTTTTAATATTTTACCATGCAAGCAATAAGGAGACAGTGTGCTTTTATAATTGCATATTTTTTTAAAGATTTGTTTTTTTTTTGGCTGTGGTAGATCTTTATAGCCACACGCAAGCCTTCTCTAGTTGTGGTGAGTAGGGATTACTTTTTGATGCAGCATGGAGGTTTATAATTGCAGTGGATTCTCTTGTTATGGAGCACAGGCTCAGTAGTTGCAACTTGCACACTCTAGATCACTGATTCAGTAATTGTGGCTCATGGCCTTAATTGCTCTGCAGCATGTGGGATCTTCCCAGACCAGGGATTGAACCAGTGTCCCCTGCATTGCAAGGTGGATTCTTAACCACTGGACCACCAGGGAAGTTCCTATAAATGCTTATTTTAGGAAGGTAAGTTAGTTCGCTGAAGCAAACTACAGTGGACTCTGGTGATGATTGTGTTTGTGCAGGCAAGGGGCAGTTACTGACGTTTCCACACTGTAACTCACATGTGCAGAGAGTAACTCTTTAATAGCTCTGTAACTAGCATAAACACAAAATTTATTGTGCAAAGTCAACTCTTTTGAGAATAAAAAGTGGTTGCTTTTAAGAGTTACGCTGGGAATACAGTCATAAATTGGGAGTGTCCTTGGCAAATTGAGAGGTTGAGTTACTTTGTAACTAGATGAAGTTTTCTTTTGTTGAAAACAAACAAGCACATCAAACCTTTATTTGGAAATTACAACTCAGACTCACCTAAATAAAAATCTTTTCGGTTTAAAAGAGTCATTGTCAGGTGAATATTTAGACTATTTAAAATCAAAGAGTAACACTTACACAGAGATTACTGTGAGTCTGGCATTGTTCTAAGCACTTGCCACATATTTAGTTATTCAATCCACAAGTAAAAGACTGAGGAAAGTATTAATATAAGTTCTTAGTTTATAGGTGAAAAAAATCCAGACACAGTGATTGACTTCCCTGGTGGCTCACACAGTAAAGCGTCTGTCTACAATGCGGGAGACCTGGGTTCGATCCCTGGGTTGGGAAGATCCCCTGGAGAAGGAAATGGCGATCCACTCCAGGACTATTGCCTGGAAAATCCCATGGACAGAGGAGCCTGGTACTCTACAGCCCATGGAGTCCCAAAGAGTCGGACAGGACTGAGCGACTTCACTTCATGCCCCAAGGCCAGCTGTTGACTTATTGGCGGCAGGATTCAAGCCCAGGGGATCTGGTACCAACATCTGTGTCCCAATCTTCCTCATACTGCCTCTCTTGGTCATGGCTTGCTTGCCTCCAAAATTTGAATTCTGGATAAACAAAGAATAATTTTTTGGTATAGGGTATGGTGCCCCTGGTGGCTGAGATGGTAAAGGATTCTGCCTGAAATGCAGGAGACCCAAGTTTGATCCCTGGGTTGGGAAATTCCCCTGGAGAAGGAAATGGGAACTCACTCCAGTATTCTTGCCTGGAGAGTTCCATGGACAGAAGACCCTGGTGAGCTACAGTCCATGAGCTCACAAAGAGTCGGACATGACTGAGTGACTAACACATATGTTCCATGCAGTGTTTGGGGTGACCATCCTCATTCTTAGTTGCCAAAGGCGCTTCATATCCTTTTTTGTAGGAGTTGGGTGTGGGTATGAAACCTTGAGCTCTACGCCTGGGCCAGTACCCTCGACACATCCACTGACATGTCCTTCAGGGCTATACAACTCACAGACTGCTCTCTCAGCAGAGCCCATGGTCTCTCAAACAGACTCAACTCTGTCTCTAGTCCTGATTGTGCTGTAGATGCTCAGAACCTCAGCCTGGTCTCTCCACCTGGAGAAACACACATCAATATTCACATGAACAGTACAAACTTTATGGACTGTTTTAAGTCTATATATAGATCTGTTAGCTCTGAACTGAGCTAGGAAAAAGCCTCAACTCAAATGGGAAATAGTTTGGTTTGCTTTTGTTTTTGAGCCATAAAAACAAAATTCTACTATAGCACTGTATATCTCATAGTAGCTCAGAAATGAACTCTATTATGTATTAGAGACTTCCTCTAATAAGAAATGTGATGAGTTATGCTAGTAACTCAGGTGGCACTTTTGGTAAAGACTCCACCTGCCAGTACAGAAGACGCAAGACACATGCGTTGGATCCCTGGGTCGGGAAGATTCCCTGGAGGAGGAAATGGCAACCCGATCCAGTATTCTTGCCTGGAAAATACCAGGAAAAGAGGAGCCTGGCAGACTACAGTCCATGGGGCCGCAATGAATCAGACATGACTGAGCACAAGACTACTAGCTAACGCCAAAAGACCTAAGTAGTTTCTTTCTTGTCATTAAGCTATATTTTCCCCTTGACTCCCCTCACTGCCCTTTGTCTAAGAGCATACCTTCTAACCCATCACCTCGAAATTAGGCAAGGATTTGGAGGCAGAGATAAATAATTCTGGGTTCTAATTTCAGGTCTACACACAATTCTCAGAGCCTTAGTTTTCTTATTTTTAATATTGGAATAATAGTAATAATACCTGACATACAAGTTCTTTTGAAATTCCAGTGAAAAGTGATGAGTAAAACATATTATAAATGCAATTCAAGGTTAATGTCAAAACTCATTTTATAATCTTGTTTATTTGGTTAACTCCTCTCTCTCATGACCCATATAGTGGGTAGAACAGTGCCCTTCACAAAAAAGATATGTCCACTGGGAACTTGAGAATAGGAGCTTATTTAGAAATAGGGTCTAGACCCTCAAGGACCTTTGTCGTGTCGTGTCGTGTCAGTCGCTCAGTCATGTCCGACTCTTTGCGACCTCGTGAACTGTAACCTACTAGGCTTCTCCGTCCATGGGATTCTCCAGGCAAGAATACTGGAGTGGATTGCCATTTCCTTCTCCAGGGGATCTTCTCGACTCAGGGATCGAACCTGGGTCTCCCGCATTGCAGGCAGACGCTTTAACCTCTGAGCCACCAGGGAAGATGAGATCATTGTGGATTTAGGGTGGATCCTACATGCTCAGCTGGTAAAGAATCTACCTGCAATGCAGGAGACCTGGGTTTGACCCCTGGGTTGGGAAGATCCCCTGGAGAAGGGAACAGATACCCACTCCAGTATTCTGGCCTGGAGAATTCCATGGACTGTATAGTCCATGGGGTCATAAAGATTCGGACATGACTGAGCAACTTTCACTACATGCATTGATGGGCATGTTTATAAGAGAAAGGCAGACAGGAGAGAAGGCCATATGGACACAAAGTCAGAGACTGGAGTCAGGCTGGCATAATCCCGAGATCAGCTGGCACCCCTCAAGCTGGATGAGACAGGGAAGAGCTCTCGGAGAGGCCCTGCCTCTCTTCCAGTTCTCTAGAGAGAATAAATTTCTGTTGCCTTTAGCCAACCAGTCATGGTAATTTGTTTTGGAGGTCTTAGAAAATTAATACAGTCACATCCAATCCATCAGGAAATCATGACTGCTTAACCTTCAAAAGGTGTCCACACCATGTACTCCCTCCGCTGCCTTCCCCATTAGCTACACTGAGGCATGTGTGTGCGCTCAGGCATGTCTGATGCTTTGAGACCCCACAGACTGTAGGCCACCAGGCTACTCCGTGCTCTAAGGCAGCATCACCTCATTGTGATCATTCTGCTTTTGTCTTTGCACCACCACCCCCTTCACAGTTCTCAAACAGCAAACAGAATATGACTTACAGTGGAAGTCAAATCTTATCTGTCCTCTGCTCAAAACTTTCCACTTGTTTCTCTCTAGATATAACCCAAAGGCCTTAAGATGGCCTACAAGGCCGGCTACCATCTGGCCCTGCTATCTCTCTGACCTCATTTCTAACCACCGTCTTAGTCCCAATTTCCTTCTTGTTCTGCAGACATGCCAGGCACCCTCCCTCAAAGCCTTTGGGTGTTCTTCCCTCTGTTCAAAGAATCACAGGGCTGCTTCCCTGTGATCTCAACTAAAATCCTACCTACTCAGACACCTTACACTTCTGGCCTATCCAAGGTGGCCTCCCCCAGTTATTGTGAAGATCACATCACCCCATTGACTTTCTTCAAAGTGCCCATCACACACAGTACTCACTTTATTTTTCTGCTCATAGCCTGCCTCTCCCTCAGTCTAAGGATCTTGTCTGTCTCGTTCATTGCTACATTTCTAGTACTGATGCTCAGAACATTGCAGACACTAATAAATATTTGTTGACTGAATGGAGAAACCAACAGTTCTTACAGTTATTAAGGGTGTTGACCAAAAAGAATGGGAGATGGTAACTCTTTTCAGCACCACCCCAAACAGTACTCTATGGAGAGTAACCCAGACAGCCACCTATACACATTCTCAGGGGACAAGATAAGAGTCTCTACCTCAGGGACCAATCCATTGGAGCTGCAAATCATTTTGTGTGAAGTTATGGCACAGTTAAACAGTATTAACTCTTTAGTGAGGCATTTTAAAATGCTTTTAGTTGTCAAGTCTGAGAAATATATTAATGCTAATTCTACAGATGTGTTCCTGAAAGAATTTGGAAATACAGTAAACAACAGTTATTCATGTATTTAACACTCAGCAGTTTAAAAAGTGCTTTTGTGTGTCTTATTTTGATTCTCTTACCTGCTTAATTAGAGATGGCAAGTATTCTTATCTTACAGATAGAAATATGGAGACTCAAGGAGAATAAGCGATCTGTATAAGGTAACATGACTGCACAAGCAACACTAGGGCAGTTGGGACTCAAACCAGGACTTCTGATCGCAAATCTTTATATTCCTCCATTGTACTGTATTGATTGATTTATTTAGGGTACATTATTGAGCACCGACTTTCAGGACCTGTTTAAGTGCAGCATATAAGATTAAGAAAGTGGATAATTTTCGATTTTCCATTAAAAATATGTGTAATACATGAACTTGGGGAAAATCAGTATAGTATCTGCCACCCTGCTCTCTCTCTTTCCTGAGGCAACCGCTCTTATCTGGAAATCTTTGAAAATACATAGGATACTTCTGTTTTGGGAGCGAAGTTGCCTGGAGGCGGCACACCCTTGGTTTGGGGGGAGGTAATCACCTTCCACAAAGAGTCAGACACAACTGAGCAACTGAACGGACTGAACTGAATCACCTTCCCAGGGGGCGGCTATGGGAGTAAGTGAGCTACACCCAATAACAAGGGTTCTATTCTCGCATGCTGAGGTTGCGTAGTGGAAAGGAGGGCAGTCATGTTTCTGGAGCGGGCAGCGCCCGGCCTGGTGGCACGATCTTTGGACCCAGGTGCTCCAGCAGGTTTAACTGGCGGCCGCTGGGCCGGGCTCTGGGGGGCGGGGCTCTGGGGAGCGGGGCGGGGCGTGGGGCGGGGCGTGGGCGGGACTCAGCGCGGGGCGGGGCGGCGCGCCGGGGACGTGGCAGCCTGAGGGACTGGCGCCTCCGGTGGCCATCTTGGAGGCGGGCGCGCGCTCTGCAGGGTCCTACCTGCGTCTTGCTCGTCTTCTCACAGCCGTAGTCTTATACCCAGCCTGTCTAGCCTCCGCTTTTCACTGCCACGCAGACACTATCTCGAGCCTGCAGGTAAGCGTTAGTCCGGCAGCAGTGCGGGTGCATGTGGGCGGCGGGATGGGGCTCAGGCGCCCAAACCAGCGCCCAGAGGCGCCTTGCCTGAGAGGTGGGCGGGCCGGCGGCAGGGAGGCGAGGGTCGCAGAGCTCCTCAGTGGTACCGTCCAGGCTCCCACTGTTGGGAGTGTCCAGGCTTCAGCCCAGGCACCGGTAGGCTTCATGATGCAAGCATTCCCGCTGCGGATTTTGCGGAGAGTGCGGCCCGGGGGTCGTGGCCGGTTCTAGGGTCCACTTCCCGGACCCACACCGGCGCCCCGGGCTGTTTGGCTGCACCTTCCACCGCGCTGGCCAGAGGGGAGAGACCGGAGGCAGGCGACCTTGGCCCGGCCCAGCCCGCCTGGAGACGTGGCAGAGCCTGGGGGGAGGCCGCTCCCGCCTAGGAGACTCCCGGTCAGCAAATGGGGGTGGGCACTAAAAAGTAGCTTCTGTAACAGTGGGTTCCCCCGTAGATGCCCAGCGCCGCTCTGGAGGGCTTTGGCACTCTGCTGTCTCTTTGTTCATTTCTGGGGCCTGCTTCGAGCAAATTTGCGGGATAGCCTGTGTCCTAGATGGGCAGAATTTGTCCAGTTTAAGAGAGTGTCGTTGGAAGTAGTTCTTGAGAGGCAGCCTGTATGTTTCTGCGAACATGACACATTTTGACATTCCTTTACAGCCTCTATTTGGTCAGTGAACATTTATAGAAGTTATTTTTGGGATCAGAACTGGGAATGCAGAGACAAAACTCAGACCTTCCTGCAGAAGTGCTGGCTGAAGGGTAGTAGAGAGCATCTTATGAACCGGTAGTACATCAACAGTAGTAATCGTTTATCAGAGGTTCATTATCCCATCTCTTGCATTTTTATAAGTAGCCACCTACTTTTAAGAAAAAATCCAAGGCACAAGCAAATTGGAAAAGCAGAGTGCATCCAGAAATGGACCCAGTTTTCCAACCCATTTCCATCACTTTTTCTTCAATGCTGATACATTAATATACTTTTTGTGTTAAGACTAAGCATTAGAACCTCTCTCAACTCTGACATTTCCCTGTTACTTTTATCATAGTAACTTTTCTTTTGTAGATAGTATTATATTCCCTGGTGGCTCAGTGGTTAAGATTCCTCATGCAGTGCAGAAGACTTGGGTTTGATCCCTGGGTGGGCAAGATCCCCTGGAGGAGGAAATGGCTAGCCACTCCAGTAGTCTGGCCTGCAGAATTCCGTGGACAGAGGAGCCTGGTAGGCTATAGTCCAAGGGTCACAAAGAGTCAGACACGATTGAGCACATTGTTTATGAATCCAAGATTTACCCAATATTGTCATTAAGCTAGTTCTCAAACAGTCTAGCTTTTAAAGACATAAAAAAATTGACCAATATTCCATTTTATGGGTTGTATTCATTGTACAGGTTCATTTGCAAGTGCATTCAGTAATGTTTATCTTTAAATTTCCCTTGTAGCTCAGTTGGTAAAGAATTTGCCTGCAGTGCAGGAGACCCGGGTTCAACCCCTGGGTTGGGAAGATCCCTTGGAGAAGGAAATGGCAACCCACTCCAGTATCCTTGCCTGGAAAATCTCATGGACAGAGGAACCTGGTGGATTGCAGTCCATGGGGTCGCAAAGAGTCAGGCACGACTGAGCGACTAACACACACACACACACAATCACTTTGAGAGTTGGTAGCGTTTGTAGTAGGAAGAAGTGGAAAAATGAGATGAAAAGGGATAGCTTTGTTAGGGAGTGATAAAGTCCCCAGAAGATGGTTCTGGGGACTTTATCTACCATATTATCTACCTTTAATCTGTTCTTAAGTCACTGAGTCATGTCTAATTCTTTTCAACCCCATGGACTGCAGCATGCCAGGCTTCCCTGTCCTTCATTGTCTCCCAGAGCTTGCTCAAATCTATGTCCATTGAATCAGTAATGCCGTCCAACCCTCTCATCCTCTGTGCCTTCTCCTCCTGCCTTCAATCTTTCCTAGCCTCAAGGGTCTTTTCCAGTGAGCCATCTGTTTGCATCAGGTGGCCAAAGTATTGGAGCTTTAGCTTCAGCGTCAGCCTTTCCAATGGATATTCAGGGTTGACTTCCTTTAGGATTGACTGGATCTCCTTGCTGTCCAAGGGACTCTGAAGAGTCTTCTCTGGTACCATGGTTCAAAAGCATCAATTCCTCGGCATTCAGCCTTCTTTATGGTCCATCTCTCACATCCATACATGACTACTGGAAAAATCTTAGCTTTGACTAACGGACTTTTGTTGGCAAAGTGATGTCTCTGTTTTTTAATATACTGTCTAGGTTTGTTGTAGCTTTTCTTCCAAGGAGCAAATGTCTTTTAATTTCATGGCTGCAGTCACTATTCCACAGTGATTTTGGAGTTGAAGAAAATAAAATTTGCCACTGTTTTCACCTTTCCCCCATCTATTTGCCATGAAGTGATGGGACCAGATGCCATGATCTTAGTTTTTCGAATGTTGAGTTTTAAGCCAGCGTTTTCACTCTCCTCTTTCACCCTCATCGAGAGTCTCTTTAGTTCCTTTTAACTTTCTGCCTTTAGGGTGGGCTCATCTATATATCTGAGGTTGTTGATATTCCTCTCAGCAGTCTCAGTTCCAAATTCTGCTTCATCCAGTCCGGCCTTTCATGTGATGTACTCTGCTTATAAGTTTAATAAACAGGGTGACAATATACAGCCTTGACGTACTCCTTTCCCAATTTTGAACCAGTCCATTGTTCCATATCCTCTTCTAACTGTTGCTTCTTGACCTATATACAGATTTTTAAGGAGGCAGGTAAGGTGGTCTGGTATTTCTGTCTCTAAGAATTTTTCACAGTTTATTGTGATCCACACAGTCAAAGGCTTTAACATAGTCAATGAAGCAGAAGTAGATGTTGTTGAATGAAAGGATTTTGCTTGTCTGGATATCTGCTTTCTACTTTCTGCCCATAGATCGTTCATCTACACTCACAGCAAAACTTTTAAAAGTGTTGTACATATTCACTTTACTTCCTACTCCAGTTGAAACTGGCTTCTATCCTCACTCCATTTTGGAAACAACTCTCACTAAGTTTTAACTCCAGTTTGGCAAGTCTATTGACTTTTTCATATATCATCCTATTTGGCTTCTCTGCAGCATTTGATACCATTGCCTTGAAACACTCTTCTCTGGTTTTTGGACACTGTTGCCTTCTAGTTTCTTTCCTGTTTTTGTGGTCTCTCATTCTTCTCTGCAGGTGTTTTTTTTCCCCTCCTCGGCTATTCTTCAAGGATTCGTTGAGCCGTCTTCTTTTTTCACTTAGTCTTCTCAGATTATCTCTTTTCAGCACATGACTTTAGAGACTACCAGTAAACTGACGAAGCCCACATTTATGTGGTTTCTGAGCTGCAAACCAAGTCAACTGTACTTGGTTGTTTCAAGGAGTGTGCACTTAGCATGTCCAATGTTAAATACTGTGTAATTCCTTCTTTCCCAAAATATCAGACACACACTTTGACCTCCTCCAGCGTTCTTTATCTTATAGAATGGCACCACCATCTGTCCAGGTGTGCAAGTCATGCCTCTCTCTTTTCTGGACTGCATATCCAGTCTATTGCTGGGTCTTACCACTTAAACATCTTCTGAGTCTATCCACTCCTCTCCGTCTCCACTGTCATAACTTTAGGCTAAACCAAAGTTTTTCAGCCTTGGCATTATTGGTGTTCAGGGCCAGAAAATTCTTGTGGTGACTGTCCTGTGCATTGTAGAATTTTTAGCTGTATCCCCAGCTTTTACCTACCAGATACTCCCCTAATACTCTCTAGTTGGTTTGTTTTTTTTTTTTT
>SJYT01005948.1:0-27391 GCA_006410635.1 Cephalophus harveyi
CCATTCTGAAGGAGATCAACCCTGGGATTTCTTTGGAAGGAATGATGCTAAAGCTGAAACTCCAGTACTTTGACCACCTCATGCGAAGAGTTGACTCATTGGAAAAGACTCTGATGCTGGGAGGGATTGGGGGCAGGAGAAGAAGGGGACGACCGAGGATGAGATGGCTGGATGGCATCACTGACTCAATGGATGTGAGTCTGAGTGAACTCCGAGAGATGGTGATGAACAGGGAGGCCTGGCGTGCTGCGATTCATGGGGTCGCAAAGAGTCGGACACGACTGAGCGACTGAACTGAACTGAACTGACTAGATGGGCCTTTATTGACAAAGTAATATCTCTGCTTTTTAATATGCTGTCTAACATGATCATAAATTTCCTTCCAAGGAGTAAGCATCTTTTAATTTCATGGCTGCAATCACAATCTGCAGTGATTTTGGAGCCCAAAAAAATAAAAAAATAATAAAGTCTGACGCTGTTTCCAGTGTTTCCCCATCTATTTGCCATGATGTGATAGGACCAGATGCCATGATCTTAGTTTTCTGAATGTTGAGCTTTAAGCCAACTTTTTCACTCTCCTCTTTCACTTTTATCAAGAGGCTCTTTCGTTCCTCTTCACTTTCTGCCAAAAGGGTGGTGTCATCTGCATATCTGAAGTTACTGATATTTCTACTGGCAATCTTGATTCCAGCTTGTGTTTCTTCCAGTCCAGCATTTCTCATGATGTACTCTGCATAGAAGTTAAATAAGCAGGTGACAATATACAGCCTTGACGTACTCCTTTTCCTATTTGGAACCAGTCTGTTGTTCCATGTCCAGTTCCAACTGTTGCTTCCTGACCTGCATATAGGTTTCTCAACAGGCAGGTCAGGTGGTCTGGGATTCCCATCTCTTTCAGAATTTTCCAGTTTATTGCGATCCACACAAAGGCTTTGGCATAGTCAATAAAGCAGAAATAGATGTTTTTCTAGAACTCTTGCTTTTTTGATGATCCAGCAGATGTTGGCAATTTGATCTCTGGTTCCTCTGCCTTTTCTAAAACCAGCTTGAATATCTGGAAGTTCATGGTTCACATATTGCTGAAGCCTGGCTTGGAGAATTTTGAGCATTACTTTACTAGCGTGTGAGATGAGTGCAATTGTGCAGTAGTTTGAGCATTCTTTGGCATTGCCTTTCTTTGGGGTTGGAATGAAAACTGACCTTTTCCAGTCCTGAGACCACTGCTGAGTTTTCCAAATTTGCTGTCGTATTGATTGCAACACTTTCACAGCATCATCTTTCGGGATTTGAAATAGCTCCACTGGAATTCCATCACCTCCTAAGGCCAATTGACTTCACTTTCCAGGATGGAATATTACTTGGCCTTAAAAAGGAATGAAATAATGTCATTTGCAGCAACATGGATGGACATGGAGGGCATTATGCTAAGTGAAATAAGCCAGACAGAGATAGACAAATACTATATGATATCACTTATATGTGGAATTTTAAAAATGCAGCAAACTAGTGAATAAAACATAAAAGCAGGCTCACAAATATAGAGAAAACGAACTAGTGGTTATATGTGGGGAAAGTGGAAGGACAACACAGTGGTACAGGATTAAAAAAAAGGGGGTGTTTTTAGGAGATTGTATGAAATCATGTGTGTGAAACTTCTGAAAATTATAAAGCACTATAGAATTCAAAGAAACTTTCATTCAATAAAAAAGAAAAATAAATAAAGCTGGACTCTCACTTCCTTGAAAGTTCTCACTGTAATTCTATTTTCACAACCCAAGTTACACCCACCTATTTGGAAATTACATCACCCTGTTGGTTTACAATAATCTCATGGTAAAAATAAAACAAAACCCCTCTGACTCTTTTTCATATAAACTACTGTTAGTCCATGTACCACCATCAGAACTTTAAAAAACTTACACTGGGGAACTGATTCAGGACCATATATTCATCTGTGTCAACTTTCACTTCATTGATTCTAGCCCATAATCTCAGTCTGAAGAAATATTTTAATAAAATATTCCAGACATATCAGTTCACTTCAGTTCAGTCACTCAGTCATGTCCAACTCTTTGTGACCCCATGAATCGAAGCACACCAGGCCTCCCTGTCCATCACCAACTCCCGGAGTTCACTCAGACTTGCGTCCATGGAGTCAGTGATGCCATCCAGCCATCTCATCCTCGGTCGTCCCCTTCTCCTCCTGCCCCCAATCCCTCCCAGCATCAAAGTCTTTTCCAATGAGTCAACTCTTCGCATGAGGTGGCCAAAGTACTGGAGTTTCAGCTTTAGCATCATTCCTTCCAAAGAAATCCCAGGGTTGATCTCCTTCAGAATGGACTGGTTGGATCTCCTTGCAGTCCAAGGGACTCTCAAGAGTCTTCTTCAACATATAAACAAGTATAAATGATGATGCCATGGCCGCCCATCTCCTCACACTCCCGCTTCGGAAAGAAAATCACTTAAATCTGATTGAAGAATCTGTATACCCTTCCCCTACTCCATTTCCTCAAAGGAAGCCACCTTTTTGAACACGTTCCTTATCATTCCAACACATCTTATAGGAATATTTATATAGCCCTCTGAAAAATGCTTTTTTTTTTCACTCTAAATTCTGCTTTTGATATTTGTGGTGGTGGTTTAGTTACTAAGTCATGTCCAGCTCTTACGACCCCATGGACAGTAGCCCTCCAGGCTCCTCTGTCCACGGGGATTCCCCAGGCAAGAATATTGGAGTAGGTTACCATTTTCTTTTCCAGGGGATCTTCCCAACCCAGGAACTGAACCTGCCTCTTCACACGGCAGGCGGATTCTTTACTGCTGAGCAACCAGGAAAGCCTTAAAATACATAATTATGCTAATATAGGTAGCTGTAATTTACCCATTGGACCAGGATCTGGAGAAGAGATGTAATGATTCTCAAGATGATGATCACTGGGATTTGTCTCCAACTTTCTCTGTTACAAAAATGCTGCTATAAACATTATCATACTTTTTTTTTCCATATGTGTACAGTCAGTCAGTCAGTTCAGTCACTCAGTCTTGTCTGACTCTGTGACCCCATGAATCGCAGCACGCCAGGCCTCCTTGTCCATCACCAACTCCCAGAGTTCACCCAAACTCATGTCCATCGAGTCAGTGGTGCCATCCAGCCATCTCTTCCTCTGTTGTCCCCTTCTCCTCCTGCCTCCAATCCCTCCCAGTGTCAGGGTCTTTTCCAATGAGTCAACTCTTCCCATGAGGTAGCCAAAGTATTGGAGTTTCATCCTCAGCATCAGTCCTTCCAATGAACACCCAGGACTGGTCTCCTTGAGGATGGACTGGTTGGATCTCCTTGCAGTTCAAGGGACTCTCAAGAGTCTTCTCCAAGACCATAGTTCTATAGCATCAATTCTTCGGCACTCAGCTTTCTTCACAGTCCAACTCTCATTTCCATACATGACCACTGGAAAAACCATAGCCTTGATTAGATGGACCTTTGTTGGCAAAGTAATATCTCTGCTTTTTAATATGCTATCTAGGTTGGTCATAATTTTCCCTCCAAGGAGTAAGCGTCTTTTAATTTCATGACTTCAATCACCATCTGCAGTGATTTTGGAGCCCCCCAAAATAAAGTCTGACACTGTTTCCACTGTTTCCCCATCTATCTGCCATGATGTGATGGGACCATATGCCATGATATTGGTTTTCTGAGTGTTGAGCTTTAGGCCAACTTTTTCACTCTCCTCTTTCACTTTTATCAAGAGGCTCTTTCGTTCCTCTTCACTTTCTACCATAAGGGTGGTGTCATCTGCATATCTGAGGTTATTGATATTTCTCCCGGCAATCTTGGTTCCAGCTTATGCTTCATCCAGCCCAGCATTTCTCATGATGTACTCTGCATAGAAGTTAAATAAGCAGAANCCCTTAGTATCTCTAATTTTCTTGAAGAGATCTCTAGTCTTTCCCATTCTTTTGTTTTCCTCTATTTCTTTGCATTGATAGCTAAGGAAGGCTTTCTTATCTCTCCTTGTTATTCTTTGGAACTCTGCATTCAAATGCGGATATCTTTCCTTTTCTCCTTTGTTTTTCGCTTTTACAAGAGGACTTCTAAGTATTTGCCATAGGGGAGAATTGCTAGATGATGGGTCATGTGTATCTTCTATGTTACTAGATGTTGCTAACTTGTTCCCGGGAATGGTGGAGCAAGTTAGATCTCCATGTACCCTGGACATGTGGGAGAGGTCCCGAGACTCCACACTTTAGTCAAAGGTCGATGTGTATCAGCCTTGATTATTAGCCAGTCAAATGAGTGTGGAAAGTTTCTAATTATTCTTTTACTTTTCAATTATCTCTCATTTGTCACTAATCTTTATCTCACTAGCATTGACTCTACCTACCCTGTTCACATGGTACATGAATTAGGATGCTCCTGCCTTTGAGTAACAAAACACTCAACTAAAAGCAGCTTGAACTGAAGTTAAGTGTTAGTTGTTCAGTTATTTTCGACTCTGGAATCCAAAGAGTGGCCCACCAGATTCCTCTGTCCCTGGAATTCTCCAGGCAAGAATATTGGAGTGGGTTGCCATTCCCTTCTCCAGGGCATCTTCCTAACTCAGGGATTGAACCCCGGGTCAGGTAGATTCTTTACCATCTCAGACACAAATATATAGTAAAATAATAAAAGCAGTTTAAACACATCATAAGAAGCTTGTTGATAAAATGCTTCCAGATTTGGTCACCTGAGTGGTACTAGGGCCAGGGGCTTTCATTTTTCTTCCCTTTCATCTTTAGCTTTGGTCTTTATCTTCTCATCTCTACCCCTCAATATCATACAACAGCATGCAAAGGCAGGCAGGTTGCTCTTCTTCCTGTGTCTTTTTTAATCACTGAGCAATATTTTTCGCAGAAGCCCCTTGACCAGCTGCCCCAATTTCCCTTCATACCATATTGACGAGGATTACTTTTCACACCCATGACTGAAGCAGTGACAAAAATAGGGAATAAAATTTCAATGGGCAGTTTAGACAGTCACCCTTGGGGATAGAATGGTGCCCCTCCTCTAAGCACATGAGAGGGTGACCCTCCAGATGAATTCAGAGGTCTTCTAAAAATAAGGAAGAAAGGAGATGATAGCTTTGGGGTGGCAGAAACAAAATTCCTTAAGGCTAAATTCTAGAAAGAGCTTTCATTCTGGTGTCCATTTTTAGCATATGGACACCAGGAATTTCCTTGAATTCCAACTCGAGAAGTTTTCACTACCGTTACTTCTTAAACATGGAGTTCGTGAATTCATCCAACCTTCATTTTTTCCTGCTTTCAGCACCGACTGTTCATATTCAAAATTTTTCTTTTTCCTTAGAAGTTCTTTGTACATAATACTCCAGCTCACCACTGAAAAGATAAAGGCTACCAATTTCCTACCCCCAGCTCCATTCTTGTGCCTCTAAAGATATTTCTTCCTTGTATACAGCACTTGTGTTTTCTTAGGATTTCTAAACTGATATAAGTCCTATCACTTTAGACAATTCTTCTCAAACTATGGTTATTTCCAACTTGCTTATGGTCTTTGTGGATGAGATTCTCTGATCCAGAGCCTCAGATTGGTACTGAAGCCATTTTCTGAGCCTTTAAAAATATTAAACTTGGTGTAGAAATAGACTTGCCTCTGGTCCCTCTGTCCTCTGAGACCAGAACCAAAGATCCTTTAAAACTGGTACAAGAAACCAAAAGTTTTCCGGATGCTGATTCATTGCTCATCAGTCACATCAGTGATTAAATATTTAAGTGCCAAGGAGTCTGTGATAAAATATTAATCTCCAGCCAGTCTGCTATAAAATATTTAAGGGCTGGTGAGTCTGGAGTGTGCAGCCTTCAGCTCAGAGAAGGGTCCCATCCAAGGCCGGATGCTGGATGATGGAGCAGATGGACAAAGATCAGATGATGGGAAAAAATGTCTAATCCAAGTGCACCCAGAGGCCCTGGCTACACAGCACTGAGATTGCGGCTGGTCACATCGAGCTGTTCTGTTTGTAAGCAACAGTTCACCCCCATGAGGAATCCCAACCTGACCTTTTTATGTGCTTTTCAGAATCGTAAAAACTGAGACTCAGAGAGGTAGAGGGAATTGCTTCCGGTTTCAGCAAGGAGCAACATTAACTAAGCTTTTCATGTTTATGCTCAGATGCATACAACTCTTTGCTGCCTCATGGACTGTAGCCCACCAGGATCCTCTGCCCATGGAATTTTCCACGCAAGGATACTGGAGTGGGTTGTCATTTCCTCCTCCAGGGGATCTTCCCAACCCAAGGATCAAACCAGTATCTCTTGCATCTTCTGCATCAGCAGGTGGATTCTTTACCACTAGCACCAACTGGGAAGCCCTTTTCACCTTTAAGCAGGTATTATTTCCTTTCCAGCCCCAGCAGAACCATGAACAAAGATTCTTGCAGAGTCTTTGTATTGATTAAAAAAAAAAAAAATCATTTTCTCTGGTGTTTCAAGCAAAAGGAATTTAATATGGGAAATTGATTACGAAGGAGCTAGAAGGGCTGGAAGACCAAATAAGAGAAAGAAGGTAAACTAAAAAGAAGTTCGGTTCAGTTCAGTCACTTAGTTGCATCCTACTCTTTGTGACCCCATGGACTGCAACACGCCAGGCCTCCCTGTCCATCACCAACACCCAGAGTTTACTCAAACTCATGTTTATTGAGTCAGTGATGCCATCTAACCATCTCATCCTCTGTTGTCCCTTTCTCCTCCTACCTTCAGTTTTTCCCAGCATCAGAGTCTTTTCCAATGAGTCAACTCTTCACATTAGGTGGCCAAAGTATTGGAGTTTCAGCATCAGCATCAGTCCTTCCAATGAATATTCAGGACTGGTCTCCTTGAGGATGGACTGGTTGGATCTCCTTGCTGTCCAAGGGACTCTCAAGAGTCTTCTCCAACACCACAGTTCAAAAGTATCAGTTCTTTGGTGCTCAGCTTTCTTTATAGTCCAACTCTCACATCCACACATGACTACTGGAAAAACCATAGCCTTGATTAGACGGACCTTTGTTGACAAAGTAATGTCTCTGCTTTTTAATGTGCTGTCTAGGTTGGTCATAACTTTTCTTCCAAGGAGTAAGCGTCTTTTAATTTCATGCCTGCAGTCACCATCTGCAGTGATTTTGGAGCCCAAAAATATAAAGTCTGTCACTGTTTCCACTGTTTCCCCATCTATTTGCCATGAAGTGATGGGATCAGATGCCACGATCTTAGTTTTCTGAATGTTGAGCTTTAAGCAACATTTCCACTCTCCTCTTTCACTTTCATAGTGGAACTAAAAAGAATAGGGAGGAACATTTAGATGGGCAGTGCTGCTCAACCATCCCCAGACCAAGGCTTGGAAGTCTATTCCTGCAGCTGAGTTCTTACAGATCCTGTCTCAGTTGGTTCTGAGTCCACCAGAGAATTGTCTTCTCAACCAGAGCTGCAGCTTCTGGAGAAAGGATACTTATTCCTGCCAGCCAGCTGGAACTCAAGATCGGCTCCACTCCCATTGCCACTGCAAGAGCCAGCAGCAGCTGTCACCTTGTTGGAGCCACCGTGGAACCCTCCCTTGCACCCTCTGGTCAGGCTCCCACCAGAGCTTCCTACTGGCAGAAGCTGACAGAACTTCCATGTACGAGGGAAACTAACACATGTAGTTTGCAGGCTTCCAACTGGAGGGTACTAAACTAGCAAACAGCATGTAAATTGCAGGCACAGCCCCATTGCTACTTCAGAGAAAGAACTCCAGAGTAATACGAGTCAAGGTTGGCTTCCCCATCTTTTTCTGCTGTCCCACCGTGAAATGAGACACCTCACAAGTTTCTCCAGGGTTGGTCTTAAACATGGATAATCAACTACTTGCTTTCTTAATCAATTCTAAAAGCAAAAGAATGTTTAAGTGAGTTAAAAGTTGCAGATTCCTTTCTCAGTGAGAGTTCTCAAATTATGCCAAACTGGTGTGATTATAAAATGTGCAAAACAACCTGGAAAGAGGCCCATCCAAGTAGGATCACAGAAGCTTGAGCTGTAAAGGTGCTGAGCCATCAATAAGATACTTCCACCTGTTGGTTTGCTGACAGAAAGACCGGATGCCAGAAAGGGCCTGGTGATGGTCTCCGACAACCACAGCCTGCTTTGGAAACTCAGTCCAGTATTTCTCTGCACTGCACACTGGCTGTGGCTGGCAAGCTTGTCCCTCACTAACAATGGTCTTAGCTTTGTTGCTTATCATTTCTTACATGTCCTACTCATCTCCCCAGTGAATAAATACAAGAAAAATACCTCATTTTCTGTATGATATAGTTTTATAAGGCATTTTAATATCCATTACCTCCATGTGTGTCAAAGAGAACCCTGTAGACTAAAATCCAGAACACTTATTCTCATCTCTGCATGTGTGATGCGCAGCAAGTTGAGGTGACTAGATCAAGAGGGTACAGCGGAGGACTTATTATTCATAGCCTGCTGTAACAAACAGCCTGCTATAACAGGCTATCCAAATGTTGAATAAGTTAGCAAATGAAAATCTGAATGCACTCTGGCCATCATTCATAAAAACTGGGGCTAGAAGAAGTACTAGTTCAACAAGAGGAAGAGTTTGTTAGAAGGAAAAAAAAAGAGGGTGTGAGGAGATGGAACTTGGGAGGAAAATGTTAGTTCCTATGGCAAGGTGGAAGAAGGGGGGTTCCTAGAACCCACAGACCCCTGAAATCAGCCTATTCTAAGATAGAGCAGGAGGAAGATTCTGATTACATGGGTGTGTGTGTTAGTCGCTCAGACGAGTCCGCCTTTTTGCAACCCCATGGATTGTAGCCTGCCAGGCTTCTCTGTCCATGGGATTCTCCAGGCGAGAATACTGGAGTGGATTGCCGTTCCCTTCTCCAGAGGATCTTCCCAACCCAGGGACTGAACCCTGATCTCCTTCATTCCAGGCAGATTCTTTACCGTTTGAGCTACAGGGAAGAACTTCTAATTACACAAGCCCCCTAAAAGCCAGCTGTTGCATCTAGAATCCCCACCTCCTACCATTGCCCTGTACAGTCAGGAACTCTCCTAGGTCTGAGAATATCAGGCTCAGTCCAAAGGCTCAGGATCCCTCCCAGTTTCCTGACTGTCCAGGGTCCTCTGCCCTTGTCACCCCCATTTCCTACCCTCACCAACCTGCCCTTCCTCACCCCTGAGTCTCCTGGCTTCTACCCTCTCCAGGCTCCCCACCCCCTACAGTTACAAAAGCAGAGGGAGCCTCCCAGGCATACTTCCCCCATCCCTAAAGCCAGGGTGACATTCCATGCAAACCACCGCATCGGTCCCTTTCTGTCGCTGTTTAGGGCCTGCTTTATGCGGACTCCGTTGCACTTGTTCTGAGACAAATGAGGAAGATGTGCAGTCTATTACCCTTATAAACCAGCTCCTTTCTTCCTCTCTCTGCCGTTTAAAAGGGCCTTTCTATTTGACTGAACAAGAAAAGGAACTCTAAGAGGGGAATTAACATTGTCCCCATTATATTGTCCAATTAACACTTGTCCCGTCAAAGGCTGAGTAGGAAGCCGGGAGCCTTGGTCAATGAGAACTTTTAATCCCTCAGGTAAATGCAAAGTCGCATTGAACACGATCAAAGGGCAGATCTCAATATATTCTCCCTCCAAGCCCGGTCCCTCCCCCCTCATGCATAGGACTGTATGAGGCTGCTAAGTTCTGGTTTGAATGAGTCTCAACCTTCCTTTGTGGCCATGTTGGGTGAAAGTGTGGGGGATGGTGGATCAGACATTTAAAAACTCACAGCAAGGCTCTTAATTACGCTCAAGACAAAGACACCAACGCAGACATGGTGAAGTAATGACGACCCAACCATCTTCTTTTTTAAAAATCGATTTCCTCTCTGTAGGTACTAGGTCCAACACCATTATGAACAAAGTAAATTATGCAAATAATTAATCCTTTAGAGTGATGGAATTTGGGGGTCAGTTTCTTGGATCTATAGAATGCCGGCATTCACTGAGATCTGACCCATGAGAAACTGATGGGCAAATAGAATCCGGACTTGAGCTGGAGGGCAAGTACTCTGAAACACTTGTTTTCCAGTTCCCTCCACCCGCTATGATCCTAACGTGCTACTTTCTTTTTTAAAAAAGATTTTTATTGGGGTGCAATTGATTTACAATATTTACTAGTTTCAAGTGCATAACAAAGTAATCAGTTACAAAAACACATATATTCACTTTTTTAGACTCTTTCCCCATATAGGCCATTTATAGAGTATTGAGTAGAGTTCCTTGTACTATACAGTAGATCTTTATCAGTTATCTATTTTCTGTATAGAGTAATGTCTAAGTGTTATTCCCAATCTTTCCATTTATCCCTCTCTCTGCTTTCTCCTTGCTAACCATTGCTTATTTTCTACATCTGTAACTATATTTCATTTTTGTAGATAAATTCATCTGTAGCCTTTTTATTTAGATTCCACATACAAGAAATATCATATGATATTTGTCTTTGTCCGTCTGACTTACTTCAGTCAGTATGATAATCTCTAGGTTCATCCACGTTGCTGCAAATGGCATTATTTTGTTCCATTTTATGGCTGAGTAATATTCCATGGTATATATATATACCATATATATATATACCATAAACCATATATATACATATATGTACCGTATCTTTATCTATTCCTGTCGATGGATATTTAGGTTGCCTCCATGCTTCTTTTCACGTGGTAGATGCTTAAAATGTATTTATACATGATGGTGTCTTAAAAAGAGATTTGCTTAGAGATTAAGCCATTCCCTTCTCCAGGAGATCTTCCCAACCCAGGAATCAAACCCAGGTCTGCTGCACTGCAGGCAGATTCTTTACCATCTGAGGCCCCACTTCAGTTCAGCTCAGACGCTCAGTCGTGTCTGACTCTTTGCGACCCCATGAGCTGCAGCACACCAGGCCTCCCTGTCCATCACCAACTCCTGGAGTTCACTCAAACTCATGTCCATCAAGTCGGTGATGCCATCCAGCCATCTCATCCTCTGTCGTCCCCTTTTCCTCCTGCCACCAATCCCTCCCAGCATCAGGGTCTTTTCCAATGAGTCAACTCTTCTCATGAGGTGGCCAAAGTACTGGAGTTTCAGCTTCAGCATCATTCCTTCCAAAGAACACCCAGGACGGATCTCCTTTAGGATGGACTGGTTGGATCTCCTTGCAGTCCAATGGTCTTCTCCAACACCACAGTTCAAAAGCATCAATTCTTCGGTGCTCAGCTTTCTTCACAGTCCAACATGGATATACATGACTACTGGAAAAACCATAGCCTTGACTAGACGGACCTTTGTTTGCAAAGTAATGTCTCTGAGTCCCCAGGGAAGCCCAATTTAAGACCCAGGTCACTTTGAAAAGATTCTTATTGGTTTACTAACATGAAAAATGAATACAGGAGAAAGGAAGAGTATAATGACAAACTGATGCCTGAAGTGAGTTAATCCATAGGCGTGTGTGCTGATCATTCCTGCCCAGTTACTGCTGATGCCCCCTGGGGCTGGCAATGAGTTTCCTGGCTGCCAGTACAAAAAAGGAAACACAGTCACTGGCAAAATCTATACTGTCCAGGGAATATCTACTTAAATAAACTGAAGAATGTAATATAATTTTGATAGCCTGGAGCGAGCAGGTAATATGGGGCTTCTTTCCTCGACTTCTGAATATGCATTCTGAAATGGCTTTATGAAATTATACTGAATGGTATCAAGATAAAAGTTCACCATCCTGAGATCTAACTTGGCTAAGCTCTGTGGAGCGAGCTGAGCTTCTGAAAGATGCCATGCAGCCCTGCGGAAGGTTGGCACATCAATGGCTGTCTGTAAAGGTAGTTCTTCAGATCATTTAGGAACCCCAGTAAGCTCACAGCAAAAGTTTGGCACCCTGGTCCCACTGGCAAGGCTAGAGCCAGGCTGTCCTAGGAAGTTTTGACCCAGAGCCACTATGATCAAGAAAGCCAGATTAATGTGTAACTCAGCAAATCAACATCCACTCAGGCCATCAAGATGTGAGCACCTGTGCAGAGCAGGCTTGGGAAAGAGAGAAAGATGGCCCTCAGTGCTCCTAATCTGTGGGCACACTGGCTAGCACTGACATCAACCACGTAGGTGTCCTTGCTGTTCCTTCCTTCTTAGGGCTTTTACACATGTGATTCCTTTGGCTTGGAAGGCTTTTTCCCCACTGGGGTTGCTCTCTATATTTCACAAAATGCGTGCGTGCTCAGTTTTCCAGTCGTATCTGACTCTGCAACACCATGGATTGTAGCCTCCCAGCGTCCTCTTGCCTTGAACTTTTCAGGCAAGAATACTGGAATGGATTGCTATTTCCTACTCTTGAGGATCTTCCTGATCCAGGGATGGAATTCACGTCTTCTGCATTGGCAGGTGGATCCTTTACCACTAAGCCACCTAGGAAGCCCTTTCACAGAGATCTTTGTTCAAGCATCATCTTATTACAGGATGGTCTGCCCACCCTGTGTAACACTGGACACACATTTTCCCGTCATTTTCCCCCTCCACCCAAGCCCAGCTCTACTAGGTTCACAGTCTTCTGTCCATGGAATTCTCCAGGCAAGAATACTGAAGTGGGTAGCCATTCCCTTCTCTGGGGGATCTTCCCAACCCAGGAATCAAACCCACGTCTCCTGCATTGGCAGGCAGATTCTTTACCATCTGAGCCACCAGAGAAGCCCCTTCATCATTAGGAAACATCATAAATCTCTGTATATGATTTGTCTATCTTCTTTGGCTCCTCCCCTTTCCCCTGTCTTTCATACTCTCTGTTTCATTGTAGGAAGGCGGGAAATACTTAAGTGCACGACGTGCGGGGAAAGACTGGCAATGCACATGGCTGGGTCAGATGTCTAAACATTCTGATAGTTAGTTGCCTGGAAGAGGAGATCAGCTGCAGTGAGCATGGTGGGAGGGCCTCCTATCAGCTGAGCACTGAGGATCCAGAAGTCTCTGATCGTGATCATGGTAATTAGGGTGACCATGTAATTGATTGCCCCAAATTGGACACTCTGGGAATGAAAGGAGAGCTATTAATAATTACACCGGGGCAACAGGCATAAAATAGGACTGTCCCAGGCAAGCCGGATTTATGGTCACCCTGGTGATGGTTAACTAGTAAAAGGGGGAACCTCCTATTTGAAAGTGGACTTGGCTGGGTTGTATTCTGAGGATTACCCTGCAGGGGTCTCTAAGGTCATTTCCTCATGGATAGAAAGAGTCTCTGCTGAAAGAGGTGGGTACCCGCATGTCATCCTAAGAAGAGGTGAGCCTCACACAGGACACTCCGACACAGAATGAATCTTGAATGCAAAGCAGAGGGAATTGTTTTCCATGAAGCTCAAAGTCCTTCAGGGCATGCTTTCTCAGGCCATATTTGGAGTGGAAAGAGCCCCTGGGCAGGCACTGAGACAGTGTCCAGGAGGAAGGAAGGAACCTTCTAGTACTGGGGAATGAGCTTTGTCCCCTGTACCAAGCTACCTCAATACACGTTTTTAATGTTTATTCCAGAGACATTTAGGAAAGTGTCTGATTGTGACAACCTGGTCCCCTGATGGCTTGGGGAAAATGTCATTTGTCCTCAATAGGTCAGAGGAATGAAGAGCAAATGGGCTACCTGTAGGCCAAGAGGCATCCTCAGAAGATATCAGGAAGGTATCTCTTAAGACTGGAGAAGGAAATGGCAACCCACTCCAGTACTCTTGCCTGGAAAATTCCATGGATGGAGGAGCTTGGTAGGCTACAGTCTACGGGGTCGCAAAGAGTCGGACATGACTGAGCGATTTCACTTTCTTTCTTTCTATATTTCCTTTTGGAGAAGGAAATGGCAACCCACTCCAGTGTTCTTGCTTGAAGAATCCCATGGATAGAGGGGTCTGGTGGGCTACAGTTTATGGGGTTGCAAAGAGTTGGACACAACTAAGTAACTAACACACATCTCTTAAGACAGCAATTTTCTTAGCACAGGAAAAATTAAATTAACTGTTCTGAATTCAAATGGATAAAACTTGATAAAATGGAAGGAATAGGTTTCCATCAGGACCTCAAGGTTTTACCTTCTCTTTCTCTTTCACCTCCTCCCCACTAAGCATCTCATGGAATCACTAAGTGCTGCTCCCCTGAGCAAGGCTTAAAGACCCCAACCCTGTAGAGGTGACTGGTCGGCACACAGCCCAGGCTGCCTTTGCCAGAGACTGCCAGGGCCAAGTGTGGCTTGGGTATTTCGTTTCATTTTATTTTATTTCTCTTTAGTTGAAGACCCTTCCATGATATCCTGACCTGGGTTGGATTCCTGGGTCAGGAAGATCCCCTGGAGAAGGAAATGGCAACCCATTTCAGTATTCTTGCCTGGAGAATCCCATGAACAGAGGAGCCTGGCAGGCTACAGTCCACGGGGTCTCAAGAGTCAGATACGACTTAGCAACTAGATCATGAGAGTGAATGCAAGTAAAACATCACCAGGAAGAATTATTGGCCAATCTAGACACACCGAGACCAGAGTCTCATAGACAATGTCCTGTCCACTGAGTCACCTCACAGTCCACACAGAGACAACCCTTGTTTCTCATCCCGTCCGTCCTCCCTGGCAGAGTACACCCTCCCAGAATTCTTTGAAATCAAAGCCTCAAAGATCTTCAGTGTTGGGAGGAAACCGTATCTCTAAACCAGTGGTGCTGAAACCCAGGGACTAGAGGGAGGTCAGAAAGCATGTACTGCAAAATTCAAGAAGACATCACACTTAGGTGGAGCCGGTTCCTAGGAGTCCTCTAGGCAGCTCACTGGTCTCCCCCTGTTTTCACCTGGCTTTCATCTGCCCTGAAAACTGACTCCCATCTTCCAAATCTTTGCAAGTGAAGCATCCAGAATTAATTTTCTTGCCAATATGGACCCTGTCTCATTGAAACACTGTGATAAGTTACCATCTAAACAACCTTTCCCCATCACGGGTGAGTAGAGTAAGCCATCAAAGGAGGAAGAGAACACCGAATCCTGTTACGCTTTGAGTAGGAAAGGCACACCCATATACACGTGAGTTGATGACAGACCACCCATGCACACAGCTTCCTGCAGCAATGTGGTCACCACTGTGTCTGTCACATTCTCTCCTTTTCTCTGGGGCTTTAAAAGCCACTTGGGACAGGCCAGGTTGCCATAGACACTAAACTTGGTGATCTATCCATTCCAAAAGCAGTACAATTTCCCTAAAGTGGTAAAGAAAGACTTCAGCATGAAAGATGCTTTAAGAGAAAACAGAACATGATTTTGAAACTCAGACCACACTACCTGTGTCTTGCAGGGGGTAGTCCACACTTTTCTAAAATGCACTCTATCGTCACAGAAAAATTCAGCAGCAGTGGCATAAAAACAATCAAATCTATGATCTGAAACTGTGCGGGGGCGGGGGAGTGAAAGTGAAAATCACTCAGTTGGGTCTGACTCTTTGCGACCCCATGGACCATGCAGTCCACGGAATTCTCCAGGCCAGAAGACCAGAGTGCGTAGCTATTCCCCTCTCCAGGGGATCTTCCCAACCCAGGGATCAAACCCAGGTGTCCCACATTGCAGGTGGATTCTTTACCAGCTGAGCCACCAGGAAAGCCCGCGGGGGAACCCTGCAAACAGTGCTCTTTCCCTCCCAGACTCCAGGGCTCCCCAGATTCTTTCTCATCCCTCTGTCTCCCCTCACCTTACAAACTAGACTCCCTATCTCAGAAGAAGGCATGCGTTGGGTCTTCTTCTCGAGGGAATGTGAATATTTAATCCAATCTCTTGCATCTATTTAGCTGAGTATTAGCTGTATCGTTGTTGTTGTAGTCGCTAAATTGTGTCCAATTCTTTGCGACCCCCTGGGACTGTAACCAGCCAGGCTTACGGGATTATAGAAAATCCCATGGGATTCCCCAAGCAAGAATACTGGAGTATTCTTCTCCAGGGGATCTTCTCAACCCAGGGACTGAACTCACGGCTACTGCTTGGCAGGCGGATTCTTTACCACTGAGCCAACCCTCAACTTCACTGAGTCTCAAATGCCTATCTATAGAAAGGGTACCCTATATTCTACTTTGTCTTGAGAATTAGATGCAAAAGTGTATGTAGAACATTTCATAGGTAGTTAGAAAATAACAGCTGCTCTCTCCCTTTCCTATAATTGTTGATTATAAGTTATAAAATGGAAAGGCCAGCAGGGGCCACAAGAGAGGCTTCAAGCATCCCCCACTCAGAAGCATGCTCCTGGTCAATTAGAGACAGAGCAGGGCTCCTGTAGGAGGCTGGGAGGGTCACACTGTGGTTTGGGAAGCACCTTCTGGAGGCCAGGTGGTGGGTGGGCTGGGGAGACATGAAACCAATTTGCAAGTGGCAGCTGACAAAGTCCTGACAAAGAGGTAAGATACAGGCATGTATGGTGCCCAAATCCAGCATCAACCAGAGAGAGAATGTGGTGGAGGCCCCCATGAGAACAAGACTGCAAAATGGGGCAGACCCCAGTGCTTCCTCCCCAACTTGCCTCCATCACTATTCACAGGACTTTGGGCAAAAGCTCTGAGTCCAGGTTGTCAATTGTTGTGAGGGTTAAATGGCATTTTTTATTGACAATGCACACTGCTATATATAAAAGAGATAGCCAATGGGAGCCTATTGTACAGTGCAGGGAACTCTGCTCCGTGCTCCGTGGTGACCCAAATGGAAAGGAAATCCAAAAAAAAGAGGATACCTATAGCTGATTCACTTTGCTGTACAAGCAGAAACTAACACAACATTGTAAAGCAACTATACTTCAGCTTTTAAAAAAGGAATGATCGATAAATACATGAAATTTTGTATTTCACTCAGAACAGTGCCCATGTCTGCAAGTACCTTTCCCTCTTCACAAAATGGGAAAAACTAGGAAGGGAATATCTTTGCCCAGGAATCTACAGCTAGACGTGTTCATGGGTTCTGCCTTGGTGTTTCCAATCCTCGTTGACACGCCTTCTGTCACATAGCAAATGCAGATTCTCACTAGCAAATCTCAAAAAGAATGAAAGAACCTATTAGTCACTTACGTTCAGAATTTACTCCTGTTAGATCTTGTAGCAGAAAGGAAATCAGAACAGGTATGTTAGAAACAAATCTACTCTGGGTTGAAGAGGCTTATGGACTGTGTGAGGGACCATGGCTTGAATGTGTTTTTGTCACTGTATCCAGCTGCCCTGGCATGATGCAGGAAGCTAGCTAGACATTTCCAGATAGCCCTTATCCAGACAAAGGGCAGCCGACCAAGTCCCACGAGCTCCTTGTGACCACCCAGGGAATCGACGTGTCCTTTGTAGGACCCCAGGTGAGTCTCTGCATTTGTCAGGAAAAAGCTCTCTTTTGTCAACCAGGCTTACAAAATAATAGGGCAGCCCCTCTACCCAGGAAATTATGCACAATACCAGCTGGCTATCAAAGGGCAATGGCGGTCCCTGACTTGGAAGACCAAGGGCTGGCCTTGAATGTAAATGACCAGAACCTGGGTGGAAGGGAATCTTAGCTCCTCAGCCTCTTAATAGCATAATCTTGAGTAGGTTGTACTAAGAGGCGGAGCCTCAGTTTCATTGTCTGCAAAATCGGCATGGTAGTACTTACTCGAGGGCTGTTTGGAAAATTAAAGGAAAGAGTAGATGCAAAAGTGCTTTGGAAATTAGAAAATGTTGCTCCCATAAGAGACATTACCTTGATAACAATTGGTTCTTTGGAGCATTAGTCTTTTTTAGTAGAGGTTCCCGTATCCCCCATTAAGCTGCCCTCAGGCCTGGCACATCAAGGAAAAGGCAGGATTCCAGCAGTCCTGGCCCCACATTGCCCTTCCCCTCCTAGCCAGCCAGACATTCCATGTCTCTCCCAGTTTCCCAGACAGTGATCATGAGTAAGTCACTTCACCTCTTTGAGTATCCCTCTCCCCATCTCTGTGAAGGGGCCCACGATGTCTGCTCTGTCCATCACGGAGGTTGTGGCCATGATCTTTCAGGAGATCACACATCCTTAGCACACATCACCTGCTACAATATAACCCCTACCCCAGCCTTACTTACGAACCATGTGAACTCAGGCAAGGGATGCGATCATGCTGAGCCTCTGCTTCATATTCCCATAAGTGGACATTAGAGGTACTCGATACTTGGGGCCACATAAGAAACAAATAAATCAATAAACCAAGGGCTCAGGCCATCTCTGGAGTGTGGTAGGTGTTTATTAAGCGGTGACTTCTTTCTCTCTCCCATCTCAGTCCTATCCCCTACTCTGCCCTCAAGATTCTTTAAATCCTTAAATTGCTTCCCCAAATCCTTGGTAAACTATGTCAATCTGACCAACTTCTTCAATCTCCTTTAGCCAGGATTTAATCTTGCCCCAACTAGTAAAAGCTATGCCTCTGTTTTCCTGCTCCTCTGAAAATGCCAGAAACACCAGCTGGTAAGGGACTTGACAAGGACCTTTGTACTATCTCCACCTCGGAGGTAAGACCACACAAGTCATCACTGGTCCATAAGCCCTCAGGCTTAGGAGGCCAGAAAAAATATCAGGACATCTAAAACCCTCAATAATTAATAGATAAAAGGAAATCCTCTGCTTGTTTATAACCCAGCTGTATTTTAGGAAGTAGAAACTGGTTCGTCCTTCCATGAGGATGGATAGTGGTGTGAAAAGTTAAGTGAATCACCCAAGGTAAACATTTGCTGAGATCCACACTGCACCAGCAGAGCACGTGAGATGTCGTAGAGGAGAACACAATGATTGCTGTCCTCAAGGAGAAGACTGGAAATGATGGCACAAGAACCAGCGTGACAAATGTCAGGAAAAGCAACCTCTGGGAGCATCTTGACCTGAGCTCATCTCAGGATATTTGAAAGCATTTGCTGAATATGAAGGATGAGGGTGGAGGTGGGGAGAGGACTAGAAAGGAGGGAGGTGCTTCCACTGGATGGGCAACCAGCTGGATTCAGAACCTGGGCTTATCCAGTACCAGGGGCCACTAGTGGGGAGTCCAGGGGACCCCCGGGGGCCAACCAAGATGGCTGGTAGTTCTCCATGCTGTGCATGTGTGAAGTCCCCCAGACACTTGAAAGGACTCATTGCATGCACCACACATCTGCCTGCACCCCCAAGGTCAAGAGTAATTCCCTCAGACATTTGCAAACATCCCGGGCTGGGTAACTGTCCCTCATCATCCCCACGCAAGTAAACAGGCCACTCCAGCCTCTCCCTTGTAGGGGGACCTGCTAACTGCCCTGCTGTCAGGTTCTTCTACCCCTAGTCAACACCCAGTGAAGCCTGCTTGCCAAGCCTGGCTCAGGCAGAGGCTGTGTGCGGGGCAGGCGTCGGGGGGAGAGGGGGTGTGTCCGAGGAGTTAGAACAAGGTCACTAATGGGGCCGAGTCTTTCTCACCAGAACCCTACTCTAAGAGCTCATCGATTATTCATGGCCATTTAGAGGTCTAACTTCCTTCCAAGGGAGGGAGAGCAACGGCCAGACCTGGAGAGGAAGCCTGGGGACAGAACCCCAGACAAAGTCCCCATCATCGAGGACTCCACAGGCTGAGGGCAGCCTCCAGGGAGTGGGGAGTGGGCAGCTGCCCGGGCCAGGCCACCTCGCAGCCTCCCCAGTGGGCACACTCTGAGGCCAGCCCTCCTCCTGCTGGCAGCTGTGTTCATCCACTAAATAATTTACACGCTCCAGGAAATGGACCGCAGAGATGCCAAAGCCATTAGAGGCCCCGCTAATGGGGGAAGGGGACACTGGAGGGAAGAGAACACCAAGGAGCCGCCCGTCCCCAGCCTCCGAAGGCTTCGGGGTTGCCAGGCGCAATCAAACCCGCTTCTCGTCCGAGTTCACCGCAGCCCCCGCAGACAGTTTATAGTGACCTGCATTTTCCTGGTGAGGAAAACAAGGCTCAGAGAGGGTGAGGGACTCATTACAAGGCCTCACTACATGATTACATTCAAGCCCGGTCTTCTGGTCATTGAGGGATTTCATCCAGTGGAAGCACCTCCCTCCTTTCTAGTCCTCTCCTCACCTCCACCCTCATCCTTCATGCAGAGGGATTTCACTAAGAAATTAAAAGCCTATTTCCTCTTTTTCAACTATTATTATTATCCTCAGGTTGGCCCCTGGTGAGACCAGATCCTTCATTTCCACCTTCTTGCAGCTGTCTATACCTGGGCCCAGGAACTCCTACCCTTTCTGGGCCCACTGGAGGGGCTACAGTCTTTTGGGACCCAATCGTTAAAACACTAAGAGTGCACATGCGTGTGTGCTAACTTGCTTTAGTCCTGTACGACTCTCTGGGACCCCATGAACCGTAGCCCAAGAGGCTCCTCTGTCTGTGGAATTCTCCAGGCCAGGCTGCTGGAGTCAGTTGCCATTCGCTTCACCAGGGGATCTTCCCAACCCAGGGACTGAACACAGATCTCCTGCATTGCAGGCAGATTCTTCACCATCTGAGGCACCAAGGAAGCCCAAGAATACACAAGTTATGACCAACCGTGTCCATGGAGAGCCTGAGCTCCGGAGAGACGGAGGACCTGCCCAGGATCTCATGGAAAGAAAGAAGGGAATCCAGCAGCCAGAACTTCAAATTCCGGCTCACTTTCTTTTTCGGATGCTGCCTCTGATGTCAGACCCTAGGTGAGACCTCCAGTCTGCTGTCTAAAACACCCAATGTAGAAAGACAGCCGGTTGTGTTTCTGCCCAAAGGGGCAACAGCTAGGACTTCTGTGTCTCCAAGGAGCCCAAGAATATCACCTCTTCCCAGTGCCCCATGCAAAATCAGTGCAGCAGGGGCAGTCATTAGCTGGATGATAAAAATAATGCTCTGGCTGAAAAGAAGCTCTCTGTCTGACCCACACAAGGGAAATTAAACACAACTCCGTGGTGGATGCAGGCGAACGCAGGCTGTGGAGACATGCCCCAGGTTCACTGATCACTTCTCAGGAACTAAGTCAGTGCTGGAGAAGAATGATGGGGTGTGCACTTACGTGGGCTGCCCCTGTCTGCTGGCTCCGGAGGCTCAGCTATCCCAAAGTTTCTGTGTTAGTTTCTAGGGCTGTTTAGCCAAAGACCACAAACTCAGGGTCTGAAAAACACAAAAGTTTCTCATCTCACAGTTCTGAAGACAGGAAGTTCAAAATCGCTTACTCTGAAGATTTTGGAAGATCTTTTCCTGGCCCCAGCTTCTGGTAACCCCCAGGGTGTTCCTTCATTTATGGCAGCAAAACTCCAATCTCTCCCTCCTTTTCCCATGGCCATCTTCCCTGTGTCTCAGTGTTTAAATATCCCTCTTCTGATAAGGGCATCACATATGGATGAGGGTCGTATTGCCTGGTGGCTCAGATGGCAAAGAATCTGCCTGTGATGCAGGAGACCCAGCTTCAGTCCCTGGGTTGGGAAGATCCCCTGGAGAAGGGAATGGCTACCCACTCCAATATTCTTGCCTGGAGAATTCCATGGACAGAAGAATGTGGTGGACTACAGCCCATGGGGATGCAGAGGAGTCGGACACGTCTGAGCAACTAAGCACCTTAGCACCCACCTACTCCTGAGTGATCTTGACTCAGCTAATGACATCAGCAAGAACTTTGCTTCCAAATTCAGCCACTACTCAAAAGGAGTGGAGGTTTGGGCTTCACTGTATCTTTCTGAGCAAAATAATTTAAACCATAACACCACACCAGGAGGAAGAATCTTGATTTTAAGGGTTGTGCAAGAATCAGTTAACCCAGGTCTCCTTTTTGCACTGCCAGGGGCCACGGTACCTTGTTTGTAGCAGCAGCCTTCCAGCTAAGGGGTGCAGAGAATGAAGGGACAGCAGGCAGAGTCTAGAGCAACCACAGGATCAAAGCTATCTCATCATCAGCTGCTTCTAAGAACTCTGTTAGCACATATCTTACTCATGCAAAGTTTTTTAAGGTTTTTCTTGTCCTCAGAATCCAAATGATGACATTCTTTCAATTCAATACATATTTACTGAGAAACTACTCTGTGACAGCCCTTTGCGGGGCAGGGAGGGGGGGGGGCAGGGGGGCACTGAGGGCTGGAAATACAGGAATTATTTAGTTACTCCCTACCCTCATGCAGAGCTTCAACTCTGGTGGCAGAGCATTTGAGTCAATGGGCAATTATCCTGTTGGGTGATAAATGCTGTAATAAACGGTGTCCCGAATGCCACAGGGTAGAAAACAACAACAAGTTGATCTCCAAGTTATCTTCATCACTCACCTTACCAAGCTCACCATCCACCCAAAATAGATGTCTTGCCTCAAGTAAATACACACAAATCCGGGTTTTCTTTTGACAATAACAGGTGGCTCACTGAGGAATCGTATGGTACTCCGGATGGGTAATGAGGCTTGAAAGCTCTCCATCAGAGTCTTCAGCATTTCACACCATGGAGCCAGAGATGAAAGGGGAGAGTTCAAGCCAAGCGGCCTATGGTGGCTGTGAAAACCACCCAAGCAACACAGCCTTATGGTGCTCTCTTCCCTCTTGGTCACAGCAGGTTCTGGTACTACTAAGAAATTGAAAGCTCTGAAAATGCTTCTATTATATAGAGCGAACAACCCCCAGGGCTCAAGAGGACAGTACCCTAGAGGTGACTCTATAAAATGGAGCCTTGGTTTTGAGATTCCATGTCATCGTGTAGGGAAGGACCGCGTGTAGCAGAGCCCTGGCAATGCCACCCAGGTGACAGCTGCAGCCGTGGTCGTGTGCGGCGGCCCATCCTATAGGTTTTCTTATAGGAGATGACAGCTTTCCTACCACACAGCCTGTATCCCAGGGGAGGCGAGGAGCAGCTGGTCAACCACAAGAGGACTTTGATGTCAATATCGGTTCTCTAGACCATGAACAGTCATTTCACCAAAAGGGAAACAAAGAGCCAATAAGAGCACGGAAAATATTCAATCTATCTCAAACTCAAGGAAATGTGATTTAAAGTAGCAATGGGTTATTAATTTATATTTACTGAAATAGCAAAAAAGTATGATGATACTCAGTGCAAAATGATGCAATGGAATAAGTTGTGTCATTCATTTATGAGAGAGAAAAACTTAGAACACTCATTCTGGCAAAAGAAGAAATTTGACAACATATACCCAAACTCTTCAAAAATGTAAAGCTTCATCTCACCTCTCACAAGCTATCTTAAAGAAATAATATGGAAAGGTGGTACTCATAGAGTAACTTAAGAGAGAACAAAATAGGGAACAACACAAATATCCAACAACATGGGAAGCAGTAAATAAATAATAGTACCTTCAGAAGATGAGATATAAAGCCATTAAAAATTATATTTTGAGACAGTCTTTTTTTTAAGAGTAGTTTTTAAATTTGTGTTACTATTTTTTGTTGTGCTGGGTCTTCATTGCTATGCCTAAGCTTTCTCTTTGTGGTGTCTGGTGAGCAAGGTCTACTTTTCATTGCAGAGCATAGGTGTCTCATTGTGATGGCTTTTCTTGTTTCACATCACAGGCTCTAGGGCGCATGAGGTCTTCAGTAGTTGTGGCACGTGGGCTTCATTTCTCCCCAGCAAATGGAATCTTCTCAGACCAGGGACTAAATCCATGTTCACCAAAAGGTAAACAAAGAGCCAATAAGTGCATGGAAAATGTTCACTCTATCTCAAACTCAAGGAAATGTGATTTAAAGTAGCAATGGATTATTAACTTGTATTTATTGAAATAGCAAAAAAGTATGATGATACTCATTGGCAAGTAGGTTCTTATCCATTGTTCCACCAGGGAAGTCTGAGAAAGTTTACAAGTGAGAAAATATTTATGTTAAAAGAGAAAGTAGAAAGAACACAAAATTATATGTCCCATTTAATATTAACTATGTAAATACGGATTTTTAAAAGACTGGAAAGAAACATATTAAAACAGTAGCAGTGACTGTGTCTGTGGGTTGGATTGTACATTAGATGAATTTTTTTTCCATTCTATAATTTCCAAATTTGTATTAATAATTATAGATTGTTGTTCCAGTTAGCAAAATATAATCATTTAACTTGTTTTAAAATACATGTGCTCAGTCACTCAGACATGTCCGATTCTTTGTGACTCCATGGACTGTAGCTCACCAGGCTTCTCTGTCCATAGAATTTTCCAGGCAAGTATATTGGAGTGGGCTGTCATTGCCTTCTCCAGGAGATCTTCTCAACCTGTGTCTCTTGCGTCTCCTGCACTGGCAGGTGAATTCTTTACCACTGTACCACCTGGGAAGCCTCACTTAAAATATATACATGTATGTTATTATGTTTAAATACTCTGACAGGACTGTGTTAGAAGCCAAAGAATATTTATATAGGTAGAAGAGAAGTCAGTTGTTATTAACTTTGCATTCAATATATCAGACTTCTTTGGTATTAAATCGTTGATTGACATCACCATTTTTCTAAATGTTGCTGAATCAGGATCAACCCAAATATTGCTTATTTTTCAAGGCCCAGCTCAAGTTTCACCTCTTACTGGAAGATGCCATGAGAACTTGGTCCACAGAATCCTCATCCTCCTTGCAGACATTTTGGATGCGACCTTCCATACAGTTCAACGAGGCCCTGCATTTGTGTCTCCATTCTGCGTGTCTGCATGCATGCTTCTCCCTATGCTAGATTGTGTACACTTGGTAACAGATAGCTATATCAGTCAGCTATAGCTACACAGTAAACCACTCTAAACTTGGTGACTCAAAATCACAAATATATGAATTTCTTGGGATGCTAGCTAGAGTTCGTTGTTCTTGGCTGAGTTCATTCATGCATCCATGGTCAGGACCAGGTTAATTAACCGATCTAGAGGGGTCTGAGTTGTTATACCTTGTCTCTCTTCCATGTCACCTCTTAATCTCCAACAGGTTAACCTGGGCATATGCTCATGGAGAAAGCAAGATTCAGAGATAGCACACAGAAATACACAGGCCCTTCTGAGACCTGGGCTCAGAACTGGCATACTATCACTTCTGCTACATCTTATTGGCTAAAGCAAATCACAAGGCAGGCCTAGATTCAAGAGGTGGGGAAATAGGCTCCACTTCTTAATGAGAAGAGCTGGGAAGTTACATTACTTAGATGTAGGGAGGAAATCATTGGGGCCATTTTTACCATAGAGATTTCTTTTTTTTTTTTTTTTTCAATTTTATATTGTGCCTAGTGACTTATCTCATGTATAACATGTGCATCAACCATTTTACTTATTGCTAACAGTTCCAACCCCCCCCCCCCTTTTTTTTTTGCTCTGTTCTGAATCACAGGAGGTTGGAAGCCTGGAAACTCTATGCAAGCCCAGATTCCCTTGCCAGATGGCTACAGATTTAGTCCTGCCAATGGGAGGCACTGCCAGGAGACTGAAAGGCAGGACGAAGAGAGAAACCATTATGGTTTTCTTACTTTTGCTTCTAGTGGCAGCAAGAGAAGCATCAGATAGCTGATGGGGTATAGGATTTCTGGTCAGATAACACAGCTCCATGAAGGGAGGAGGAGGGGACGACAGAGGACGAGATGGTTGGATGGCATCACCAACTCGACGTGAGTTTGTTCATGGGGTCTCAAAGACCCAGATAGGACTGAGCAAATGCACAACAAATTGGTCATTACAGGTGGTGGGGAATGGGCCAGCAGCAAGACAGTGGTCTTGGCAGTGTGGCACCTGAGGGTTCTGACCCTGGAGAAGTCAGTTCTGTTCTGACTCAGAACAGAAGCAGGTGATGGTGGTCTCCAAGGTCCAATGGCAGTAGGCTCCTGGCTTCTGCATTAGGGTCAGCAGTCACTCTAACAGCTCAGTGCAAATTGTCATGGGCTCTGGGCAGCTAGCTCTCAAAATCGGCAACCCAAGTTTGGTTCTCGGGGTTAAGTAGAACACGATGAATAACTGTGTAGGGATGAAACAGTTATTTAAGTTGTTACCTCAGTTGTTTTTGATGAAGTGCTCAGAGATGAAGCTGTTGGTGGAGCTGGAAATAACAATTATGACATTTTACAACATATGTACATCAAGTCATGATCAACTTAGTGCTGTGTCTCAGTTATATTACAATAAAGCTGAAAAAATAATTTTTAATTAAAAAGTAGTTAAGTTAGTGGAAGAAAGGGAAGGAGAGAGGGGAGGAAAAGGATGGTAGGCAGGAAGGAGGAAAAGAAAGATTAGAAAAGTTGAATGGGTGGGAAGATGCTGTTTCTGACTCTATTTAAGAGTTTATTTAATAATGACAAGATCATACTTAAATAACTTAGCTCAAGACACAATCTGAAAACCAAAAAGCTTCTATGTCAGCCCTAAAAGAATCTCCAGTTTCTTATATACTCAGGGTAAGGATATAAGACACAGATGAAAATCAGACCCAAAATTCAATCCTACAATTTGCAGAATTACAATATAAATGGAATTCAAAGCCTTGCCAGGTATATGACATTGATTGGGAAACAGTGAAATTCTGAATGTTAGAACAAGTAAATTTAGATGGCTTTAGATAAGTGTGAGAATCTATATTCAGCAAATACTCTTAGGACTTTTTTTTTTTTAATTTTTTGGTATAAGCACTCTATCCTTCCATCTGTGAGCAAACCTTGTAATACAAAATGACTCTCAAGAGATAATACAAAAAATAATTATAAAGTGATAGATTCAGATCTTCACAAGAAAAGACTCAAAGAAATTGTGTAAAGGGCAGACTGAGCAATAAATAAGTCACTGAATCTGCTTAAGCTCCAATAGTTTGGCCACCTGATGCGAAGAACTGACTCATTAGAAAATAAGACCCTGATGCTGGGAAAGATTGAAGGCAGGACGAGAAGGGGATGACAGAGGATGAGATGGTTGGATGACCTCATCAACTCAGTGAACATGAGTCTGAGCAAACTCTGGGAGATGGTGAAGGATAGGGAAGCCTGGCGTGATACAGTCTACGGGGTTGCAAAGATTCGGACATGACTGAACAATCTAACCTCCTTAGTTACAGTTATGTAAACTGAGTCCCAGAGAAGCTATGATTAGAATTCTGACCCCTTCCCATCATATTCTCCAAATGAAGGGAAAATGAGCATTTGCAGGTTCAAGTTGAAGTTTACTGGGTCCCCTCAGGAAAGGTTCTCTGTTGTTCATTTGGTAGAGTTCCCTCCTAACAAATATTCCTTAGGAATATGACCTTAATTTGTCAAAAGTCAAGCTGTGGATTGTAACTGCTACAATCTATTAACATATACTCCTGTCTGGTTTTCTAAAGATTATTCACAGTTTACAAATTCTGATACAGAGAATTCCCTGGCGGTCCAGTGGTTAGGACTCCATGCTTTCACTGCAGTGTGGGGGGGGGGGGGGGGGGGGGGTGGTGGTGTC